>OW804094.1:155315442-155367942 GCA_942159475.1 Sthenelais limicola | reverse complement strand
TCCCATTCTGTATCTCTCTCTCTGTATGTCCCATTCTTTATCTATATCTATCTCACTGCCCCTGTCTCTCTCTCTGTATGTCCCATTCTTCTCTATCTATATCTATCTCACTGCCCTGAACAGTCCAGCCTATTACCGGAGGGTCCAGATATCATCTCCCATACCCCCTGCGCGCTTGATCGCGTTTTACCCATAACATCTCTTAGGCTGTTACCACAAGGAGTAGGGTTACTGAGACTGGGGCTCTTGAAGTTGCACTATACTAACTGAGCATTTGGGAGAATTGCGAAATGACACACATTTATGAGTGTCCATTTCAAGCACTGTTTATATCTGTGTGTAATTTATATCTTCAATATTCACAAAAGAATAGGACGAATATTTAGATATTTTTGAATTATTTCAATACCAGAATAGTGTGAGCCAGCATTTATTCAAATTCAATATGTTGCCTGTCTAGTCCCTCATAGAGAGCCTCACGCTCCAAACATGTGTCAGTGGTTAAGAGCCGGCGAGGCACCGGCCACTCTATGGTCCCTTCTTACCACATACCAATTTAACAACCAAATTTGGTTGGTCAAATGCGGTAGTTGTCTAGAGTGTGAAGATGTGCTTTATAAAAATAATAAACAAAAAAACAAAAACAATTATTCCTCTCACATTTAAGTGGTATTATGATGCACCAAAAGGTCTAAACTAAAGTAAAAACTAAAGTACAAACAATCCTGAAGTCACCCACTCTTACACAACCCATGGTCTTTCTCCCTCTTGTGGATCAAGCATGAACTAATGGGGGCACATTAGTGGCGCCCCCCTAGTGAGCCGATTATAAGCGCTGATCCCTGTAGGAATGGTGGCCACAGGTAAACAAGGTGTTAGCGCCGTAGCACACGTTAGTGGATTACGTACCTGCTTACGGCTTAAGTCTTGATCTTAAAGTTGATTGTTACCTTGAACACTTCAACCAGTAATTAGTGGTAGTGTAATGGGCAAGTGGGGGAGTTTGGTAACCTGTTCTTGCTCTCTCTCTCTCTCTCTCTCATCTCTCTCCCTCTCCCTCTCTCTTCTCTCGCTCTCTCTGTCTCTGTCTCTCTCCCTCTCCTCTCTCTCATCTTTCTCTCTCTCTCTCCCTCTCCCTCTCTCTCTCTCTCCCTCTCTCTCTTCTTTCTCTCTCTCTCTTCCCTCTCTCTCTCTCTCTCTCCTCTCTCTCCCTCTCTCTCTTCTTTCTCTCTCTCCCTCCCTCTCTCTCTCCTCTCTCTCTCTCTTCTTTGTCTCTCTCTCTCTTCCCTCTCTCTCTCTCCTCTCTCTCTTCTTTCTCTCTCTTCCCTCTCCCCCTCTCTCTCTCCCTCTCTCTCCTCTCTCTCTCTCCCTCTCTCTCTTCTTTCTCTCTCTCTCTTCCCTCTCTCTCTCTCCTCTCTCTCCCTCTCTCTCTTCTTTCTCTCTCTCCCTTCCTCCTCCCTCTCTCTCTCCTCTCTCTCTCCTCTCTCTCTCTCTTCTCTCTCTCCTCTCTCTCTCTTCTTTCTCTCTCTCTCTTCCCTCTCTCTCTCCTCTCTCTCTCTCCTCCCTCTCTCTCTTCTTTCTCTCTCTCTCTTCTTTTTCCACTCTCATTTTCTCTCATTCTCTTCTTTTCTTTCTCTCTCTCTTCTCTCTCCCTCTCTCTCTCTCTTCTCTCTCCCTCTCTCTCTCCTCTCTCTTCTTTCTCTCTCTCTTCCCTCTCTCTCTCTCCTCTCTCTCTCTCCCCCTCTCTCTCTTCTTCTTTCTCTCTCTCTCTTCTTTTTCCACTCTCATTTTCTCTCATTCTCTTCTCTTCTCTGGCATTCTCTCTCCTCATTCCCTCTTCCTCCCCCCCTCTGCCTCTCCTCTCACCCTCTCTTCTCTCTCTCTCTCTCTCTTCCATCTCGCTACTCTCCCTCTCTTCTTTCTCTCTTCTCTCTCTCCCCCTCTCCCTCTCTTTCTCTCTATCTTTCTCTGTCTCCCTCATCCCCTCTCTCTTTCTCCCTCTCTCCTTCTCGCTCCCCCTTTCTCTGTCTCTCCCCTCTCTCTCTTTCCCTGTCTCTCCTCCTCTTTCACTCTCCTTCTCTCTCTGTATCTTATCAATGCATATATTTATGAACCAAGATGCTTAATTTAAATGTCAAGTATTGCCTTCATTCGACACTTTTCTTCATCCTTAAGTATATTGAACTTTATCGCCATCCAACTATTGATTCGTGTCTGTAGGTTAGATTACTGGGAGTGAAAGTTTACCATTGGATCAAACCTTTAACCTGTTCTCTCTCTCCTCCCCCTCCCTCTTCTCTTTCTCTCTCTCTCTTTCTCTCTCTGCCCCTTCCCTCTCCCTCCTCTCCCTCCCTCTCCCTCTCTCCCTCCCCCCTCTCTCTATCTCTCTCTCCCTCCCCCCCTCCCTCTCTCCGTCCCCCTCCCTCTCTCCCCCTCCCCTCTCTCCTCCCTCTCTCTCTCTCTCTCTCTCTCTCCTCTCCCTCCTCTTTCACACACATTCTCCCCGCCCCCCCCTCCCTCCATCTCTTACCCTCTCGCTCTCCATCTCTCCACTCTCTTTACTTCTCTCCCCCAGTTCCCTCTCTCTCCCCCCTCTCTCTGTCTTCTCTCTCCTCTCCCTCCTCTCTCACACACATTCTGTCCCGTACGCCCCCCTCCCTCCATCTCTTACCCTCTCACCCTCCATCTCTTTTGTTGCCCCAAGTCTCTCTTTCTTTCCTTCGCTATAACTTCCACATGCATCATGCACCTCTCACCATTCTTCCTCTTCCCCATTCTCCCCTCTCCACCTTCATATTAATTGTAGACAAGCATTTTTTGTATTCAGTCATTGTAAATGACTTGGCCTGAAATCATAATAACAATTTTTTTTAAAAAAATCCCTGCACATATATGTGGTTTGTTGATGTAACTTGTCACGGATATAAAGAGTTTAGTTAAGTATGTTATACTTATATCAGGATGTATGATACTATCATCTTACCCAGGGACGGATACTATTATTTCATGAACCTTTATTTCATGAATTCACATGTTCGCAGCGCACAGGCAGGCGACTTGGGCTGCGAATATCCTCGAAGTCGCTTGTGAATACACGTTCAGGTGCGAATGTCTCAACTTTGATTATGAAACGGAATTTGTTCCAAATGGGATGTTTTTTATACTTAATTCCTAATATGTCCCTGATTATGAAATAGGGATATTAGGGTCTGATATATTAGGTGTGTGAGTCTCAAATCTTGGCACTGGTGGGATTCATTCTGCGTGTAAAGCAGCTTTGCGCCAAGCCCATCCTCCATCCTGAATGACTTCTCAGATCTCATTTAATCATCTCCATCGCGCGTCATCCTCCCACTCCTCTCCATAACGCATTCCTCCAAGGTTACACAAGGTCAAACACTGCATAACAACCATGTTCTTTGTAACTAGATCTTAATGCGCTCTCCGCCATTAAAAAGCTCCATTAGGTTTTGGGATTGTGGCCAGCCTCCTTAATTGAGTCTTATTTCAAGTTGATACGGTATTCGTTTGTAATCCCCACCCCCCCTCCCCCATATCGCTCTCACATATCTCTCCCTTTTATCTCTCATTTTCCTTTCCTTATTCTTTCATTTTCTCTTATTCTTTCCGACCGCCTGCCTTTCTCACTGCCCTGTCTCTCTCCCTCTCTCTCCCTGTCTCTCTCTCTCCCTCTCTCCCTGTCTCTCTCCCTCTGTCTCTCTCTCCCTCTGTCACTCTCTCTCCTGTCTCTCCCTCTCTCTATCTCTCTCTCTCTCTCTCCCTCTCCTCTCTCCCCCTCTCTCTCCCCCCTCTCTCTCTCCCCTCCCTCTCTCTCTCCCTCTCTATCTCTCCCTCTCTCTCTCTCTCCCTCTCTCTCTCCCTCTCTCTCTCCCTCTCTCTCTCCCCTCTCTCTCTCTCTCCCTCTCTTTCTCTCTCTCTCTCCCTCTCTGTCTCCCTCTCCCTCTCTATCTCCCTCTCTCTCCCTCTCTCTCCCTCTCTCTCCCTCTCTCTCTCTCCCCTCTCCCCTCTCTCCCTCCCTCTCTCCCTCTCTCCCTCCCTCCCTCTCTCCCTCCCCTGTCTCTCTCTCCCTCTCTCTTTCTCTCTCTCTCTCCCTCCCTCCCTCTCTCTCTCCCTGTCTCTCTCCCTCTCTTTCTCTCTCTCTCCCTCTCTATCTCCCTCTCTCTCTCCCTCTCTCTCTCTCCCCCTCTCCCTCTCTCTCTCCCCCTCTCTCTCCCTCTCTCCCCTCTCTCTCTCTCCCCCTCTCCCTCTCGCTCTCTCTCTCTCTGTCTCTCTTTCTCTCGTGTCTCTCTGTCTCGATCACTCTCTCCCTATATTCGGCTACGCTCTCCAATCTCCCCCCTGCTTCTCACCTATTCCTCCCCACTCTTCTTCCCTGCTATTACATCTGCTTGTTTACCGACTGCCACTAATACACTACAAGTACAACTCGTCCCACTAACCCACATCCACCGCCACCTGTTCCGCCTCCATAAAAAAAGTTTACATACATCTTTCCAAAAGATGTCCCACATAGTTGGAGCTGGCCTTCCTCTCACACTCTTCTTTTACAGTCTAGGCCCAAAGTTGAGAGAGTCCCTTCAAGCTTTTTCTCTCGCTCCTTCCCTCCGGCACAGAATCCTTCCTCTTCCCTCCCTCTTTCGTTCTCCCCTCTCTCTCTCTTGTTCTGTCTCCCCCTCTTTTTCTCTTTCCGCCCCCGCCCCCCCCCCCCCCACACACACCTTTTCATCCTTGTCTGCCAATAATGACCTTTTATCCTCCAGTAATCAACAACAACTGGTTGAGCCTGATATGCCAGGCTCTACGCATGTCTGAAATAGTGAACAACAGAGCGCCAATTGTGTTGTTAGACGAGTGAGTGGACGAGTGAGTGGACGCGTGAGTGGACGAGTGAGTGGATGGGTGAGTGGACGGGTTAATGAGACCTGCCGCCATCCCACCACTTGCCAACACATAGCATAACTACAGACTGACATTGATATTTGTCATAGAATATATTATCTATCCATTATCCCTAGTTCATATTTTGGATATCAATTGATATGTGTATATCTCCCTCTATTTTCTTCTCTCTCTCTTGCTCTCCCTCTCCCCCTCTTACTCTCTCTCTCTCTCCCTCCTTCTCTCTCTCCCCTCTCTCTCCCTCGTTCTCTCTCTCCTCTCCCTATCTCTCTCCCTATCTCTCCCTCTCTCCCTCTCTCTCTCCCCCTCTCCCTCTCTCTCTCTCCCTCTCTCTCTCCCCCTCTCCCTCTCATGTACACATGGAAATTGAATGATTGATTGATTCTTGATTGAGTAAGTAATTGATTACTTGTTTTACTTGTTTTCTGATCACTGTTTTTAATACGTATAGTGTTTAATATGAACGTAGCTTAGTCAAATGTAACCAAGAAAAAAGGTAATCAGAGAGGCATGTTCGGGAAGACCTCCTCTTGAGAAGAACGTAACCCCTTTGTCAAACATCTTATGGCAAATAAAGAATTATCTTATCTTATCTTATCTCTCCTCTCCCTCTCTTTCCTCCTCCCCCCTCTCTCCCTCTCTACCCTATCTCCCTCCCTCTATAACCAGGAAATAATAAGGAACTTACTGGAGGTTAAAGATCTATAGTTGCATATAAACATTGGTAACTGACTATATATACACTAGGGGTATATACTGCATACATGGGTCAGATTTTTAGAAAATGTACAATTGGCAGCTGTACACAATGAGTAAATTCTGCTAAATTAGGCTGTAATTTGGCCAATACTAGGTAAATTCGAGTATATTCAGCATTGCATTGATTCTAGCAATCTGTTTGGTTAGGTTGAACTGTATTTTCGTCTGAAATTTTGGTTATTTGAGAAGATTTGCGAAGTTGAATTGCACATTTTCTGAAAATCTGACCCATATGATAGCCTGTAGACCAGACTCACACAAGGCCACTGTGGGACTGTGCGGGTTGCATATGTCTGGTGCACTAACACTAGAGTATGACCCAGATATATCACCTGTATATGGGTCAGATTTTCAGAAAATGTACAATTCGCCTTCACCAATCCTCTCAAATAAGACAAATTTCAGACGAAAATAAAGTTTAAAAGACAGTTCAACCTAAACAAACAGATTGCTAGAATCAATGCAATGCCGAATATACTCGAATTTACCTAGTATTGGCCAAATTGCAGCCTAATTTAGCAGAATTTACTAAATGTACATCTGCTAATTGTACATTTTCTGAAAATCTGACCCATATATTTCTATTCTGTTGTATCCCTTTTCGTCACTTGTGACTCGTTTTCCTGAAACACATCTCATATTTATTCATCACATATGTGATCCGTTATAGGAAAATGAGTCATAAGTCGCAAAATATGGATTTTGAGATATCATCATATTTCAAAAGAGGACATCAAGCTGATTCCAATGATAGTAAACACTAGGACACCTAATAAGTATTTCTATATATCTTAAGTTTGATATATATATTTGTTTTAAAAGTTTGCAATGTTTCTAGATGGGTAATTACCAGTACAGTAACTAAATATACTCCTTACGGAGGCCTTCAAAACGTAGGAATATATTTAATACAATGTCCTGAAATTTGTTACATGGATTCATATGACTATAAGTGATATACCCCTTAAAAATCAGAACATTTAAATAAAGCGATCTTGAGAACAAAACACTTTGGAAAATATCATTTTCCTGGAACACATCTCATATTTATTCATCACATATATGCGTATAATCTAGCCTGACTGACCTCATGTCAACACATAAATCTTTCTCCCCCACTTATATATAGGACAAACAGTTGTTACTCTTTATCTCTCCTCTTCAACTCACAGTGTACTTTGGACCTGGATGTAAACATTTTAGTACAGGCATTTTAGCATGGAACCCGGAATAAAATAATGTAAAGCTGATTTTTGGATATATGATGCGGGACACATGGGGGAACATTCCCTGAAAAGTCCCCACCTGGGGACCGTGTGCTTTTTGAGATTTTGTCGTTTTTGCGTCATTTTCCACAAAATAGCATTGGTCTCTATGGGAAAAAGCACCTGGTTCAGGCCATTATTGCCAACATTAAGAATATTTGGCATTGTTATTTGCAGGGAATATAACATATATAAAATATACTGTACAGGTTGACGTACCATAGTAAACATGGACGTATGGAGATTCTAAAAATATATATTTCAACAAAATATCTTTTTTTTTAAATTGTGTTGCCATGGCAACGGTCAGATTTTGGTGAAAAAGCATTTTTTTAGATCAGGTCATAATATTTGGGGACCTAATTCTCTACATTGTGCATGTTGTGACACGTTTTTTAAATTTGGCATGTTGTTAAATAAGGCCTGAAATTTTCAAAAAGCACCAGCTACAAGTTGGTAGACACCCCTGGTGGCCAGTAGCTGCAAAATTCAAGATGGCCGCCCAAAACAGTAAATATGGCATATCTTGGCTTCTATTTGGAAGATCTTCAACTATAATACCATTTTATTGAAGTTTTTAAGTATGAGGAATTCATTTCTGAAGGTCATTTTATGTTCCAAGGTCATTTTCAAGGTCAAAATCCAATATGGCCCCTACTGAGTAACAAGAATGTTATCTCAGCTCTCGTGGTAGGCCTATATGCATTCGGTTGGTGTACATATTCATTAATAAGAACAATTTTCTTAGGATCAAGGGTGTGAGGAATCTCTTTTTTATGTCACTTTTTGATTTGAAGGTCATCTTGAAGGTCATGATTCAATATGGCTGCTGCTAGGAACCAGAATATCATATATCTTAACTGCTGTTATTGCTAGATCCAAGTAAAATACCATGTTTTCTATGTTTTGAGCTCTAGATCGATGTATAAGAGCAGTCATTCTATGTTTGTAGGTGTAATGAATCCATTTCTGGGATCATTTTCTGCTTCAAGGTCATTATGGATCCCTTTCAAGGTCAAAATTTAATATGGCTTCCAGATCAGTTTTGTTGAGTAAGATTTTAGTCTTTGATGAGAAAGGACTTGGAAACAGATCCCTCACAGCTTAAAACATAGAAAAACTGGTACTATACATTGATTTAGTGGTAATGGCAGCCAAAATATATGACATTCTGATTCCTGACAGCAGCCATATTGAATCATGACCTTCAAAATGACCTACAAAGAAAAAAGTGAAAAAAAATATGGATTTCTCAAACCCTTGATCCTAAAAGAATTGTTCTTATTCATCGATATGTACACCAATACGGTACTTTACAAATTGACAGTAGCGCCATACCAAGAGGGGCGGAAAACGGCTGAACTATGAGCTCCACGGGCAGGTCACAGAAGCCTTATGTATTAACCATAGGCTTCTAACTTTCTCCTTCTTCTCCCAGAATTTGAGTGATTGTACAATGGTATCAGCTATCCAATATTATCAAATGACATGTTAAGATTGGTCATGCTTAACAAGAGGACATTTTATCCGCTAGATTTTAGTATATAGCAACTTTCGTAACAGTGTATCAACAAAAACAAGTAAGGGTAGGTGTACGGGCTGTAGGGGGTCAGCGGCCATGCGGTCACACCTCTGCACATCCACCGGGAGCCCGTGTGGAGGGTGCACAGTTTGGCCCGCATAGCTAGGTGAGTCAACTGAACTGCGCATGCGCAGAATGACAGAAGTTCATCCCGCAGTTACTGGTACACACTGGAGACGGAATTTGTGAAGGGGGCTATTGAATGCATATAGGCCTACATCAAGTGCTGAGATAACATTCTTGTTACTCAGTAGGGGCCATATTGGATTTTGACCTTGAAAATGACCTTGGAACATAAAATGACCTTCAGAAATGAATTCCTCATACTTAAAAACATCAATAAAATGGTATTATAGTTGAAGATCTACCAAATAGAAGCCAAGATATGCCATATTTACTGTTTGGGGCGGCCATCTTGAATTTTGCAGCTACTGGCCACCAGGGGTGTCTACCAACTTGTAGCTGGTGCTTTTTGAAAATTTCAGGCCTTATTTAACAACATGCCAAATTTAAAAAACGTGTCACAACATGCACAATGTAGAGAATTAGGTCCCCAAATATTATGACCTGATCTAAAAAAATGCTTTTTTCACCAAAATCTGACCGTTGCCATGGCAACAAAATTTTAAAAAAAAAGATATTTTGTTGAAATATATATTTTTAGAATCTCCATACGTCCATGTTTACTATGGTACCTCAACCTGTACAGTATATATTATATATGTTATATTCCCTGCAAATAACAATGCCAAATATTCTTAATGTTGGCAATAATGGCCTGAACCAGGTGCTTTTTCCCATAGAGACCAATGCTATTTTGTGGAAAATGACGCAAAAACGTCAAAATCTCAAAAAGCACACAGTCCCCAGGTGGGGACTTTTCAGGGAATGTTCCCCCATGTGTCCCGCATCATATATCAAAAAATCAGCTTTACATTATTTTATTCCGGGTTTGGCCTAAAATTTACCTAAAATGCCTGTACTATTTAAACAACAACTGCTTCTGAACTTATCCTTAGAGCTACAGTATAGCAATAAACGAATGACTGACAATTGTAAATCAGATTCATTTTGATAAGGTATTCTCCCACTTTGCTGTGTCTTTAATTATTTTAGGGAAATATCATTGGGAAAACTGTTTTGATGGGAAATATCATTATATTATATACTATTATACAGAGATGCCAAGTGTCCCGATTTGTCCGGGACAGTCCCGGAAAACTGCCCTGTGTCCCGCGTCCCGCCCGCAGACAGCTTTGTCCCGGAAAATTGTAATTTTGACCAACAAATTTATTTTAATCTTGTTGTTTTGACATTAATACATCATCAGCATGTATAAACTCGGGGACTGTAGGCATATTACTATCACCGTATCAGTGTTTAGGTAAACCAATCCTCACCATGATAAGGCTCATCGCATTTCAAGCCATTTGTGGTTACTGAAAAATGTGGTTTCATACCAAGATATGTTACACAGCAAATCACTTATTTAGCACCATCCATAGCACTACCACTGGCAGCTGGTAGACCTATAACTTAGGACGGAAATTTAAGGAACTTGATGTGTTTAACCCTCTATTCTCTTTGTCATAAGTAAAAGCTGTGAATATGGTTAAATCAATAAATGAATCAGATGTATAAAGAAACGTTGAATAGTTGTATTTATATTGGCCTTCAATTGAATAAAAAAAGGAAAATTCTTAGTAAATTGTAGATAATAGATTTTATTGATTTTAGGCCAAACATGGGTAGACCAGTACTTTGGCCAACCTTCTCCAAGTTAAAGTGAACACACGTGTGTTATGTTAAAATAACATTCAGGGAATAAATAAAGTCCAAGAGTTGAAGTCGTATGAAGTTGTATTAATCTCTGGTACATATACAGGTTAGATATTCAATACAGCAATTCGTTCTTGACTCAGTTACTGATTCAGCAGTTACAGGCTGATTCAGAACTTCCAGACTAACTCCTTTCGAAGTTAGAGACTAACTGATTTATACAGTACAATACACACATAAATTTATAGTTAAATACATACTGGTTCCTAATATGGTAGCTTAAGGGGTTTCCTAGGAGATTCCCTAACCCTCGGTCACATGATCAGTCAGTGCAACCAATACCATTCTAGAAACCAGCTTTCTAACATGGAGAAAGCCCAGCAAGCTTAAACATGTTAATAACCCTTGGTCGCTCACCAGTGCTAATCCCTAGCTTTTATACATGTAGGGTGATACAACTAAATTAACGTAGTGAATCATTAAAGTTCTCATTTAGATTATATATTTATTGCGAAATAAAGTCATTTAAAAATATCATTTTTACAGTTACATATCTTATACGTTCATATATTGTAGTGTTGGAAGGGATAGAGGTAGGAGCATGGGTGGTATTTAAATTTAACAATCTCTGGTACATATACAGGTTAGATATAAGGTTAACAAGTTTGGAACTTGACAAGTTTGGAACTGAAACAGGCCTAATCTTAAATATTAATGAGCTATAGGGGGAGAGTAGGTGGGGTTTTTTTTTGTTTTTTTTTAAAACTTTATTTATTCTGGGAGTGCAAATCCCAAACTAGGGTTTTTCACATGCCCCGGGTATCGATACATTAAGTGAGTGGTTTGGTGGAGGTAACCCTGGAGGAGGGGGAAGCTGCAATGCATGTGTAACCAGGGAGGAGTGGACCTCTTCCAAGGCAGTCACAGCCATACCTAAACCTTACTCTCCTTTGTGTTGAAAGCTTCGGGTTAATTAATATGTTAAAATCAGCCTGTGGTATTCAAACCTAGAGTAGGTAGGGATTGGGGGAGCCTAAGCTTTGGAATTGTGAGTTGAATATTTTCAACCAAACGTTCATAAAAAAAAATGTGTCATATATAGGCCTACTGGTGGTATTTGTATTTATTTCCATTAATTTTCTTATATATCTTATGTGTTATATCAACCCATTCATTCCCATTCATTGGGCTAGTACTGAGTGGTACATACATTCTTGATATTATGCGAAATGAATAAAGATAACCAATTGTTATCATCAGATTTTTTACCGTATTTTTCCTTAGCTAATGCTGTAAACGCATTTAACGTTAAACTGAAGTAAATTTTAAATCCCAATGAATTCATAAATATTTTCTTATGTTTCATGCGAATCAAAGTAATAAGTTTAGATTGTCATCTAGACAACATTTAACCCCCCAAAAGTGCTTAAAATGCACCAGGGAGCAAGGAAAACCCTCTGGCTTCTGGGGCCCTAGGCGGGCCCCAGACCCCACGCCTAATGGGCTGGGATAGTGTCCCGCATGCCTGACTCAAAAAGTTGGCATCTCTGATATACCCGGGATTCAGGGCTCGAAAAAAATTGTTTACTTGCCCGGGGCAAGTAAAAAATGGCTCCGGGCGAGTAAAATTTAAAGTTACTTGCCCGAGCGGGCAAGTGAAAATCTCTACGGCGCCGATTTCAAACCCCTGTTGTGATGTCTACTTACAATGAAATGCCCCTGTAAATATACAAAACTTTTGTTTAACTTTTGTTTATAATTCTGCAAATAAATTCGGGCAAGTAAAAATTCTGTCGGGCAAGTAAATCTTGGCTGCCACTTGCCCAATGGGCAAGTGAAGTTGGTAGGTTTTTTTCGAGCCCTGCGGATTATATATCATTCGGGTGATTCGTTACTTCATGTGTAGTCATGAGTAGGGGTTTTTGATGAGTATAAATCAGATTCATTTTGATAAAGTATTCTCCCACTTAGTAAGTGCATTTCTAAGGTCATCCTATTGAGTATATTTTATTACTTTACTAGCAATTGTCCATCCAGAAATGCTGCAAACTCCTTTTTCACAAATATAAATATCTAGTTAGAAATCTAATTTCTAATATAGAAATACTTATAAAATGTCCTAATGTTTACCATCATTGGAATGGGCTTGATCTCATCTTTTCAAATATGATGATATCTCAAACATTTTTTTTTGCGACTTATGACTCATTTTGCTGTAAAATATTACATATCATGTAAAAAGTCCTTTTCAATCCTAATTGCTCAGATTCAAAAGATAAATGTATATTTTAAGGGTTAGGAAGATTAGTTTTCTTGCTTTAATTAGCTTTTTTTGTCAATGATGAAAATAGAATTTAGGCAAGGCCATTTTTTAGGCGGTGTAAGGTTTTTTAATTGGGATGGTGGAGTAACTCAGAAACACGCATTGTTTGCTAGTACTAATATACAGTCTGTAGTAGAAAGCCCTAATGATCCCCTAATTTTTAGGGGTCAGGTGATTCCCATTAACACTTTTAGCCTTGTGGTAAAACTTATCGCTGTATGCGGTGAACTGCAATGCTCGAGGAATGTGGCTTTCTGGACAGGACTGTATAATAGATATTCCATGTGAACGTTTTCTAGCTTTTAATCTGACATAAAACTCCACATAATTCCATGCGAATCAAGATTCAAGATGGCTGACCCGCACATCGGCTATTTTCTATATTGAATCTTTTCCCTTGATTACCCTTAATTGCCTCCCCATGTTCTCATGCAATGCTTCCCTCCAGACTGAGCATTAAGCCTCTCGCTCCAAACCGCAACATGACATTGAAATACCATTAGGACCCCTATTCCAGGGCCAGGAAAGAACTTAACGCAATGCAATCACTGACGTACTATTATCTGATCTGAGAGGCTGTGAGCCTAGACTGTTGGTGGAAACCGATTAGCGCAGTAGGCGTCTAATCACTGCCATACCATTCTAATCTGATAACTTATTAGAGGTTTGGATCTAGACTGATTGGTCGGCCCGCACCTGCCAATGGTGTGCAGGGTAATCCCCCCTCCTATATAACCCACTATTTAACTAGTAACTACCTATTAACACCAAGGTCATAACATTGTTACAAATAGTGTAACACAAAAAGATGACGAAGTAATAAAGTTTAAAGATGTATTTATCCCTGGTACAGGTATACAGCGTGATGTATAACCTTGTAATAGAAAATGCTTAGCTGACATATCAGTGTGGGATGTTAATGCCCTCCTGTCAATCCAGGCGGAGGTGATCTGTCAGTCACTCTCACCCACTGCACTGTCAAGTTTGGGGGCCTGCAGCTCCTAAAGTAATGCTAAAACCACTAATTTTCTTGTTATTTAAGGAAGATATTCCTTAAACTATGATATACTAAAGAATCAGCCAACTGTATTTACAATTTATGGTTTAAAATGGATAAAACGTTTCAAAAAAGCATAGACGGCCATATTGAATTAATCAAATAACTTCAAACGGAAATAGCAAATAATCTAGTTCGGGAACCCCCCTTAAAAAAATTATATTTGAAATCAGGATGATTTGAAGTACAAAGTGTGAAAAGATCAGGCTGATACATTTACTTTGGGAAATACCCATGATCACCCTTAAAACCTAAAAAACGTTAATGTCATTATGAACTGAAACCTCCGAATCCCACTTTACCTCATCATGTATAAGTAGGTGATCATATACCAGGAATAAACATCATCTTTAGATTGATATACTTCGTGACCATTTATGTTACACCATTTATAAAACTGACTCATATCTGTAGCAATAAAGTTAGTATTCTGCTGCGCAATAATCGATGATCTATTTCAAATATTTCATTAACTTAAAAATTAGTTTTACCTTCAGTTCACTTTAACAAGAGTGAATAGAGTAACCTTGGGCTGATGTGTGTAACCTTGGGCTGAGTGGTATACTCTATGTCTCCCTCAAGAGCTGTTGAGAAAAACAACCAATCAATTGAGCGCCTCATAGAGTTGGTCCTATTAGACTGGAGGTTACTCTGGTTACACTTTCGGCGACGATTCTTCAATTCTATGCGTGCTCTATGCCCTATAGGCCATCAGCTGAGCCTTACAATATGGCTAGAAAATGATTTTCGTTCCGGATTTTGGGCACTACTTTTTGACAGCAGTTTCCAATTGCTAATACTATATATTATAATATCCCAAAAGATCTCCATGTAATTCCTGCCAGTTGCTGAGAAAATCGGCATTGATTCTGGCATAATATAGGGTATTAGCAATTGAAATAAATTGACAAAAAGTAGTGCCCACAATCGGGAAAGAAAATCATTGTTTTGGGGTAGAGCTGATAGCCTACTACTAGGAAGTTATGTGTTGAATCTAAAAAGGCAGCTACAGCCTTCGCAGGGTCAAACACAAGGACTAGCAGGTCAAACTTTCAATATTCAGAATTTCAGAAAATGTACAATTCACCTTCACCAATCTTCTCAAATAACCCAAATTTCAGACAAAATTTCAGTCAAAAATACAGTTGAACCTAACCAAACAGGTTGCTAGAATCAATTCAATGCCAAATATACTCGAATTTACCAAGTATTGACCAAATTGCAGCCTAATTTAGCAGAATTTACTGAATGTGTAGAGCGGCCAATTGTACATTTTCTGAAAATAGGACCCGTAATATACCCCAGTGCCTGTCTGATGTTAGTTCGCGAAACACTCACCACGGGGGCGCTGTATACGTCACTTGTTATGCTGTTTTTAGACAAGTACATTTTTATTACACTCATACAATAAACATATTTTTATTGCACCCCACTTATTGCACCTCTCAACAGGACTGCCCATATAATAATGGGTCAGATTTTCAGAAAATGTACAATCGCCAGCTCTACAAATTTGGTAAATTTCACTAAATTAGGGTGGAATATTTCAAATGCTATGCATATCCAAGTATCTTTGGCATTGTGTTGATTAAAAGTATGTCTTTCTTAGTTTAAACTGCATTTTGAACGTCATTTTTCTCTTAGGTTTTGATTATTTAAGAGGATTGGGGAAGGTAAATTGTACATTTTCTGAAAATTTGACCCTTATACTTCATTAGGCAAAAAAAAAAATAGGTGTGTTTCCGATTTACCCCCCCTACCTAGAAAAACCTTACCCTACCTAAAAGTTTTTTACCATACCTGATTTTTTTCCCCATCATATCTTAGTTTTTTTTGGAATTTTTGACAAAAAAAGCTTATAAAAGCAGGAAAACGGGTTTTCCTAACCCAAAACTGTCAAAAAGCACAGTTCCCATGTTCAAAACAACTATTGTTATGAAAAAGACATTTTTTTCAGTTCCTGGGAGGTGGTTTCCAAACAAAAAAAATGAACAAAAAAAAAAAAGTTACCACCCCCCTACCTAGTTTTCAGCCAGATAAATCGGAAACACACCTATTTTTTGTTTTTGCCTTATGTCCGAGTAAATTGGGTTGACCAGGGGAGGCCCCATGTTTAGATTGGGTGCGGGTGGTATTATACCGCTCCTGGGTAGAGTGGGTCAGAGTCTCAGAAAATGTACAATCAGCAGCTCTACAAATTTGGTAACTTCTGCTAACAAGCCTAGAAAATTATGAATCATGGGTATATCAGAGTATCTCTGGCGTTGTGTTGATAACAATTGTGTCTTTCATTGTGTTAAACTGTATTTTGAACGTCACCCTTCTCTTAAGTTAGGGTCATTTGAAAGGATTGGTGAAGGTGAATTGCACATTTTTGAAAATCTGACCCATGTATCTTCTCTTTGTTGGAACAATATACAGGGCTTTCCTTGTATCTTGGGTGGGGGCCAATCTAATAATGTGGAATTGACCAGAAGGCTGTGGGCATCATGCTGGAGTTACCCTTAAGCCGACATTAGCAGCAAGCCTCCCATACATGGCTGGTCTTTAGCTCCCATCCTCAGCTAACAAAGACACATCGATTCCTGTGGGAACATTTCATTGTATGACATTGGACAATTTGGTCCAACAATCAACATAATTGTTTTCTCCTAGATGTATAACTTTTCCGATTATTACAGTTACACGTTTTCCGATTATTATACGTTTTCAGTGTTAAAACCACCCAAAGCCAAGAAAAAAAATAGGTGTGTTTCCGATTTACCCCCCCCCCCCCCCTACCTAGAAAAACCTTCCCCACCTAAAGTTTTTTTGACCATACCCAATTTTTTTTTTACCGCATCTTACTTTTTTTTCACTTTTTTGACAGAGAAAGCTTATAAAAGCAGGAAAACGGGTTTTCCTAACCCGGAACTGTCAAAAAGCACACCCCATCATTAAAACAACTATTGTTATGAACTAGATATTTTTTTCAGCTTCTGGGAGGTCGTTTCCTAAGAAAAAAATTAACAAAAAAAAAATTACCACCCCCCAACCTAGTTTTCAGCCAGATAAATCGGAAACACACCTATATTTTTTTTTGGCCCAATATCGGTTTAATCTATAAATGATTGTCAGGACACGACAAAAACCATTCTTTGAATGAGAGTGTGTATGATGTAAATCTACCTAAATAAAAGTTATGTTAAAGAAAATAAAGAAATAATAAAAAAAAAAAATAAAAAAAAGACACACGAGGCAACTCAAGGTCTCGGTAGAAACTATTGTTGTCCAGCTCGTAAATATCTTGTGTCAAAAAATGCAAAAAAAACCCCACTCTTGTGTTGATACTATGTAAATGAAAATCAAAAATCAAATTGTTGATGGCGAGTGAAAGAAAATTCAGAAAAAAAACCCCCAAAACTAAAAAAAAAAATACAAGGGACGCGACATTAATGTCATTTAGATTTGTAAGAGCCCAGATGGCAGCCTATGTTGAACCTTTTAAAAACAAAAAAAAGAAACATTTAATTGGGGCATATAGAGATTCTTTTTAGGAAAATGTTAGTTTTAGAGAACCACCTGTTCACTATAGAAGCACCGCGTTACAGGACATCATGTAATTTTAGCTGATTACTTGTTATACGGATGCCCCGCATAAATAATAGGGACATTTAGCAACCACAACGCTAACGTAAACGCTAGTTTCTCACGATAGGGTGGGCCATATGTAATGGCAGAATTCTATCAGTTTTAGTGGTGGAGAGGTGTTTTCAGAGGGCAAAAAAAACACAATTTCATGAATGTGAGTAGTGTGTTACACCTGTATACAAAGAAAAACACCTCCCGCTCATTTGTACATAAAAATGAAATGATAATTGTCCATTATTTTAGCGTGAAATGGACATACGTTGGGAACGTATTGACCCGCCTCTTAGCATAATTGACGTCCGTATCTCAGGTAGGCACGCTAACAATAGCACACCTACTGATGACGTACCCCTCATAAAAGATACGTTAGCGTTAGGGTTAGCGTTGTGGTTGCTAAACCTCCCTATTTACCGCTCCTCACCCACCCGCAACCCAGAGACCTCTAAATAATGATATCAAAACTCAATAGAAGTGGGAATATCTCGAGAGGCGCTAGGCTGAAGCCATCTGCATTGCAGGCCTCTCGAGATATCATCCCCACAACGGTAATACTGTACTGATAGTTAGTGGATGCGTTAGTGTTGTGTTGGTGCGTTGTGGTTGCTAAATCTCCCTATTACTGGATGCGTTAGTGTTGTGTTGGTGCGTTGTGGTTGCTAAATCTCCCTATTACTGGATGCGTTAGTGTTGTGCTGGTGCGTTGTGGTTGCTAAATCTCCCTATTACTAGATGCGTTAGTGTTGTGTTGGTGCGTTGAGGTTGCTAAATCTCCCTATTGACCCACAGCTCCCACTAAATCTCCCTATTTCCCGCTCCTCACCCAGATCCTCCGCAACCCAGAGCTTTAATATCAAGCCTCAATAGAAGTTGGCAATATTTCAGGTGGGCTCAGCAACCCGCGCTAGTGCTACATGTATGTGAGTCATTTCCTACCCATTGCTGGCTAATTGTGATGGATAGACTCGTTCTTGGTTGCCATGGAAACCAGAGAAAATCCCAACCCAAGATGAAGTCATGGCAATCATCGTTTGTCATTTAGGGCTGGTTCAGGTGATATTTCACTATACATGGATGATACAGTTGGGAATTATTTATCTGTTTATATGGGGGTTCAATCTATTTCTGCATTCCTATTAGGCCATACATGTTAAGGCTCGTGATACCTGGGTATGACCCTAAAGTGCCTTTCTGTCTCTTTTTCTCTGTCTCTCTCTCCCTTCTTCTCTATCTCTATTTCCTGGGTATGACCATAAAGTGCCTTTCTGTATCTTTTTCTCTGTCTCTCTTTCCCTTCTTCTATATCTCTTTCCTGGGTATGATCATAAACTGCCTCCTTCTCAGCTCTCCCTGGGTAAGACCATAAAGTGCCTTTCTGTCTCTTTTTCTCTGTCTCTCTTTCCCTTCTTCTCTATCTCTATTTCCTGGGTATGATCATAAAGTGTCTTTCTGTCTCTTTTTCTCTGTCTCTCTTTCCCTTCTTCTCTATCTCTATTTCCTGGGTATGATCATAAAGTGTCTTTCTGTCTCTTTTCTCGAGATATGTCTCTCTCCCTTCTTCTCTATCTCTATTTCCTGGGTAAGACCATAAAGTGTCTTTCTGTCTCTTTTCTCGAGATATGTCTCTCTCCCTTCTTCTCTATCTGTATTTCCTGGGTATGATCATAAACTGCCTCCCTCTCAGCTCTCCCGCCCTTGATATAACCTTATTAAATGTGTTGGTAAGGGCGTAAAGCAACCAATCTCACTCATTCACTCCCTCTCAGCTCTCCCGCCCTTGATATAACCATATTAAATGTGTTGATAAGAGCGTAAAGCAACCAATCTCACTCACTCACTCCCTCTCAGCTCTCCCGCCCTTGATATAACCATATTGAATGTGTTGATAAGAGCGTAAAGCAACCAATCTCACTCATTCACTCCCTCTCAGCTCTCCCGCCCTTGATATAACCATATTAAATGTGTTGATAAGGGTGTAAAGCAACCAATCTCACTCACTCACTCCCTCTCAGCTCTCCCGCCCTTGATATAACCATATTGAATGTGTTGATAAGAGCGTAAAGCAACCAATCTCACTCACTCACTCACTCTCAGCTCTCCCGCCCTTGATATAACCATATTAAATGTGTTGATAAGAGCGTAAAGCAACCAATCTCACTCACTCACTCCCTCTCAGCTCTACCGCCCTTGATATAACCATATTAAATGTGTTGATAAGGGCGTAAAGCAACCAATCTCACTCACTCACTCCCTCTCAGCTCTCCCGCCCTTGATATAACCATATTAAATGTGTTGATAAGGGCGTAAAGCAACCAAACTCACTCACTCACTCCCTCTCAGCTCTCCCGCCCTTGATATAACCATATTAAATGTGTTGATAAGGGCGTAAAGCAACCAATCTCACTCACTCACTCCCTCTCAGCTCTCCCCCCCCTTGATATAACCATATTAAATGTGTTGATAAGGGCGTAAAGCAACCAAACTCACTCACTCACTCCCTCTCAGCTCTCCCGCCCTTGATATAACCATATTAAATGTGTTGATAAGGGCGTAAAGCAACCAAACTCACTCACTCACTCCCTCTCAGCTCTCCCGCCCTTGATATAACCATATTAAATGTGTTGATAAGGGCGTAAAGCAACCAATCTCACTCACTCACTCTCAGCTCTCCTGCCCTTGATATAACCATATTAAATGTGTTGATAAGGGCGTAAAGCAACCGATCTCACTCACTCACTCCCTCTCAGCTCTCCCGCCCTTGATATAACCATATTAAATGTGTTGATAAGGGCGTAAAGCAACCAATCTCACTCACTCACTCCCTCTCAGCTCTCCCGCCCTTGATAAAACCATATTAAATGTGTTGATAAGAGCGTAAAGCAACCAATCTCACTCACTCACTCCCTCTCAGCTCTCCCGCCCTTGATAAAACCATATTAAATGTGTTGATAAGGGCGTAAAGCAACCAATCTCACTCACTCCCTCTCAGCTCTCCCGCCCTTGATAAAACCATATTAAATGTGTTGATAAGAGCGTAAAGCAACCAATCTCACTCACTCACTCACTCACTCTCACCTTGAGAGGATTTATTTCTAGGTAGCGTTTATGTATTACCTTATCCAGAATGGTTATACCAAGCTAGAAGTATTTTCACATAACACATTATCTATGCCTGTCTCATCTTGATATTGTACCATTTAAAAGCTTTTATTTATACTGTTATACCTTATGGTTACATAAGGACACCTACCTAAAATGTCATTACCAGTACATGTTACTTGCATGCTGGCTCACGCCTAGTAGTATCGTGGGAGTGGAAGAGTCACATAATACACAAGAATCGTTCACATTAACTCCCCGTCCTGGCATTACTTTTCAATAGCATTTACTCAATCCATTTGTTTTGAAATCTGACATATGATATTTTAATGAATCTATTGCATATAATATTAACTATGTTCTTGTTCTTGCAGGTACGTATTTCTCTGGTTGAATTTGTGTTTACGGTCCGCTGCAGGTTCTGTAAGTATGGCTTCCGGAACTAGGGGTGATTTCAAGTGCGTGTCGGGATATAAGATAAGATACTACTTTATTTATCAAACTCACAAAGTACACAATAAAACTAACAATGTAAATAAAACAGATAAAACAGGTAGACAGACATCTAGATCAGATCCAGTTATTGTGATTTTGAAGAGGGGGAGGGGGTGGGGGAGGGTGAGGGAGAGAAGAGGGTGAGGGAGAGGATGTATGGGAAGGGAGAGAGGGGAGGGAGAGGATGTATGGGAAGGGAGAGAGGGGAGGGAGAGAAAGCGGGGAGGGGGAGCATGAGGAAGAGGAGAGGGGGGAATCGGAGATGGGGTTGGGAGAGAAAAACAGGTATGAGAGACAGAGAAGAGGGGGAGGGCAAAGAGGGAGAGGGGGGAATGTGGGAGAGAGGGTGACCGTTCGGAGGACGGGTACTTTGCTAGTATTACATAAATAAAGTTATTAACTGGCATAAGTCCAGGCCCAGTACTGTTGTATGTAACAGGTGCGTCAGTAGAAAACCAGAAAATATCAGAAAAAAATATAAAATAAAGAAAACAATTCAGAAAGTGAAAGGTCCATGCTAAAATTAATAATGTACAAAATGTTTTCACGATCAAACTCGCCTTTCAGTAAGAAATAAAAAAAAGAAGAAAAAAAAAGAAGAAAGCTAGATTATTGTATCCCTTTCAAAAAACAATTGTCACCTCTCTCAAAATGATTCAAGTGATGTATTATATTATATATTATATAAATATCGTTATATAAATGTCATTTGAATAAAGATCCGATGTTGGATGCCCCCCCCCCCCCCCCAAAAAAAAAAAAAAGAAAAAAAAAAATTATTGGAAATTTAACATTGCTCAGGAATAAATTCATTGGAAATTTAACATTGCTCAGGAATAGTAAGACAAAGGCGTTACATATCATGCCCTGAGGGTAGGCATAGCGTGTGATGATTGTTTGATCATTAACCCATTTATTAACCCATTTATTGACCTGCCTCATCATCTCAAGGTGAGCTACCTGTAGCACACAGGTGTGTCATTCACCCTGGAGGAACAGCTGCTCTACTGCGCATGCGCCAGCAGCAGGTGTAAACCATGGCTCTTCATCAAGGGCATGTCTCTCATTGTAGCTCTCCATAGTCTTTAAAAAAAATTCGAACATTTTAGGAAGCATACGGGTCAGATTTTCAGAAATGTACAATTCATCTTTACCAATCCTCTCAAATAACCCACATTTAAGACAGAAATGAGCTTCAAAATGCAGTTTAACATAACAGAACTGAAACATTAAATCAATGCGATACAAATTATACTTAACTATACCCGATATTCATAATTTTTCAGCCAAATTTAGAAGAATTTCCCCAATATGTAGAGCTGCCAATTGTCCATTTTCTGAAAATCTGACCCATATACCTGATACCCTGCGGTATATCAGTCTTCTCCTTTTTATTCACCCTAAAATAAGTGGGCTAAAATACAGATGTGATATTTGTATTCAATCTAATGGTATC
This sequence comes from Sthenelais limicola, assembly GCA_942159475.1. NCBI lineage: Eukaryota > Metazoa > Annelida > Polychaeta > Phyllodocida > Sigalionidae > Sthenelais > Sthenelais limicola. The sequence goes on along the minus strand of OW804094.1, from coordinate 155,345,580 downwards.
CTATGGTAAAATGTGGTGACATACACAAACACAATGACTGATATAAAGATAATAGGGCTGTTCTTCAAGGGAACCTTTTCCTCTTTATCCACCATGTGGGTCAGATTTTCAGAAAATGCACAATCTACAGTTCTACACATCTATCAAATTCTTCTAAATTAGAGTGAGAATTGATAAAGACTGAGTGTATTCTGTATTGTATTCATTCAATAAATCTGTCTGGTTATGTTGAATTATATTTTGAACCCGATTTTCGTCTTAAATTTGGATTATTTGAGAAGATTGGTGAAGGGAAATTGTACATTTTCTGGCAATTTCACCCCTGTATGAACTGAAATACAGATGTGATATTTGTATTATATCTAATGGTATCCAATGGTAAAATGCGATGACATACACAAACACAATGACTGATATAAAGATAATAGGGCTTGTTTGTCCCAGTTTGTAGAATTAATTATCCATCCGAGTGGATTCCGAGTATATGGGTCAGATTTTCAGAAAATGTACAATTCAACTTCGCCAATCTTCTCAAATAACCCAAATTTCAGACGAAAATAAAGTTCAAAATACAGTTCAACCTAACCAAACAGATTGCTAGAATCAGTGCAATGCCAAATATACTCGAATTTACCTAGTATTGACCAAATTACAGTCTAATTTAGCAGAATTTACTAAATGTGTACAGCTGCCAATTGTACATTTTCTGAAAATCTGACCCATATGTATTGTAACAGAACGTATAGATTCAGGTATATTTCATGTATGAGATCGTTGCAGGGAGAGTAGTTAATTGCATTTGTTTAGATTATATATTCATCATTTCATATTACTGCCATGAATATGACTCCACATGGATGTTGTCATGGCATTAAGCGACCATCACTAACTCACTCACTCACTCACTCACTCACTCACTCACTGTCCAGTCCTACGTATTACCGGAGGGTCCAGATACACATCTCCCATACCCACTGTGCGCTTGATCGCGTTTTACCCATAACATCTCTTGGGCTGTCACCACAAGGTGTAGGGTTACTGAGACTGGGGCTCTTGAAGTTGCACTATACTAACTGAGCATTTGGGAGGATTGCGAAATGACACATATTTATGAGTGTCCATTTCAAGCACTGTTTATATCTGTGTGTAATTTATATCTTCAATATTCACAAAAGAATAGGATGAATATTTCAATATTTTTGAATTATTTCAATACCAGAATAGTGTGAGCCAGCATTTATTCAAATTTAATATGTTGCCTGTCTAGTCCCTCATAGAGAGCCTCACGCTCCAAACATGTGTCAGTGGTTAAGAGCGGGCGAGGCACCGGCCACTCTATGGTCCCTTCTTACCGCATACCAATTTATCAACCAAATTTGGTTGGTGAAACGCGGTAATACGTAGGACTGTGTCTCTCTCTCACTCACTCACTCACTCACTCACTCACTGTCTCTCTCTCACTCACTCACTCACTCACTCTCTCACTGTCTCTCTCTCACTCACTCACTCACTCACTCTCTCACTCTCTCACCCACTCACTGTCTCTCTCTCTCACTCACTCTCTCACTCACTCACTCACTCACTGTCTCTCTCTCACTCACTCACTCACTCACTCTCTCACTGTCTCTCTCTCACTCACTCACTCACTCACTCACTCTCTCACTCTCTCACTCACTCACTGTCTCTCTCTCACTCACTCACTGTGTCTCTCTCACTCACTCACTGTCTCTCTCTCACTCACTCTCTCACTCACTCACTCACTCACTCACTGTCTCTCTCTCACTCACTCACTCACTCACTCACTTACTCACTCACTCACTCACGCACTCACTGTATCATATTAAATTTGGTAGAATTTGATTAAGTTGTATAAACTCTGACTGCCGTAACCTGGCAACGCATGAAAATAATCAGCATTGTGGTTATGCGTAAAGAATTAATATGTACAAGGCCAATAACAAATAAAATTATAAAATTTAAAGTGATGTCCAAGTCTGCACGTAAAGGTGGCAGGGCCTCAAACTAGAGGTGGGTGTGGGAGGATATGTGGGAAATAATGATTTGATTTTTTTAATTTTTAATTATTTTTATTCAGGACAACAACAAAATACATTTCAGCGACAAGGATTGATATTCTCAGAGTTGCCTGATTGCTTAAGGCAAAGGCGTTAATTATTTTAAGATAGGCATAAGTCATAGCATGACGATTTTATATAAAATAAACATGTTTAGCACCTAATAAATAATATAGACATTATGGGTACATCGAGGTCTTTTTCTTTATGATTGATAACATTTTCGCTTCAGGTTAGGCCTAAAGTATATTATGAAGAGAGAACTAACTAGATTTTTTAAAAAACCATGTCTAAAACCAAATGAGAAAATATATTTCGTGTCGTGCTCGTACATAGATACTGTTGGATATTACACTTTAAATTCCGCAATTATATTAATTTAATCACTAAATTAAAAGGTTAAATGAGATTTTAGAGCTGATAAATCAACTTTTCTGTCGCTAAGTTTGGTCACAGTTGACAGAGTCCCTCTAAACTGAGGGAAGGCCTCTCGCTCTAAACCGCAAAATTCCATTTGAATCCCATTAAGACGCATACTAGAGGGTTGGGGGAATCGGTTGCTTTACGCCCATTAGCGCAGTAGGCGTCCAATCACTGACATAACATTCTTAGGCCAAAAAAATAGGTGTGTTTATCTGGCTGAAAACTAGGTAGGGGGTGGTATCTTTTTTTCTTTTTTTTTTAAATTTTTCTTAAGGAAACCACCTGTCACCTCCAAATGTCATTTTATAACAATAGTTGTTTTAAACATGGGAAATGTGCTTTTTGACAGTTCCGGGTTTCATAAGCTTTTTTTGTCAAAAAATCCAAAAAAAGTAAGATATGGGTCAGATTTTCAGAAAATGTACAATTGACACATTTAGTAAACTCTTCAAAGTTAGGTTGCCATTTGGTCAATACTAGGTAAATTCGAGTATATTTGGCATTGCAATGATTCTAGCAATCTGTTTGGTTAGGTTGAACTATATTTTAAACTTTATTTTGGTCTGAAATTTGGGTTATTCGAGAACATTGGTGAAGATAAATTGTACATTTTCTGAAAATCTGACCCATATGGTAAAATAAAAATCAGGTAGGGTAAAAAGATTTTTAGGTAGGGTAAGGTTTTTCGAGGTAGGTGGAGGGGTAAATCGGAAACACACCTATTTTTTCAGATGCGAGAGGCTGTGAGCCAGTTGATATACACCTGGGTCGGCTGCTATCAGGTGCTATAGATAAGGCAGTGTGTGGGGAGGAGATGTATGGTATATGTACACTACAACAATAACATGTAATCAGGGACTAATGATTGGAAGCACACATTGAGGCAGAGTGAAATCCAAAGATAGGATAAAGTGGTTGAGAGGGAGAAACACGGATAAAGAGAGGGAGGGAAAGAGAGGGAATTAACGAGAAGGGATAGAGTCATAGATAGGAAGAGAGGAGTGAATGACAGAGTGAGTCTGAGACTGAGATAGATAGAGAGAGAGAGAGAGAGAGTGAGAGAGAGAGAGAGAGAGAGAGTGTGTGTGTGGGGGGGATATATATACTAGCCTGTTACATCTGAAATCGATCATGTTTTATCATGGTTCTTTTGCCAAAAGTACTGATACAAAGTTGCTGAAATGTAGCTCGTCTGACCTCGGTTGTGTTCGGAACACCGCTCTTGTGAACCCTACAAATAACTTGTATTTGCTTATAAAGGTAAATAGGCCATAGCGTATAATACAATTGGTAACGGGTGTATTTTGGAATACACAGGTACAGAAGGCCTGTCCTTTGACGGACGGTGCTTCATCAAAATCATGTAATAAATAATTGAAATAAAACTTTAAATTATAAAATAAGACTTTAGCATTTGTACTGAAACCAGTATTTTGGAGAATTTCCAAAAATAGTGAATCCCCCCAATTTCCACTATTTATAACCAAATTGCATCAAAATCTGCAATCTTTTTTCGTGAAATTTAGTCCTCATTTTCAAATATCAGGATTATAAAAATCTGCTCACGCTAGGTCCAAACCCTCAGATCAGATAAGAATGGTATGTCAGCCTACTTCGCTAATCGGTTTCTTGTCATAGAACTCGACGTTTTAATGGGATTATAATGGCATTTTGCGGTCTTAATGGAATTATAATGGCACTTTGCGGTTTGAGGCGAGAGGCTTTCCCTCCGTTTGAAGGGACTCTCTCAAGTTTGGGCCTAGACTGTGCTGTTTTTCGGGTTATCAAAATGTTTATTATATCCGTATTCTGAACCAGTACCTCCTGCATCCCGGAAAGGTGCCATATTCAGGGTTGCCTTCACATGATGGGATATGGGTCAGATCTTCAGAAAATGTACAATTAGCAGCTCTATCACATGCCCTAACATACCATAAATGATATAATTCTAGAATCAAATGTATAATCTAACATGTTTGTGAATGTAACACTTGTGACACAAGATGTATATTACTGACTATCATTATATCATCGTCATCATCATTTTGTAGTAACTATCCATGACTTATTTTTATCATTGTTAACAAACTCTGTATTCTTGAAGTGATCTAAAATCCATTAGAATAACATAATTCAAGATAAAACAAAATGGGGTATCTGATTCATTAATAATGTATAAATCTATATAAATGTACACAAAAACCGAAGAAAATGTACTAGATATTATATTATGATGTATTAGTAACAAAAACATGTAAAAATAAATGTACAAAATAGGTAGTGTCACAGGTTACTGAGGAAAATATGGAGAAATCCAGGAAATGTACCTGTATGAGAAGTATGAATAAAAACGTATTCAAATCAATCACATTTAGTATCTTCTGTTAAATTAGACTGAAAAATGGTCAATAATAGAATATATCTGAGTATATTTGATATTGCCTTGATTCAAACAGTCTGTCTGGTTATGATAAACTGAGTTTTGAACTGGGTTTTTGTCTTAAATTTGGGTTATTTGAGAGGATTTGTGAAGGTGAATTGTACATTTTCCGGCGATTTCACCCATAGGTTGTATTATTGATATGCCCTAATTCATATACCCGCATATCCTAGCATACCCACTATACATGTACATACGCACATAGTCAATTATTTTCTCTCTCGTCTCTCCGGAAATTGACTGTGAATCAGGCTAGAATGGAATCCGATCATGGGGATTGAGACTATACTTGTTGAACATTAGACCCTGCCCACACACAGCCGATTTGCCTTCCTGCTTTATTTTATTTCAAAAACATAAACCAGGATTTGAAATGAAATCATAGGATTCATCGGGAGACCCAAATCGGGGGACTGTGTGGGCAAGGTCTCTGAATACAGATTGTGTTCAGAGAAAACAAAATAAAAGAAATACACATTCGATCACATCGCTTATTATGCGGTTTTCATGTGTACAGTTTAATTCTGTATTGTCGAAATGAGACAATGACAATATTAACAGTCTAGGCCCAAAGCTAGGACAGTCCCTTCAAATGAAGGGAAAGCCTCTCAACTCTAACCGCATTAAGCAACCATTACTCACTCACTCTAACCGCAAGGTACCATTATAATTCCATTAAGACCGCAAAATGACATTATAGTTCCATTAGTATGCCTAGTCCTAGGCCAGGAAACCGATTAGCGCAGTAGGCGTCCAATCACTGACTCACCATTCATATCTGATCTGTGGGTTTGGGCCTGGAATGTATGAACAACTGTTGATATACAGAAATGAAGATGGTTACATCTAGATAATGGTCAAATAAAATATTTAATTAACGTTGAGTGATTGATGAGAATGAGGGTCAGATTTTCGGAAAATGTACAATTCGCCTTCACCAATCCTCTCAAATAACCCACATTCAAGACAAAAATGAGCTTCAAAATGCAGTTTAACATAACAGAACTGATACTTTAAATCAATGCGATACCAAATCTACTAAGATATACCCAAAATTTATCATTTTTTTAGCAGAATTTAGCAGAAATTACTAAATATGTAGAGCTGCCAATTGTACATTTTCTGGAAATCTGACCCATGAGTGAATCTGTTTCATTAAGGCTTCCCTTCAAATGCTATATTTTAGGCCTGACCCAATTCGCCCATATAACATCTAGCATCTCGCTATACGTGTACATAGGCACGCATACACTCCTGTATATCTAGTGTATATGGGTGAACTCGCCAGAAAATGTACAATCCACCTTCCCCAATCATCTCAAATAACCCACATTTCAGACGAAACTAAAGTTCAAAATACAGTTCAACCTAACCAAACAGATAGCTAGAATCAATGCAAGGCCGAATATACTCGAATTTACCTAGTATTGACCAAATTGCAGCCTAATTTAGCAGAATTTACTAAATGTGTAGAGCTGCCAATTGTACATTTTCTAAAGATTTGTCCCATCTCCATGTACGCATACACTGGTGTATATCTATAGTGTGTATATATACACAGGCACTGATACAATGCTAAGAACCGCTCCCACAACATGTATGTCCTCCTTTCCTTGGCTACCTGCCAATTCTCCAACTCTATAATAACAACAATCAACCATGTCCTTTTGTCTGGCTATACCCCTTGTTCCAATAACCCTATAGTCCTCCCAACCTACCCTGAATACATACATTTATAATCATTATAATGTCCGTATAGCCACAGCTATACCCCTTGTTCCAACCTACCCTCAATACATACATTTATAATCATTATAATCAGTCCGCATAGCCACAGCTATACCCTTGTTCCAATAACCCCTATAGTCCTCCCAACCTACCCTCAATACATACATTTATAATCATTATAATGTCTGCATAGCCACAGCTATACCCCTTGTTCCAATAACCCCTATAGTCCTCCCAACCTACCCTGAATAACCCCTATAGTCCTCCCAACCTACCCTGAATAACCCCTATAGTCCTCCCAACCTACCCTCAATACAAACATTTATAATCAAGACATGAAATAGACGGCGGCAGATTGACGTGAAAAACGTTCAAATGAGATCAGAGCAATGTGTAACTCTGCATTCTGTTTTTCACGAATAAAAACGTCTCATTTAACTCGGGTATGAACTTGTATTAGGATTTCAAGGCTATTCACGATGTGAAGCTTTTTGGATGATAGCTCGTCTCTGTTCAACATTTTATGTGACACTCAAACAGTCTAGGCCCAAATGTGAGAAAGCCCCTTCAAACGAAGGGAAAGTCTCTTGCCTCAAACCGCAAAGTGCCATTATAAATCCATTAAGACCGCAACATGTCATTATATTCCCATTAAAACGCCGAGTCCTAGGCCAGGAAACCGATTAACAAAGTCATTGACATACCATTCTGATATGATCTGAGGGTTTGGACCTAGAGTGTGAAACTCAATTAGAAATAGATATTGGTAATAACTGAAATAATTGTTCATATATTAGTTTATGACTGATAGGTCGTTTAGATTACTTTAAAAGGGCTTAACAATCTTAAACTTGAGTCAACAATTTGAGAATCGCTGTATTAAATCTTTAATGGCCAATTTCTGGTTTGTATAATTACCTGAACATTCGGGGATGATTGCTGCTCTATTTCTATTTTCATCACTCTTGAAACTCTAAAGAGAAATTATGATGATAATGTTTTCTCATTTGACTTGACTCAATGCCTGTCGTATCTCTAAATGGCTCGAATAATTCATGCAATTAATCAATACATGCCTGTAAGGCAAGATCAGCCTATAGGCCAGATTTTTAGAAAATGCATAAATATATTCGATACACTATTTTGAAATTTGGTACATGTATTCAAACGACCTTAAATGGTAGACACCCTAAAGATGAGAACATTCCTACAAAGAGATCTTGTAAATAAAACACATTGAAAAATATCAATTTTGCGATTCATTTTCCTGGAACACATCACATATAGTACTACGTGGGAGAATACTTTATCAAAATGAATCTGATTTATGGGTCAGATTTTCAGAAAATGTACAATTCAACTTCACCAATCTTCTCAAATAACCCAAATTTCAGACGAAAATAACGTTCAAAATACAGTTCAACCTAACCAAACAGATTGCTAGAATCAATGCAATGCCGAATATACTCGAATGTACCTGGTATTGACCAAATTGCAGCCTAATCTAGCAGAATCTACATTAAGTACAGCTGCCAATTGTACATTTTCTGAAAATCTGACCCATATATTCGATCATCTCATATAAATGATTGTCAATGCTTTAGACGAGCACTATATCAATGGGCTCATCGACCTTGGCTAAGACCTTGAATTCTTAGACTTCGATTACTTAGTCAAAGTTCAACCTAACCAAACAGATTGCTAGAATCATTGCAATGCCGAATATACTCGAATTCACCTAGTATTGACCATTTTTCAGCCTAATTTAGCAGAATTAACTAAATGTGTAGAGCTGCCAATTGTACATTTTCTGAAAATCTGACCCATATATTCGATCATCTCATATAAATGATTGTCTATGGCTTAGACTAGCACTATATCAATGGGCGCATCGACGTTGGTTAAGACCTTGAATTCTTAGACTTTGATTATTTGTCAAGGCCGTAGCGATTCTAATATGATAAAGAATTGGATCTGGATAGGATTGATTGTCCCACAAGAAAAAAGAGAGGGACTGGTATATATACGGGTCAGATTTTCAGAAAATGTACAATTCAACTTCACCAATCTTCTCAAGTAACCCAAATTTCAGACGAAAACAAAGTTCAAAATATAGTTCAACCTAACCAAACAGGTTGCTCGAATCAATGCAATGCAGATTTAACAGAATTCACTAAATGTGTAGAGCTGCCAATTGTGCATTTTCTGAAGATCTGACCCATATATTGGAGTTTAGTTCAGTGACTCCATTGTCTGCTTGGGTAATGTCCTAATAACTACTTGTTAAATTCAAATTCAATGATCAGTCTTGTGAATTACTGTTCAATTGTTATTCAATTATAGAAGAAACGATTAGTTTACATTGCAATGGCTTTAGCGGCTTTCCCTTCTCCATTTACTCCACATGTGGGTCAGATTTTCAGAAAATGTACTATTCGCCTTCACCAATGCTCTCAAATAATCCACATTTAAGATAAAAATGAGCTTCAAAATGCAGTTTAACATAACAGAACTGATATTTTAAGTCAATGCGATACTAAATATACTCAGATATACCCGATATTCATCATTTTTCCGCCTAATTTAGCAAAATGTCCTAAATAAGTAGACCAGCTAATTGTACATTTTCTGAAAATCTGACCCATGTATGATGGTATTTGAGTAGTGGTTTGTTTACTGGCCGTTATTTGCCCTTTGCAAATTACGTCTTTAAACATTAAAAAAAAAGCAAAGACTTGAATAAGGCACAACGCTGGGATTGGATTTTAAAATTTCTTTATTATTCTTTTAAAAATGCCTAAGTGCCAGGGTCTTAGAAACAGTATTACTATTCTATTATTTGTATTCAATTATTGAACGTATGTAAAAATTTGTTATCAGATTATATTTAGTGAACTTCTTTTTTGTAAACATATTCAACATTTGATAGTCGTAGGTCCATCTGACATACCTTATTATTCTCATATTTTATATATAACCCTAAACCTAAGTCGAGTACAGTACAAAGGCCTTCTAAATTAATGGTAACTGTCGGCAGAAATGGAATTAACTTTTCATATAGACATGTAGACCCTTTTGTCTTTTCACATTGTATTTATCAAATTATCGGACAAAATAAAAGATTTTCTTATCTTATCTTATCTTATATCAGCATGTCCTGAGAAAATTTTAATTGTTACATAATGGTCCATTGCTGAATAAATATCTTTAAATACAAATACATACACAAGTCTATTTGTGAAATGTGTGTCTATTTGTGCGTTGTATACATGTCTTTACATGTTCTCTTACTTTATTAACATGTCTAAGTCTAAGTTAGGTAGAAATGTAACACTGAGTCAATATTTTATCTTATTTTATCATTCATTTATTAAGTAGCTTTAGACATAGAACTCTTTAGTCACTTGAACCTTATCCCAAAACACGGTAATTGCCGGAAGAAATGGGTCAGTTCATCAGATTTTTCCCATAAGGTATATCGACCAGTTTGTCTTCCTCATAAGCAAAATATTTTTGTACATCTTTAAAGACAAATAAAAAACCTCTTATCCTATCTTAAATGCCTTTACAAATATTGTATTCAAGTTCATCCAAGTTTTACGGCACTATCATTTGGTGGTTCATGATTGTCCTGATAAGCGATGCTACATTTTCTGACTCTAGAAGGCCTAATCAGAGTAAGATATTGGTGCTAATAGCAATCCATGTTCATACCCTAGTGCTACGTACGCCTGTTATGGGCACCAATATGGGACTGGTTATTTACATTAGTCCCGCCTGCTAATGGGCGCCATATTTATCATGTTTCCCAGCATGCACCTCTGCACTGGCCAACTAAATATTGCTCCATGTACCTAGTCATATCAACCACAGCCTTCCGCTAGACTACAGTGTGTTCATATCAACCACAGCCTTCCGCTAGACTACAGTGTGTTCCATGGGACTTGAACTAAATATTGCTCCATGTACCTAGTCATATCAACCACAGCCTTCCGCTGGACTACAGTGTGTTCAATGGGACTTGATGAAGGGCTATAGTGTATTACATGTAACTTGATGAAGGGTGGGTCTATGGACGCTTAGCTATATCACTGAGGTCCAGTGATGTACTGGATGAACCAGACATGGCGAAACCTGTGGGACCGCGGTCCTTGACCGTTGAAAGACAAGTCGGACCGGTGAAAGTAAAGTTTCTCCGGTCCGACTGTCCGGTGAAAAATTTGTATGAAACGTTGGAGAAACCTTTGGAGGACCGGTGAAACCTTTGGAGGACCAGTGAAAGTTCCCTTTCACCGGTCCGACTGTCCGGTGAGAGTTCTAAAGTTTTCGCCATGTCTGTGGATCCACCAGTGATAAGTCTTGGTGGGTAGAGCGATTTCTACGAAAAGAGGTAGAAAATAGGGGTTTCTTTGTGTAGAAAAGAGGGGTTTCTTTGTGTTCTCGGAATTTGTTGTTAGAGTGTAAGGAGAGAGGGAGGGGGAGGGAAAGAAGAGAGAGGGAAAGGAGGGGATGGAGAGGACGTAGGGGAAGGGAGAGAGCGGAGGAAGAAAAGGGAGGAGGGGGACCATAAGGAAGAGGGAGGAATCGGAGATGGGTTTGGGAGAGAAAAACAGGTTTGAGAGACAGAGAAGAGGCGGAGGGAAAAGAGGGAGAGGGGGAAGTGTGCGGAGAGAGGGGGACCATCCGAAGGACAGGTACTTTGCTAGTTATTTATAGGAATATGGAGATACGTACGGTGGGAGCTATAAAGAACAACATGTGGAGAGTTCGATGGTCTATAGTACTTTAATGATCATACAACGTGGATGGTACGTGAATTACTATCAATTGATGATTTAATATGATGGCCAGATCTCCAGCTGTGGTGACACACTGCTGACTGACTATTACATAACAATAACGTATTTCCTCAAAATACATTGATTTAGTTTGATACATTCTTTATTCGCCAAGATTAAAAATAATACAGAAAAGCACAAATATTACACAAGAGCAGGAATGAAGGTTGTACACCTCAGATCCAGGAAGTATGATCTGGTCTTCCCATGTATTTATTATACGCGCATGCTATAAGTGGGGTGCTATAAAAATAGTCATATAGGACGCGTCCTATAAAAATGTGGTTGTCTAAAAATAGCTCTGACTCAGCACTTCCGCTGTCTCCGCGGAGATCCCCGCGATCGGTAATCCACCTGTGATTATAAAAATACATAATAAACACCACACCATTAAATAGAGAATTAAATTCTCTATCAAATGATGTAAGGTTTATTATTGTAGCTCAAGAAATGGCTACGATATGAACGTTTTAGTTCAACAAAGTCAGTAAGTAAACACTGCATAATCACACAGTCCTGACAGCTCACCGTTGTAGCCTACTGACGGTGCTCTCAGCGGTGCTCTCAGCGGGGCAGCGGGACTCTCTGAGGGTTCTTTAATACTTTTTCAGTGATATCTGATGATGATCAAATTTTATGCACATATAATAAATATAGAATGTAACTCGCCAGCAATAATCGAAAATTTATAGGACTTGATTCGTCCACATAAGCACTCTGCCTACGGCATCATGCTTATGTGGACGAATCTCGTCCTATAAATTTTCGATTATTGCCGGCTCGTCCCATTCTCTCTATATATATGCCTTATTCGGGCATTGACTAACTAAATTTGGGTTGACTAGGGGTTTTATGTAGGAGCTAAGTCTGGGTTTGGGTTCAAGGATGAACATAGAAACAATAGGTTTTGTAAAAAAACCCTGGTTTCTAATATAGGAAATACAATACCCAGGAATTGGACCCGGGTAGTGATATTCAATGCTTGCGGAAGCTGAGAGGGATAGCCCGAAACCACATCGCATATCATGACACCTGCACCGTAAGGGTTGTTTGTCTTTATTTCACTCTCTGACAAAGAACCTTGCATGCTATATAAAAATGAACAATATATTGTGCCATGTGCTTCTCTGCCCGTCAGACATGGGTCGCATCATTTTTGTATCACTTGGTTGCAATGCATTGCATATTAGAGAGAATGTAACGGGCATTAGATTGTATATTTTCTGAAAATCTGACCCATATATAGAAATAATATATCAATATTGATTAGTAATACATATATAGGGATATTATCTGTTTCTCTTATTCTCCTCATTCCTCTACTTTCCCCAACCTCAACCTTTCACCACTTTCTCTCCCACTACCCACCCCCTCCCCCTCCCACTCCCCTCTCCCCCCTCCCACTCCCCACTCTCCCACTGCATTCATTCACCTCCAAATCCATTCACTCACCAAAAAACTGACCCCCACCCCCTCCTCCCACCCCTATTTAATCAAATAGACCCGACCCAGACATTGCACCGGGAGTGGATCAGCTGTAGATAAGAAAATCCAGTTTCCGGTCCTCTGATTGGTTAATTTAGAAACCGGAAATGACGTGATTACCAGGTAAAATCATGATTGTGATTCACTCCACTCTGCTGAGGCGCTGTCGCCATCTTCATTGGCGGTGAGTTGGAAGGGGAAGGAGGGAGGGAGGAGAGAGATTCCAAAATATAATTGAGTCAATTTGTCTGTGTATTACAGTTTGTCCCCAATAGGGGATTTGCATGTGCAACTGCGCATGTCTGTTTATACAGTGATGCATCCTGGGATGGATTCTGTTGAAATGTGACATACAAATGTGAAGCAATATTGTTATCGAAAATTGCAAGAATGTTTTTACGAATATCGCAGGTTGTATTAATGATCTATGAAAACCAAATGCATTATGGGAAAGACGGGGACTTGTGGTATAAAAACATGTAAAACATATGGATATTGGCATAAGGGCATCGATAAATATCCTTTAGTAAACATTTTATACTGTACCATTAGTCCCATAATTCCATGCGATTCAAAATTCAAAATGGCGGCTATGCAACTCCCCTATATCCCAGCTTGTATAAATGATGGGAAAGACGAGGATATGTGGGATAAAAGCGTGTATAACATATGGATATTGACATTAGAGCATTGATAAATATCCCATGCTGAACATGGTATGTTTTCTATAGATTTTCGACTGTACCATGAGTCCATAATTCCATGCGAATCAAGATTGAAAATGGCGGTTATGAAAATCCCCTATAGGGTATTTGTATGTAACCCATTTTGAACTTTGTTTTGCATAAATTATGGGTGAAACTAGCCTATATAATAGGGAAATCAAACCAAGTTCAGCATGGAATATTTATATCAACTTTTTAGTACTGTCTTACCCTTTCCAATCATGCATTTAGATATCTGCTGTTCTGTGCATCACGAATTACAATGGTGAACATATTTCTTCTAAGTTTTTCCTCAAAGTATTTGTGTCAGTTAAACTGAATCCATCCCAGCATGCACTGTAACTGACATGCGCAGTGGCTGGTGCAAATTCCCTATTCTTGTTCCAATCATGCCAACTAGTCCATCATATTATTCCGCCTGAATGCATTTTACATTAAAAACTCTTCCAACTCCGTGATTCTATCCTGTTTTTATTTTAAAAAGAGAGGATCGCTAACTAACTGGTGAAAGATGTACTCTCGGTTCACGTTGGTCAAAAACTAAAGTGAAGATTTTCCAATTTCTGTTCCGTTTTTTTGCAACTCATCTGAAAGTCATTTGACCAAATTCTACGTTTTTGCATCTTCAATATTAAAAGTTGAAACTTATAGGAATATTTTTTTTTATAGGAATATTTATCGTTCTCCATTCTTTGTGTGGTCACTAATGCAGAATCCAATATGGCCGCCAATATGTCTCTTTTTTTTAGTTTTATTTTTCTTCATAAACGTCCTTCTTCATATTTCGAAGAAATTTCCACTGAAATTCTTTCCTGTGGTGTCTGCAGTTATCATCACTCACTGCAGCCCGTTTATTACACCCCTGTGCTGTAGTTGCCTATACCTTCAGCATTGTATGTCACACTTGGTCAAGGTGGTGCATAACATGTAAATTATGTCACCCTTGGCGCATACAACAAGTAGGTCCGCTAAAAACTGAAATTACTTATTTTATTTTCATTTATTCATATTTTTTATTCACTAATGGGGTGTAATAAATATGGAACAAAGCTCGGGGGAAGTCTGTACACTGGTTAGTGACCTCGGGAGTGCGGAAGATCTTGGGCTAACGCCCTCTAACTTCCCGCACTCCCTCGGTCAATAACAAGTGTACAGACTTCCCCCTTGCTACGTTCCATCTATATTCTCTCCGCCGATTTGACTTCAAATTTGTCCATAGACAACACTTAACAGCAGCATAATATTTCCCACTTAAGTCCTATAAGTCATGATATGAGTAGATTTGGTAAGATATTTTTGGTCGTAATAGCCAAGAATGCAGCATTATCAACGCTTTCTTTGGATTTTCTAACTATTTCTATTTCCATAAAACTCTTGTTAATAACATATTATTCCGGCTACATTATCATGTGTACCTATATCCTACACTTTTGATATTTGTTCAGACAACATAAACCTGGGATATTTATGCAGTTACAATAGGGGAGTTGTATGTCTTACTGCGCATGTCTACTGCAGTGCATGCTGGGATGGATTCTGTTGAAATCTGACATATACAAATGTTTGGCAACATCTTTTATCGAAAATTGCAAGAATGTTTTCACCAATATCAGAGCTTGTAAAAACGATCTATGAAAACCAAATGCATGATGGGAAAGATGGGAAATTGTGTCATGGGAACATGTGAAACACATGGACCATGGACTATTTATCAATGATCCAATGTCAATATCTGTATGTTATTCATGTTTCCATAACATTAGTCCCCATCTTTCCAATCATGCATTTGGTTTTCATAGATCATTTATATAGGCTTATTGGTGAATACATTCTAGTAATTTTCGATAAAAATGTTGCCAAATATTTGTATCAGATTTGAACTGAATCAATGCCAGGATGCACTGTAATAGACATGCGCATTGACACATGCACATGCCCTATTGTAGGTAATCTTTACTTTCCACCTGTTGGTTAGCCTCATTTCACAGCTTGGAATAAACCATAATAATATTTTTTTTTTTTTTTTTTAAGATTTTATTTCCACTGGGTACATCACCTCCAAGAGGAGTAGGATTAGGATTTTACTGCGGAACCCAGCTTGGGTTGAAAGTTGATTATGTACATGGGATAGTAAGCAGAAAAATAATATACATAATAGAAGTGAACCTCTTGCTGTGAGAGAGACTTCATAATTGTTTGTACCGTACTATTGGTGAATTCAGTGTTAAAGAGAATATAACATGAAAAAGAGCTTTAGATCACCACTTTGGTGTCATAATATAAGTAGGGAGATTGGGACCAGAACTTGTTTGAACTGTACTATTTGGGAAATCAGTGTAAAACCAAAAAGAGGTGAAAAGATCACAAATTGCTGTTGCATTATGTGTGAGAAGGGGATCTTTTTGGTTAAGGGAGATAATAGTTGGTGTACATGGATTTCCATATCATGCATCATGCATATGATACCTGAGCTGTGGACTACAGCACTTAGATGGTACTGTATAGTAAGGCAGCTTAGCAAATGGATGTGGACGTTCCGGACAAAAGCACTAAATTTGGTCCACATGCTGTTCATTGCCTTAGCTTTCAATTTAGAGTGGGAGCCCTTTCCAAAAAATACATTAAGGCCGCCATCTTGGATTTTTAAGGTCACCATCATGTAAGATCCTATGTCTACCAATAACTCAGCTTCCAAACAACTAATGATCTTGGTCTCAAAACATACATTTCCAGGGTCAATGAATACAACTACGCCATTTAGAAAAAGATCAAATTATATTATGACCGCCATCTTGGATTTTTAAGATCGCCATTATGTAAAAACCTATGTATATATACCAATATCTCAGCTTCTAAGTAACTTAGGGTCATGATCTTGGTCTCTAAACATATGTTTTCATGGTCAAGGAATGCAACTATACCATTTAGAAAAGAATCAGAGTATAGTGACTAACATAAAAACTGAAGGGAGGGAGAAGAAGAGAGTTGGGAGAGCGAGAGACAGAAGAGGGGGAAGGGGGGAGAAAAAGAGGGGTGGGGGATGAGACAGAGAAGAGGGAGAGGGAAAATAGTGTAGGAGAGAGGGGGGAAAGGGGAGAAGGGGAGAGGGAGGGAGAGAGTGTAGAGGAGAGTGAGGAAGATGGGAAAGGGGAGGGAGAGAAGAGGGGGAAGGGGAGAGAGAAGAGGGGGAAGGGGAGAGAAAAAGAGGGATGGAATGGAGGCCAGAAGGGGAGAGTGAGGAAGGAAAAGGACGGAGGGACAGGGGGAGGTGAAGGGAGAGACTGGGACCATCCAAAGGACAGGTAATTTGTTAGTATTTGTTTAAATAGGCTCTTGATCAAGCCTCTTTGGCTCTGGTGTGAAACTCCACATATTTGTTGCATTGCCTTTTCCTATCCCAGCTGGAGAAAATACATTATTGGCCCGAATTCCTTCACTATAGTTTGGCGCCCGATTCCTTAAGGGAAGAGGGAAGCTGGTTTTGTGGTCATTTAAGTATCATTCAATGTCGGCTACCCGATCTCTTAGTTGTATGTGGTAAAAGAAACACCGCGGATTAAAGTTGAACAGGAGGAACTTTCCCCCAAATTGGGTTGGGGGAGGTGAGCCGCCCCCATGGCCCAGCTGGTTTTTTATGAGGATGTTAACTGATTAACAGGAACTAATGGTATTCCTTCTTCCACACATCAACATCTAATCAGAGAGAAATCACCGTTGTTTAATTATCCTGTCATAAACTATAGGTTTGTCATGGTAGTGGATACCAGCTTTATTAGCATGCTACATAATGTAGTGGATACTTCCCTTTATTTATTAGCATGCTACATAATGTAGTGGATACCAGCTTTATTTATTAGCATGCTCCATAATGTAGTGGATACCAGCTTTATTAGCATGCTACATAATGTAGTGGATACCAGCTTTATTAGCATGCTACATAATGTAGTGGATACCCACCTTTATTAGCATGCTACATAATGTAGTGGATACCCACCTTTATTAGCATGCTACATAATGTAGTGGATACCAGCTTTATTAGCATGCTACATAATGTAGTGGATACCAGCTTTATTAGCATGCTACATACTGTAGTGGATACCCACCTTTATTAGCATGCTACGTAATGTAGTGGATACCCACCTTTATTAGCATGCTACATAATGTAGTGGTTACCAGCTTTATTAGCATGCTACATAATGTAGTGGATACCAGCTTTATTAGCATGCTACATAATGTAGTGGATACCAGCCTTTATTAGCATGCTACATAATGTAGTGGATACCAGCTTTATTAGCATGCTACATAATGTAGTGGATACCACCTTTATTAGCATGCTACATAATGTAGTGGATACCCACCTTTATTAGCATGCTACATAATGTAGTGGATACCCACCTTTATTAGCATGCTACATAATGTAGTAGATACCTGCCTTTATTAGCATGCTACATAATGTAGTAGATACCTGCCTTTATTAGCATGCTACATAATGTAGTAGATACCTGCCTTTATTAGCATGCTACATAATGTAGTGGATACCAGCCTTTATTAGCATGCTACATAATGTAGTGGATACCAGCTTTATTAGCATGCTACATAATGTAGTGGATACCCACCTTTATTAGCATGCTACATAATGTAGTAGATACCTGCCTTTATTTATTAGCATGCTACATAATGTAGTGGTTACCAGCTTTATTAGCATGCTACATAATGTAGTGGATACCAGCCTTTATTAGCATGCTACATACTGTAGTGGATACCCACCTTTATTAGCATGCTACGTAATGTAGTGGATACCCACCTTTATTAGCATGCTACATAATGTAGTGGTTACCAGCTTTATTAGCATGCTACATAATGTAGTGGATACTCACCTTTATTAGCATGCTACATAATGTAGTGGATACCAGCTTTATTAGCATGCTACATAATGTAGTGGATACCAGCCTTTATTAGCATGCTACATAATGTAGTGGATACCAGCTTTATTAGCATGCTACATAATGTAGTTGATACCCACCTTTATTAGCATGCTACATAATGTAGTGGATACCAGCTTTATTAGCATGCTACATGATGTAGTGGATACCCACCTTTATTAGCATGCTACATAATGTAGTGGATACCAGCTTTATTAGCATACTACATAATGTAGTGGATACCAGCTTTATTAGCATACTACATAATGTAGTGGATACCAGACTTTATTAGCATGCTAGATAATGTAGTGGATACCAGCTTTATTAGCATGCTACATAATGTAGTGGTTACCAGCTTTATTTATTAGCATGCTACATAATGTAGTGGATACCAGCTTTATTAGCATGCTACATAATGTAGTGGATACCAGCTTTATTAGCATGCTACATAATGTAGTGGATACCAGCCTTTATTAGCATGCTACATAATGTAGTGGATACCAGCTTTATTAGCATGCTACATAATGTAGTGGATACCCACCTTTATTAGCATGCTACATAATGTAGTGGATACCAGCTTTATTAGCATGCTGCATAATGAAGGCATTTGAACTGAATGATCTGGGCTGTTTACCCACTGGCAGGACCCTAGAAAAGATGCTGTCAAAAAGTAATTACCTACGTTATGTTTTAGGCAGTGCAAAGCCTGCACGGCCAGTGTTGGAGTCACTGGTTGCCCCTACTGCTGCACATGTGAGCGCTATCGCACAGTCCCACTCAACCACCAGGGAATAACTTTCATGTTGATTTGCTGCAACGCAAAGTGGGGCTGTAACCGCCTGCCTTTCCACCCTTCTGGCTCTGGCTCTTTCTTTTTCTCTCTCTCTCTCTCTCTCTCTCTCTCATTCTTTTACTCCCTCTCTCTCTTCCTCTCTCTCTCCTCTCCCCCCCTCTCTCTCTTCTCTTCTCTCAGTTTCTTTCTCTCTGTGTCTCTCTGTGTCTTTGTCTCTCTCTCGTGCTCCCTCTCTCTTTCTCTCTCTCTCTGTCTCTTTCTCTCTCCTCTCTCCCCCTCTTTCTTTTCTCTTGTCTTTCTATCACTTTCTTTCTCTCTCTCTCTGTCGCTGTCTCTCACTCTCTCACTCTCTCTCTGTCTGTCTCTCTCGCTGTGTCTCGCTCTCTCGCTATCTCTCGCTCCTCCCTCTTTCTATCTCTTCATCATTTCTCTTCATCTTGCTCCACCTATTTCTGTATCCTGTCTTTCTCTTTTAAAACCCCTTTGCCTCTATCTCTTAACTCCTTCAGTCTCTTTGTCCTCCCCCTCCCTCTCTCTCTCTCACCCTGACTCCCTCTTCCCTCTCCCTTTCCCTCCCACATCTCCCTTACTCTGCCTCTACTTCTGTCTCTCCCTCTCGCTCTCTTCCTCAGTCCCTCTCTTCTCTCTCGGCCTCTCTTTCTCTCTCTTCTTTCTCTCTCTCTCTCTCTCTTTTCTCTCTCTCTCTCTCCCTCTAAATCTGTCTCTCCCTCTTGCTCTCTCCCTCAGTCTCTCTATTCTCTCTCTCCCGCTCTCTCTCTCCCTCTCCCTCTCGCTCTCTCCTTTAGTCTCTCTCTTCTCTCTCTCCCTCTCTTTCTCTCTCCTGCTCTCTCTCCTCTCTCTCCCTCTCTCTCTTCTCTCCCCCACATCTCCCTCTCTCCCCCTGTACCTCCCCAATCCCGCCTCTTCTCTCCCCCTCTCCCCCTCCCCCTTCTCTGTCCCTCCTCTCCCCCTCCCCAGTACCTATACACAGTGTTGCACCTCTGTGTAGTCCCAGTGGGCTGGTACAGACCTCAGTACATATGTCCACTAATGAACCCCTAGGGAGAGGAGCAGCTCCTTGAGTGAAAGAGTTGCTCTCAATAGCCATACTTCACCCCAAGGTCTGCTGAGCAAGAGACGATGCTCCATAGCTGCTCCTCCTCCTCATTAACCAGCAAACTCCTCATAGTACTTGTACCACTCAACCTTCTTATAATTGTACTTATACCACTCACCCTGCTTATAATTGTACTTATACCACTCACCCTGCTTATAATTGTACTTATACTACTCACCCTGCTTATAATTGTACTTATACCACTCACCCTGCTTATAATTGTACTTATACCACTCACCCTGCTTATAATTGTACTTATACCACTCACCCTGCTTATAATTGTACTTATACCACTCACCCTGCTTATAATTGTACTTATACCACTCACCCTGCTTATAATTGTACTTATACCACTCAACCTTCTTATAATTGTACTTATACCACTCACCCTGCTTATAATTGTACTTATACCACTCACCCTGCTTATAATTGTAACTCACCCTGCTTATAATTGTACTTATACCACTCACCCTGCTTATAATTGTACTTATACCACTCACCCTGCTTATAATTGTACTTATACCACTCACCCTGCTTATAATTGTACTTATACCGCTCACCCTGCTTATAATTGTACTTATACCACTCACCCTGCTTATAATTGCTCATGTATTTTGATCACTTTTTTTTATATAAATTTATCACTCTTTCTACTTATCAATTCTTTATTTTCTCTAAATTTAAAGGCAGAGCGGTGGGGACGACAAGGGGTTTCTGGGGAAGGGACAGAAATGAGGTGTAGAAAGGGTAAGGGACGGGGAAGGGGTGCCTGGGGTAAGGATAGAAACTATATTTAAACAGAATTACTACAAAGAGTTATAAACGGGATAGGCGGGGGGGGGGGGACATCTATTAAAGAATAATTAGGCAGAGAACCACAATTGACCTTTAACCTTCAACCCTATTGTACAACAGTCTCCTGTCTCTTTATTCCAGACCAAAGGCTTTATATAGAAGTGTATCAATAGTATCACCAATAATACTTATATGGGTCAGATTTTCAGAAAATGTACAATTCACCTTCACCAATCCTCTCAAATAACCCACATTTAAGACAGAAATGAGCTTCAAAAGGCAGTTTAACATAACAGAACTGATACTTTAAATCAATGCGATACCAAATATACTCAGATATACCCGGTATTCTTCACATTTCAGCTTAATTTAGGAGAATTTACTAAATGTGTAGAGCTGCCAATTGTACATTTTCTGAAAACCTGACCCAAATAGAAGTGCATCAATAGTATCACCAATAAGCCTTATATACACTAACCCTATATGGGTCAGATTTTCAGAAAATGTACAATTCACCTTTCCCAATCCTCTTAAATAATCAAAATCTAAGAGGAAAATTACGTACAAAATGCAGTTTAAAACTAAGAAAGACATACTTTTAATCAATTAATGCCAAAGATACTTGGATATGCATAGCATTTGAAATATCCCACTCTAATTCGCCAGAAGTTACCAAATTTGTACAGCTGCCAATTGTACATTTTCTGAAAACTTGGCCTATATAAGAGCAGGTAATAAAGGTGCTCCCAGGATCAATACCTACACTACAGTAGCAGGAGGAGGAGGAGGATTAGCATTCATGTGGTAATTGAGTGAGGAGAGATGCATTGATTGGGGGCAGGTATTAACAGTTGTGTTAGTGATCTTACATTACCTTATAGATTACTGGAGGAAGGGCAAAGGTGTGTGTATGTGTGGTGAGGGGGGTGCGGGGGGTAGGCATTGGTTGGTGGACGGGGCTGCATGGTGCGGGGGGTAGGCATTGGTCGATGGAAGGGTAAAGGTGTGGAGGGGGGTGGAGGGTGGAAGGGGTGCCGGGGGTAGGCATTGTTTGGTGGAAAAGTAAAGGTGTGTGGGGGGTGGAGGGTGGAAGGGGTGCCGGGGGTAGGCATTGGTCGATGGAAGGGTAAAGGTGTGTGGGGGGTGGAGGGTGGAAGGGGTGCCGGGGGTAGGCATTGTTTGGTGGAAGGGTAAAGGTGTGGAGGGGGGTGGAGGGTGGAAGGGGTGCCGGGGGTAGGCATTGTTTGGTGGAAGGGTAAAGGTGTGGAGGGGGGTGGAGGGTGGAAGGGGTGCCGGGGGTAGGCATTGTTTGGTGGAAGGGTAAAGGTGTGGAGGGGGGTGGAGGGTGGAAGGGGTGCCGGGGGTAGGCATTGTTTGGTGGAAGGGTAAAGGTGTGTGGGGGGTGGAGGGTGGAAGGGGTGCCGGGGGTAGGCATTGGTCGATGGAAGGGTAAAGGTGTGTGGGGGGTGGAGGGTGGAAGGGGTGCCGGGGGTAGGCATTGTTTGGTGGAAGGGTAAAGGTGTGGAGGGGGGTGGAGGGTGGAAGGGGTGCCGGGGGTAGGCATTGTTTGGTGGAAGGGTAAAGGTGTGGTGGAGGGTGGAAGGGGTGCCGGGGGTAGGCATTGTTTGGTGGAAGGGTAAAGGTGTGGAGGGGGGTGGAGGGTGGAAGGGGTGCCGGGGGTAGGCATTGGTCGATGGAAGGGTAAAGGTGTGGAGGGGGGTGGAGGGTGGAAGGGGTGCCGGGGGTAGGCATTGTTTGGTGGAAGGGTAAAGGTGTGGAGGGTGGAAGGGGTGCCGGGGGTAGGCATTGTTTGGTGGAAGGGTAAAGGTGTGGAGGGGGGTGGAGGGTGGAAGGGGTGCCGGGGGTAGGCATTGGTCGATGGAAGGGTAAAGGTGTGGAGGGGGGTGGAGGGTGGAAGGGGTGCCGGGGGTAGGCATTGTTTGGTGGAAGGGTAAAGGTGTGGAGGGGGGTGGAGGGTGGAAGGGGTGCCGGGGGTAGGCATTGGTCGATGGAAGGGTAAAGGTGTGGAGGGGGGGTGCGGGGGGTAGGCATGGTTGGTGGAAGGTAGGTTGGACTGCCGGGAGTTGGGAATGAGTGATTAAATGTAGGAATGTGGGTGAGTGAATTAGTGAGTTAGCAAAGGCGTGAATTGAAGACTGAGTGAGTGGATGAGAAAGAGAGAGTGAGTGAATTAGACAGTGAGTGAGTGTATGAATTGAAGATGTATGTACTGCACAATCAGCTTGCAGTTCAGCACTGTTTCATGCAGTAGGCATCAAAGATGTATGTACTGCACAATCAGCCTGCAGTTCAGCATTGATTCATGCAGTAGGAATCAAAGATGTATGTACTGCACAATCAGCCTGCAGTTCAGTATTGTTTCATGCAGTAGGCATCATAGATGTATGTACTGCACAATCAGCTTGCAGTTCAGCATTGATTCATGCAGTAGGAATCAAAGATGTATGTACTGCACAATCAGCCTGCAGTTCAGTATTGTTTCATGCAGTAGGCATCATAGATGTATGTACTGCACAATCAGCCTGCAGTTCAGCATTGTTTCATGCAGTAGGAAACACATAAGTATGTACTGCACAATCAGCTTGCAGTTCAGCATTGTTTCATGCAGTAGGCATCAAAGATGTATGTACTGCACAATCAGCTTGCAGTTCAGCATTGCTTCATGCAGTAGGAATCACAGATGCTATTTGCATATCCCTTAATTGAATATAAATGAAACTAACATATGCTAATATTTGTTTTCTTCTGTATCCAAAGTCTAGTTCATCTCTAAATTGTCTCTGATATGAATTTTATAGGTTTTTGTATGGGGTTTTTAACAATTTCAGTGATTTTGGTGAGTTAGCATGTGAGTGAGTTAGCATGTGAGTGAGTTAGCATGTGAGTAGAATGTCTGCAGTAATAGAACGAGGAAGGACTATGTCAGATGTTAATTACGCATTGGTTAACACATGGGGACAATCGTTTGCCATGTTTTATTAGGGATAACAGACCTTGATTAGGTCCGCAGACTCGAAGGGCCGAGGAACTGTTATCACCTGATAAAACTGGGCTAAAAGTGGCCTAAAATGGCCTAAACGTGTGCTAACTTACCTTAAAAGGGAAGGTAAAGATAGAATTACGTTATCTTAAAAGGGAAGGTACAGATAGAATTACCTTATCTTAAAGGGAAGTTACAGATAGAATTACCTTATCTTAAAGGGAAGTTACAGATAGAATTACCTTATCTTAAAGGGAAGGTACAGATAGAATTACCTTATCTTAAAAGGGAAGGTACAGATAGAATTACCTTATCTTAAAGGGAAGTTACAGATAGAATTACCTTATCTTAAAGGGAAGTTACAGATAGAATTACCTTATCTTAAAAGGGAAGGTACAGATAGAATTACCTTATCTTAAAAGGGAAGGTACAGATAGAATTACCTTATCTTAAAGGGAAGGTACAGATAGAATTACCTTATCTTAAAAGGGAAGGTACAGATAGAATTACCTTATCTTAAAGGGAAGTTACAGATAGAATTACCTTATCTTAAAAGGGAAGTTACAGATAGAATTACCTTATCTTAAAAGGGAAGGTACAGATAGAATTACCTTACCTTAAAAGGGAAGGTACAGATAGAATTACCTTACCTTAAAAGGCAAGGTACAGATAGAATTACCTTACCTTAAAAGGCAAGGTACAGATAGAATTACCTTATCTTAAAGGGGAAGGTACAGATAGAATTACCTTACCTTAAAAGGCAAGGTACAGATAGAATTACCTTACCTTAAAAGGGAAGGTACAGATAGAATTACATTATCTTAAAAGGGACGGTACAGATAGAATTACCTTACCTTAATAGGGACGGTACAGATAGAATTACCTTACCTTCATAGGGACGGTACAGATAGAATTACCTTACCTTAAAAGGGACGGTACAGATAGAATTACCTTACCTTAAAAGGGACGGTACAGATAGAATTACCTTATCTTAAAAGGGAAGGTACAGATAGAATTACCTTATCTTAATAGGGACGGTACAGATAGAATTACCTTACCTTAAA
The DNA here is from genome assembly GCA_942159475.1 of Sthenelais limicola. NCBI lineage: Eukaryota > Metazoa > Annelida > Polychaeta > Phyllodocida > Sigalionidae > Sthenelais > Sthenelais limicola. The sequence goes on along the minus strand of OW804094.1, from coordinate 155,320,174 downwards.
AGGGACGGTACAGATAGAATTACCTTATCTTAAAAGGGAAGGTAGAGATAGAATTACCTTATCTTAAAAGGGAAGTTACAGATAGAATTACCTTACCTTAAAAGGGACGGTACAGATAGAATTACCTTATCTTAAAGGGAAGGTACAGATAGAATTACCTTATCTTAAAAGGGAAGGTACAGATAGAATTACCTTATCTTAATAGGGACGGTACAGATAGAATTACCTTACCTTAAAAGGGACGGTACAGATAGAATTACCTTATCTTAAAGGGAAGGTACAGATAGAATTACCTTATCTTAAAGGGAAGGTAGAGATAGAATTACCTTACCTTAAAAGGGACGGTACAGATAGAATTACCTTATCTTAATAGGGACGGTACAGATAGAATTACCTTACCTTAAAAGGGACGGTACAGATAGAATTACCTTATCTTAAAGGGAAGGTACAGATAGAATTACCTTATCTTAAAGGGACGGTACAGATAGAATTACCTTACCTTAAAAGGGACGGTACAGATAGAATTACCTTATCTTAAAGGGAAGGTACAGATAGAATAACCTTATCTTAAAGGGAAGGTACAGATAGAATTACCTTACCTTAAAAGGGACGGTACAGATAGAATTACCTTATCTTAAAGGGAAGGTACAGATAGAATTACCTTATCTTAAAAGGGAAGGTAGAGATAGAATTACCTTATCTTAAAAGGGAAGTTACAGATAGAATTACCTTACCTTAATAGGGAAGGTACAGATAGAGGGGGAGGAACTGATGTCGGAATTAAGAATGAGTAGTCAGGGAGTGAGAGAGCAGAGAGAGAGAGTAAATTATAGAATGAGTGAAAAAAAGAGGGGAAGAGAGAGAGCTCGAGATGATAGGAGTGAAGGAGAGTCTTTTATCGAATGTACGGTAATAATTTACAATTCTTGTATGAGATATAGTCGAACAGGAGTATGTGAATAAATATAGTGGGTGTTGCAGTTGTATATGGGTCAGGTTTTAAGAAAATGTACAATTCGCCTTCACCAATCCCCTCAAATAACCCACATTTAAGACGAAAATCAGGTTCAAAATACAGTTCAATAGACCCAGACAGATTGTTTGAATGAATACAATACAGAATACACTCAGATATGCGCAGTATTTATCATTTTTCACTCTAATTTAGCAGAAGTTGAGAGATGTGTAGAACTGTAGATTGTGTATTTTCTGAGAATCTTATATCCCATATTACTTCAATTTATAACAATGGGTGGTATTTTTGTGCTTCATTAATGCTAGCTCAATGTTGTCGAAACTTACAGCATACATGACAATAATGTCACAATCATCAATCAAAAAATGACCAGTTTCCCTGCAATCTACAGCGTGTCCTAATTAGGTCCTCTCTATAATTTGTTAATTAGCTAATGCTCTGCATTGTAGGCAATGGGTGTATGGCGGGGTGTCCATAACACAAATGTCGTCTGCCTCAGTTTTAGATTTCATCTGTTTCCATGGCAATCCGCCATGTTGACTTGTCGTGAATGCAGACCACAGCATGTTGTTTTATTGGCTGATGACAGCACAAGTCAGCCGCAAGCTTTAGTTTCGCATTTGATAAAAATTTGATAAAAATTAAAATAGAAAGAGCATTGGAATGTACGAGTGCTTCAGCATTCATCCCCCGCCATTGGGTGCATGTATCACGCATGCGTGGACAACACGTGACTGTTGCTATGGTGACGCGTTGAGAGGATGAGGAAGGAAACGTCAGCTTGTGTCTTCTGCTTCATTGCGCAGGCGCAATAAGGCCTTTTTTAATTATGCATAATTTGACGTGGATATGGGGAGCACGATGTAGGCGGAGGAGGACAGAGAGTGAGGGGAGGAGAGAGAGAGGGGAGGGGAGAGAATGAGAGAGAGAGGGGGAGGAGAGAGAATGAGAGAGAGAGGGGGAGGAGAGAGAATGAGAGAGAGATAGAGAGAGGGGAGGAGAGAGAATGAGAAACAGAGAGAGGGGGAGGGGAGAGAATGAGGGAGAGGGAGGGAGACAGAGTGAGGGGAGGAGAGAGAATGAGGGAGAGGGAGGGAGACAGAGAGTGAGGGGAGGAGAGAGAATGAGGGAGAGGGAGGGAGACAGAGAGTCAGGGGAGGAGAGAGAATGAGGGAGAGGGAGGGAGACAGAGAGTCAGGGGAGGAGAGAGAATGAGGGAGAGGGAGGGAGACAGAGAGTGAGGGGAGGAGAGAGAATGAGGGAGAGGGAGGGAGACAGAGAGTGAGCGGAGGAGAGAGAATGAGGGAGAGGGGGGGGAGACAGTGAGGGAGGGGAGGAGAGAGAATGAGGGAGAGGGAGGGAGACAGAGAGTGAGGGGAGGAGAGAGAATGAGGGAGAGGGAGGGAGACAGAGAGTGAGGGGAGGAGAGAGAATGAGGGAGAGGGAGGGAGACAGAGAGTGAGGGGAGGAGAGAGAATGAGGGAGAGGGAGGGAGACAGAGAGTGAGGGGAGGAGAGAGAATGAAAGAGAGATAGAGAGAGGGGAGGGGAGAGGATCAGAGAGAGAGGGGTAGGGGAGGGGAGGAGAGAGATAGAGAGGGGGAGGGGAGGGGAGGAGAGAGATAGAGAGGGGAGGGGAGAGAATGAGAGAGAGATAGAGGGAGGGGAGGGGAGAGGATGAGGGAGAAAGACAGAAGGGGGAGGGGAGAGAATGAGAGAGAAAGACAGAGAGGGGGAGGGGAGAGAATGAGAGAGAAAGACAGAGAAGGGGAGGGGAGAGAATGAGGGAGAGATAGAGAGAGGGGAGGGGAGAGAATGAGAGAGAAAGACAGAGAGGGGAGGGGAGAGAATGAGAGAGGTAGAGAGAAGGGGAGGGGAGAGAATGAGAGAGAAAGACAGAGAGAGGGGGAGGGGAGAGAATGAGAGAGGTAGAGAGAGGGGGAGGGGAGAGAATGAGAGAGAAAGACAGAGAGAGGGGGAGGGGAGAGAATGAGAGACAGGTAGAGAGAGGGGGAGGGGAGAGAATGAGAGAGAGGTAGAGAGAGGGGGGAGGGGAGAGAATGAGAGAGGTAGAGAGAAGGGGAGGGGAGAGAATGAGAGAGAGGTAGAGAGAGGGGGAGGGGAGAGAATGAGAGAGGTAGAGAGAGGGGGAGGGGAGAGAATGAGAGAGAGATAGAGAGAGGGGGAGGGGAGAGAATGAGAGAGGTAGAGAGAGGGGAGAGAATGAGAGAGAGATAGAGAGAGGGGGAGGGGAGAGACTGAGGGAGAGATAGAGAGAGGGGAGGGGAGAGAATGAGAGAGGTAGAGAGAAGGGGAGGGGAGAGAATGAGAGAGAAAGACAGAGAGGGGGGAGGGGAGAGAATGAGAGAGGTAGAGAGAGGGGAGGGGAGAGAATGAGAGAGGTAGAGAGAGGAGAGGGGAGAGGAATGAGAGAGAAAGACAGAGAGAGGGGAGGGGGAGAGAATGAGAGAGGTAGAGAGAAGGGGAGGGGAGAGAATGAGAGAGAAAGACAGAGAGAGGGGGAGGGGAGAGAATGAGAGAGAAAGACAGAGAGAAGGGGAGGGGGAGAGAATGAGAGAGAAAGACAGAGAGAGGGGAGGGGAGGAGAATGAGAGAGAAAGACAGAGAGAGGGGGAGGGGAGAGAATGAGAGAGAAAGACAGAGAGAAGGAGAGGGGAGAGAATGAGAGAGAAAGACAGAGAGAGGGGGAGGGGGAGAGAATGAGAGAGAAAGACAGAGAGAAGGGGAGGGGAGAGAATGAGAGAGAAAGACAGAGAGAGGGGGAGGGGAGAGAATGAGAGAGAAAGACAGAGAGAAGGAGAGGGGAGAGATGAGAGAGAAAGACAGAGAGAGGGGGAGGGGGAGAGAATGAGAGAGAAGACAGAGAGAGGGGGAGGGGAGAGATGAGAGAGAAAGACAGAGAGAAGGAGAGGGGAGAGAATGAGAGAGAAAGACAGAGAGAGGGGGGAGGGGAGAGAATGAGAGAGAAAGACAGAGAGAAGGAGAGGGGGAGAGAATGAGAGAGAAAGACAGAGAGAGGGGGAGGGGAGAGAATGAGAGAGAGATAGAGTAGAGGGGAGGGGGGGAGAATGAGGGAGAGAGAGAGAGGGGGGAGGGGGAGAGAGATAGAGAGAGAGGAGGGGACGAGAATGAGAGAAAGACAGAGAGAGGGGGGAGGGGAGAGAATGAGAGAGGTAGAGAGAGGGGAGGGGAGAGAATGTGAAAGGTAGGAGAGAGGAGAGGAGGGAGAATGAGAGAGAGGTAGAGAGAGGGGAGGGGAGAGAATGTGAAGGTAGAGAGAGGAGAGGAGGGAGAATGAGAGAGAGGTAGAGAGAGGGGAGGGGAGAGAATGAGAGAAAGACAGAGAGAGGGGGAGGGGAGAGAATGAGAGAGGTAGAGTGAGGGGAGGGGAGAGAATGTGAAAGGTAGAGAGAGGAGAGGAGGGAGAATGAGAGAGAGGTAGAGAGAGGGGAGGGGAGAGAATGAGAGAGGTAGAGAGAGGAGAGGAGGGAGAATGAGGGAGAGATAGAGAGAGGGGAGGGGAGAGAATGAGAGAGATAGAGAGAGGGAGAGGGGAGAGAATGAGAAAAAAAGATTTCACAGAACACACATAATACAATGCCTACATCATGTGAGCAGACGACAATTGTACAATTTAGTCACCTAGCAACAGGCATCTGGCATAAACGTGTTGCTCACCCGTGTTTGGGTTTATGGGTGAAGTCGCCAGAAAATGTACAATTCACCTTCAGCAATC
>OW804094.1:155229240-155315242 GCA_942159475.1 Sthenelais limicola | reverse complement strand
CCTTTCACGTGAGTAACCCCCCGCCCCCCCCCCCCACCGCACTCCACTCGCTCCACCTTCTTGGCACCTTTCAAACACTTGCAGGGCAATGATTATACGGGTCAGATTTTCAGAAAATGTACAATTGGCAGTTGTACACATTTAGTAAATTCTGCTAAATTAGGCTGCAATTTGGTCAATACTAGGTAAATTCGAGTATATTCGGCATTGCATTGATTCTAGCAATCTGTTTGGTTAGGTTGAACTGTATTTTGAACTTTTATTTTCGTCTGAAATTTGGGTTATTTGAGAGAATTGCTGAAAGTAAATAGTACATTTTCGGAAAATCGGACCCATAGCTTGGCTGTGTGGGCACATCAGGTGAAAAGAAGAGAAACAGCTATTTGCCTTGGCCTAATAATAGTGGATGTGCTAGTAGGCAGGTGAGGGGGAGGAGAAGCAGGCATATGGTATTGCTTGGCCTTGTGAGGTGTGTGGGAGGTGAAATAAAGGTGTAATACTTGGAGGCAGACAAAACATTGAGTGCCTGATACAGGTGGGTGATGGTCGTATATTCTACCTTAGCTCTACTTTCTCTACTAATAGATCTTTCTCCGTTATTTGTATTTTGTATCCTTTCTCGTTTTTTCTCCGCTGCCATTTTCTCTCTCTTCCTCTCTCTCTTTCTCTCTCTCTTTCTCTCTCTTCCTCTCTCTTTCTCTTTTCTCTCTCTTTCTCTTTTCTCTCTCTTTCTCTTTTCTCTCTTTCTCTTTTCTCTCTCTTTCTCTATTCTCTCTCTCTAACTCTTTCTCTCCCAGTCTCATTCTCTCTCGCCCTCTCTCACACACTCTCTTATCTATCTATCTATCTATATTTGCCGTCTCAGACAAATCGTGTAACCTGCATGATATAAACTTGCTAATCTGAGATTCTCCTCTGCCATTTTCTATACCTCTTTCTCTTTTCTTGTCTCCATCTCTCTTTTGCTTTTTTCTCTTTCCTCTCTCTCTCTAACTGTCTTTCGCTCTCGCTCTCTCTCGCACACACTCTCTATCACTCTCTTATCTATCTGTTCCTCCCGCTCAGATCATTCTCTCGCGCTGTCCTCTTCTGGTCTACTTTCTCTACTACTAGATCTATATTAGCTTTTCATAACTTTCTCCTTTCTTTGTGTTTTGTCTCCTTTCTCGTTTTTTCTCTTTCTCCTCTGCCATTTTCTCTAACTCTTTACCTTTCTCTTTCTCTTTTCTCTCCCTCTCTCTCTTTCTCATTTCTCTTTTTAACTCGCTTCCTCTCCCTGTCTCTCGCTCTCTCTCTCTCTCTTTCACACATACACTCTCTATCGCCCTCTTATCTATCTGTCTATCCATCTATATCTCATCTATCTATTTCTCGTTTCTCCTTCTCAGACAAATCATGTAACTTGCATGATATAAACTTGCTAATCGGAGATTCTCCTCTGCCATTTTCTATACCTCTTTCCCTTTCTCTCTCTTTCTCTTTTCTCTCTCCCACTCTTTTCTCTCTCCCACTCTTTTCTCTCCCCCCCCCCCCCTCTCTCTTTACTCTTATGCCATGTATGTGTGTAATTATATCTGTAAGTTTATATCTAAATTATATCTGTATGTACACAAATCGTGTAACCTACATAATATAAACTACATAATATAATTGTTATACATACATTAACTTCCTAATCTGACGACTAAGATACCCATGGGTTGATAATGGATGTATTAGCTTAGGAGTCAGATTTTCAGAAAATGTACAATTCACTCTCACACATTCTCTCAAATAACCCAAATTTCAGACGAAAATAAAGTTCAAAATACAGTTCAACCTAACCAAACAGATTGCTAGAATCAATGCAATGCCAAATATACTCGAATTTACCTTGTATTGAACAAATTGTAGCAGATTTTTACTAAATGTGTACAGCTGCCAATTGTACATTTTCTGAAAATCTGACCCATTGGCTTAAGATAAGGAGGTATTCAGTGGACAGTACCATACCTGACACAGTGTAGCCTATGGGTCTGGTCAGTGGCCAGGTAGGATGTCTAGTTTACTGGTCACTCTACAGGTATGATATTCACTTACACCTGGTCTATATGATATAGGTGATCATTGGTCATTACAGCAACTGACATGGCCTTCAAATAGTGCCCTCCGATGTTTGTGTATCCATTCGCGCATTTATGTTTTCATAATATACAGTGGAACCTCGCATAAAGACCACCTCATTATAGAGACCACCCCTCTATTATGTATACAGTGGAACCCCACATAAAGACCACCTCATTATAGAGACCACCCCTCTATTATATATGCAGTAGAACCTCGCATAAAGACCAGCTCTCTATAGAGACCACCCCTCTATTATATATGCGGTAGAACCTCGCATAAAGACCAGCTCTCTATAGAGACCACTCCTCTATTATATATACAGTGCAACCTCACATAAAGACAGACAGTTAGAATAAATACATTTGGCTTCGCCAATCGAAATGAAAGTTATTCTTAAAAACAATTGTATTTACACTGGGTCATCAAGTGCCATTGTTGGGGCTTTTTACTTGTCCCAGTGTGCCTTATGGGGTGATGGATGGACAAGAGAGAACCAGACAGAGATAGATGTATAAATACACTATGTTCCGCTTAACCTGAACTCGGTTTACCTGAATTTTCGGTTAACCTGAACCTTTTACAATTTCCCTGCAGACTTACAGCTTAATGTATCTGTTACCTTAAGCTGAATTTTCGGTTAACCTAAAGTTTTTCGAGTTCCGGTTAACATATAAGTAGAACATAGTGTATTACACATTTATTCAACAAGAGAAATCAATAATCTTCCTCATAAGCAAAATATTTTTGTACATCTTTAAAGACAAATAAAAAAACCTCTTATCTTATCTTATACAAACTCGGCTAACAAAATAAGAACAAGGGTCCTTCACTGCACCCTGATCTCCAAGCTGACCTTACAATCGAAAACAATTAAAGGAAATAATTGCACGTAGGTTTAAGTGACCTTCCTAGTTGTGGGTTAGATAGGGGAGATGTTACCATGGCAACCAGTGTAAGGACACTGTGGTAGAGAAGGTCTCAACATAGTTCCTTGTGTAGTACATGCACCTGCTAATAGGGGACTCTCATGGCCGCCATTTTGGATCCTGATTCGCATTGAATAGGGGGTTTGCATGTGCCACTGCGCATGTCCGTACAATGCATCCTGGGATGCATTCTAATGAAATCTGACATTGCAATATTTTGCAACATTTTTATTGAAAATTGCAAGAATGTTTTCACCAATATCTTAGCTTGTAGAAATGATCTATGAAAACCAAATGCATGATGGGAAAGATGAGGACTGGTGTTATGTAAACATGTATAACACATGGATATTGGCAATAGAGCATTGATAAATATTCCATGCTGAACATGGCATGTTTTCTATATTACAATAAGTCCCATAATTCCATGCGAATCAAGATTCAAAATGGCGGCTATGCGAATCCCCTATTATGGGACTTGTATGTCACTGTAAAACCTATAGAGAACAAGCTATGTTCTGCATGGAATATTGATACATTTTCCCAATGTATGTAGCCAATAGCACACTTGTGCCGGTGTGATATCGAAAAGTAACCTTGCGAAAAGTGACCCGTGGGTCGATTTTGGACGTCGAAAATCAACCCATGGGTCACTTTTCGGCAATCGAAAAGTGACTCACCCCATCGAAAAATGACTCACCCATTTATGTAGAGATATATAGACATAACTTTTATACCATATTGAGCGTTCATTTATCAGCAATTATGAAGCTACATGGAGCTAATATAACAACATGGAATGTGTTTTAGCTCCCGAATATTGTCGCACTAAATGTTACACCTATTCACCTGGTACATTTTCAGGCATGGTCCTGTCATACATGATGTTTATATATGGTATCATATAGCATGTATACATACCATCGAAAATTGACTCCCTACTTGTATGGTATCGTTGAATCATACCAGTTTTACTAATACATGATGTATATATGGTATCATATATATTTATGTATAATTATAAGCTGCCATTATCTAGGCACAACTACGTCCACACCCGCACACATACTTGTACCAACACCCACCCACCCACACACCTACATACAATATCAGGCATCGTAATATATTATTTCAGAACATTAAGTTAGAAAAGAAGAGGGGGTCGATTTTCGATGGGGTGGGTCACTTTTCGATTGCCGAAAATAGACCCATGGGTCACTTTTTGATGGGTGTCACTTTTCGTCATGACACCGGCACCGTTTTGTATAAGGGATCATGGGATCTGGGGTCCCATTGCAGTAGCAAAAAATCGTCCTGCATGATTTGGCAGACTGTAAGGACCTCACACAATCCCATTTACCCTATGTTAAGCCATTACTATTCATTAAAAATACTATTTCTTACTTTAACACAAGTGTTTTGTGGTCAGGTTGTAGGACTATTGTAAAAATTCAGAAACTGTGAACCTATTTCTAAGGAAATACATAGAGAGAATGGAATGAGCCGGTAATAATCGAAAATTTATAGGACGAGATTTGTCCACATAAGCACAATGCTGTAGGCAGAGTGCTTATGTGGACGAATCAAGCCCAATACATTGTTTGATTCAACAATGTCAGTAAATACTGCATGATCGTACAGGGCTCTCAGCAGGGTTCTCAGCGGGGCTCTCTGAGACTTGTTTAATATTTTTTCAGTGATATCTGATGACATATGATCAAATGTTATGCACATATAATAAATATATAGACAAAATTGACTCCTGGCTGTGTGAGAGGTGGTTATCTCCCGCGGGCGTAGAAATTTCGTAAGGGGTGCGTAGCACCCGACGAAATTGCGTAGCACAAGGGAGATAACCACCTCTAACACTGCCAGGAGTCAATTTTGTCTATTTATTATACCTCTCCCGATGTTTTTGTGTGAAAAAATAGTGAAAATTCGATGGAAATTCGAGTTGGACAACGAGCTCTGTTCACCTGTCTGTTTGTTTACTTTCTCACTTCCGGTCCACCTCACTCGTTTTCGGGTCTATTTTTCTATTTAAATCCGCAATAAATTTGCAATTTCACAGTTGCTTATTATTATCATTTATATTTTATCATTACGCACAATGTATAACGCATCTTTTTTCCGTGAAAATAATTATTTAAATAAAGAAAATAAGGATGCGAACATGGGACTATTTTTTCAACAAAAATTCCGCCAGGGGGCAATATGATATGTAAATACCGCCCAGAGGGTAATACGGTTTTCCAATGCTGTAGCCTATGGCTTACCATACCATCCCTCCCAGAGGTATAATAAAGAATGGAACTCGCTGGCAATAATTAAAATGTTCATATCGTGGCAATATTTTTTAGCTACGTTAATAAAATTGATACCATCCTGTAGAGAGCCAAGGCTCCGCGAAGCATATCAACAGAGCTATTTTTAGACAACTACATTTTTATAGTATGCGTACTACATGAATATTTTTATAGCACCCCACTTATTGCACCCCTCAAGAGGGATGCACGTATAATAAAAATATATATATTTATATAAGAGTTTTCACCCAAACTGGGTTTTGTGAAGTGTTTTTTTATTAACATATAGTTAATTGAAGGTGTGATTCCAACGTTTCAGTTCTCAGTTGGACCTTCTTCAGGGAATATTTATATAAGTAGAAATAAGGGGGTATATCAAAATTGTGTAACTTTGGTTACCATAGCTAAATATAAGTGTTTGTGTGTTTCACAAAGTGCCTTTCTGTCTCTTTTCTCTGTCTCTCTCTCCCTTCTTCCCTATCTCTATTTCCTGGGTATGATCATAAACTGCCTCCCTCTCAGCTCTCCCACCCTTGATATAACACTTCAAAGTGTTGATAAGGGCATAAAGCAACCAATCTCACTCACTGTTTTTGTGTTCTTCAGGTGCGGCGCTATGTGATAGGTGGCCTGCTGCTGAGGTAGTGTAGTAGCAACATGAGGCCCCCCGGTGGAGTACCTATACAGAGGCTACTACTGGCATGGGCTGCTCTTGTACTCATCACTCTCACTGGTAAGTTATTGCATTTTAAATTATGTTTATTCAGGACAACAAGAAGTACATTTCAGCGACAAGCGTTGATATTCTCAGAAGTTGCCTGATTGCATAAGGCAAAGGCGTTAATTATTTCAAAAAAGGCATAGGCCATCACATGAAGATTTTATATAGAAATAACCAGTTCTAGAACATAGAAGTCTAGACATTATGGGTATATCAAGATCTTTTTCTTTATATTCGATAACATTTTCGCTTCAGGTTAGGCCTAAAGTATATTATCAGGAGAGAAATAAAAGGATTTTTTTAAAAAAAAAACATGTATAGAAACAAATGAGAAAAATATATAATTTGCATCGTGCTCTTACATATATACCGTTGGGTATTACACTTTTAAGCTCTTTAGATATATTAATTTAATCGTTAAAGCAATACACTCTCTATAATCAACATAAGCCTGCTCGCAAATCTTATTAAGTCACATATCTTATTTTACTTCTGGAACAGAGTGTCCATAGACTTAGTATAGGCTTGTTATATGCGAGTGAGCGGGAAGAAATATGTTTCATTCCTCCCTAGGGAAGAAACAGATGACCCAGTTATCTTTCTACGTTTTCATTGGTTACTTTGAAAGTAGTCAAGGGTTACGCATCAATGTCACATCACATTTCGTGACGGCCGTCATTGACACAATGTCAGGGTGAACATCATGCTGTAAACAAAGCAGTACCATACACAACCTGCTCATATACTATAAGTTTGAAATATACTCTAAGTTTGAAAATGATCAAACTTCTAGGAGGTCAAATAAATCTCGAACAAACATTAGTCTGTGCGATCATTCTTCACCAAGTTTCCTACGCTGGAGACAAGGTGAAGAAAGATCACACAGACAGAACTAAGGGTTAAGTGTACACACACTTATTATACACCTCCATTATTCTGTGCGAACAACTGAAGATGAAAACTTGTGACGTGTTGAGTAATAATATGAGTAACTCTTGTATAAACATATACCACCAGCAGAATATTGATAAATCCAGTCCTATAAGTCATAGTATGAGTAACTCTTGTATAAACATATACCACCAGCAGAATATTGATAAATCCAGTCCTATAAGTCATAATAAGAGTAACTCTTGTATAAACATATACCACCAGCACAATATTGATGAATCCAGTCCTATAAGTCATAATATGGGTAACTCTTGTATAAACATATAGCAGCAGCAGAATATTGATAAATCCAGTCCTATAAGTCATAATATGAGTAACTCTTGTATGAACATATAACAGCCGCACAATATTGATGAATCCAGTCCTATAAGTCATAATATGGGTAACTCTTGTATAAACATATAGCAGCAGCAGAATATTGATGAATCCAGTCCTATAAGTCATAATATGAGTAACTCTTGTATAAACATATAACAGCCGCACAATATTGATGAATCCAGTCCTATAAGTCATAATATGGGTAACTCTTGTATAAACATATAGCAGCAGCAGAATATTGATGAATCCAGTCCTATAAGTCATAATATGAGTAACTCTTGTATAAACATATAGCAGCAGCAGAATATTGATGAATTCAGTCCTATAAGTCATAATATGAGTAACTCTTGTATAAACATATTTGATATGTTTATACAAGAGTTACTCATATTATGAGTATATGATATACCACCAGCAGAATATTGTGCCCTTATTAACACATTGAAGGTTATATCAAGGGCGGGAGAGGTGGGAGGGAGGCAGTTTATGATCTTACCGAGAAAATAGACATAGAGAAGAAGAGAGAGAGAGGGAGAGAGAGAGGGAGAGAAACCCAGGATGGGACTACCACTGATGAGACTGCATGCAGCACGATCTGATTAAACCCTCATTTTACCACATTTAATCTTCAGAGCTGCTTCATTAATTACCACGAAACACTGATAGGCATCATGGTAGAACTAATCAGGGTCGTATAACACTGTTAGTTCTTCTCTCACTCAGCTCTTATTGAGTGAGTGAGTGAGATTGGTTGCTTTACGCTCTTATCAACACATTTAATATGGTTATATCAAGGGCGGGAGAGCTGAGAGTGAGTGAGTGAGATTGGTTGCTTTACGCCCTTATCAACACATTTAATATTGTTATATCAAGGGTGGGAGAGCTGAGAGGGAGTGAGTGAGTGGGATTGGTTGCTTTACGCCCTTATCAACACATGTAATATGGTTATATCAAGGGCGGGAGAGCTGAGAGGGTGTGAGTGAGATTGGTTGCTCTATGCCCTTATCAACACATTTAATATGGTTATATCAAGGGTGGGAGAGCTGAGAGGGAGTGAGTGAGTGAGTGAGATTGGTTGCTTCACGCCCTTATCAACACATTTAATATGGTTATATCAAGGGCGGGAGAGCTGGGAGGGAGTGGGTGAGTGAGATTGGTTGCTTTATGCCCTTATCAACACATTTAATATGGTGATATCAAGGGCGGGAGAGCTGAGAGTGAGTGAGTGAGATTGGTTGCTTTATGCCATTATCAACACATTTAATATGGTTATATCAAGGGCGGGAGAGTTGAGAGGGAGTGAGTGAGATTGGTTGCTTTACGCCCTTATCAACACATTTAATATGGTTATATCAAGGGCGGGAGAGCTGAGAGGGAGTGAGTGAGATTGGTTGCTTTACGCCCTTATCAACACATTTAATATTGTTATATCAAGGGCGGGAGAGCTGAGAGGGAGTGAGTGAGTGAGTGACATTGGTTGCTTTACGCCCTTATCAACACATTTAATATGGTTATATCAAGGGCGGGAGAGCTGAGAGGGAGTGAGTGAGTGACATTGGTTGCTTTATGCCCTTATCAACACGTTTAATATGGTTATATCAAGGGCGGGAGAGCTGAGAGTGAGTGAGTGAGTGAGATTGGTTGCTTTACGCCCTTATCAACACATTTAATATGGTTATATCAAGGGCGGGAGAGCTGAGAGGGAGTGAGTGAGTGAGATTGGTTGCTTTAAGCCCTTATCAACACATTTAATATGGTTATATCAAGGGCGGGAGAGCTGAGAGGGAGTGAGTGAGTGAGTGACATTGGTTGCTTTACGCCCTTATCAACACATTTAATATGGTTATATCAAGGGCGGGAGAGCTGAGAGGGAGTGAGTGAGTGACATTGGTTGCTTTATGCCCTTATCAACACGTTTAATATGGTTATATCAAGGGCGGGAGAGCTGAGAGGGAGTGAGTGAGTGAGATTGGTTGCTTTACGCCCTTATCAACACATTTAATATGGTTATATCAAGGGCGGGAGAGCTGAGAGGGAGTGAGTGAGTGAGATTGGTTGCTTTAAGCCCTTATCAACACATTTAATATGGTTATATCAAGGGCAGGAGAGCTGAGAGGGAGGCAGTTTATGGTCTTACCCAGGAAATAGAGATAGAGAAGAAGGGAGAGAGAGACAGAGAAAAAGAGACAGAAAGGCACTTCAAGATTAGTAGCTTCAAGACTTTATTTCTGAATTGAACATGAACTTTGTGCTGAACAGTCTACAGCCAGATATACAGGTGTTCAAACTAAATGGCGTATTTCAAACCTTCACTATTGCAGTCAGTCAATGAGAATTTGAAGTCTTGTGACTATTGCAATGTGAAACATATTAAAGGTATTGTTAAGGGGCGTCTCCACTGGGTGCGGTAAGCTCTGTGGTAAGCCTTGCGGTGTTGTTGTGATGGTTCTGTAGGTGGTGAGGAGTGGTGAGGTGGATAGTGAACCATGTAGGCAGGACCTCATCAATCCTCTCCACCTACAGAATCAGCACAAACCATTGCAAGGCTTACCGCAGCCAGTGGAGACCACCCTTTATTCCAGAGTCCCCAGAGTAAGGCAGATTCTTCAAAATATTTTACTCTCATTCATTAAGCAAATATGTATTGGAAAGGAATGATTCATTTACATTAGTATATTTTACTATGAGTAGTATAGGCAAATGGGGCATGTGTGATGGCTAATGTGTTAGTAGTATATGGAAGGTAATATTCTCTACCTATATGTGACGATGTTATGATACACCTGCGCTGCCTTCGGTACTGCTACCATGTAATGAGAGTAAGAACTCTCACTTGGCTACGGCTTCTTTTACCTCGCTACGGCCTACGTCATAGACTGGTGCACTCCACACCACCACCAGCCTGTTTGCCCCATGGATGCCCACACTAGCCCCACTCGGTCCCATGCCACTCCATGCACTGAGTATGAAGCGCCTTGTTAAAACCATTGGGCTCATGGGTCGCCCTAAAACTCACCAATATTGATTACATTCAGCATTTTACTGCTTGAAATACTGGCCCTAAATACAGACGCCTGTGAGAAGACACTGCGGCTAAGGACGACATCAAAGCACATTTATGTGGATGGATTATTGACTTGAGAGATTTTCTAAATGAAAAGTTGGCGGGATATTCTTCCCTCTTGGAGTCTGCCAAAAATATATTTTCTAGTTTAAAAGGCAGTCCAATGGGAAGCCCTTGAATAGTTGCCTTTTCTGATGTATTGCCCGGATGCTGCTGTGTTATTGGGGTCAGATTTTCAGAAAATGTACAATCTACAGTTCTACACATCTATCAAATTCTGCTAAATTAGAGTGAAAAATGATAGATACTGAGTATATCTGAGTGTATTCTGTATTGTATTCATTCAATAAATCTGTCTGGTTATGTTGAACTGTATTTTGAACCTGATTTTTGTCTTAAATTTGGGTTATTTGAGAGGATTGGTGAAGGCCAATAGTACGTTTTCTGGAGACTTGACCCATGGACAACTTATAACATCTAGTCTTTAATCAACTCCTCAGGTAGTATACTACCATCTAGTGACTCATCTTTTGTGGGGCGTTTCAGGATCAGCTCCTATAGCTGCTCTTCAGCTAGTTCCTGGGGTAGTATACTACCATCTATTGGTGTATGATGGTTTACCAGGCTGTCTAGTTCAGCTCCTATAGCTGGTCTTCCACTAACTCCTGGGGTAGTATACTACCATCTATTGTTATATGTTGGTTTACCAGGCTGTTTAGTACAGCTCCTATAGCTGGTCTTCCACTAACACCTGGGGTAGTATACTACCATCTATTGTTGTATGATGGTTTACCAGGCTGTTTAGTTCAGCTCCTATAGCTGGTCTTCCACTAACACCTGGGGTAGTATACTACCATCTATTGTTGTATGATGGTTTACCAGGCTGTTTAGTTCAGCTCCTATAGCTGGTCTTCCACTAACTCCTGGGGTAGTATACTACCATCTATTGTTGTATAATGTTTTACCAGGCTGTTTAGTTCAGCTCCTATAGCTGGTCTTACACTAACTCCTGGGGTAGTATACTACCATCTCTTGCAGTCTGTTGTGATATTATGTTTTACCGTTTTACCGTGTTGTTTCTAGCCTAAATTCAAATTCAAAGATTCTTTATTGCAGATGTTTTTACAATCAGGTTGGCCAGTTCTGTCTTTACCACACAGCTCTTCCTATGACTGCCTTCCTTCTGAATCTTGAATTGATATATTTATATGGAAACAGTTTTGTTATAACAATTATTGGGAAAATAAGAGACTTAAAGTTAACAGCGATTGGAAAAAGTTAACAGCGATTGGAAATTGTTATGAGATGAATAATTACAATGGACAATAATGAATTAATCCTAGCCCTTTATAGTCTCTAGAGCAACCCATAATAATAATTCTCAGAAGGGCGATATCCTTTTTCATCTTCAATATAAGAATCATTCAATTTTTATTTCTATTTCTATTAATAATCATCTATGGAAGCATTAAGAATTTAGGGGACAATGGAAGTTAGCAGCTTTACCAGGTCAGATATATGTATGCTACTGGTGTACATGAGCGCTCCCTCAGGCCTACCTCCCACTGCCCCACCCTCTATAGTAGGGCTATAGAGTGGTATATAGACTCAGGCCTACCTCCCCCTGCCCCACCCTGCTCTATAGTAGGGCTATAGAGTGGTATATAGACTCAGGCCTACCTCCCACTGCCCCACCCTCTATAGTAGGGCTATAGAGTGGTATATAGACTTGTCATATGCTGTAGAGAACACAATTTCACACTTGAGCTGCTCATTGCTAGAGCAGAGAGCTGCTCTGATGTGGGCTAAAACAACAGGTGGCTGCTACATCAAGCAGTGCAATAGTTGCTGTAGCAGGGGGTGGGGGGATTGGTTGCTATAAGGGTGGTCTCCACTGGCTGCAGTAAGCTCTGCAGTAAGCTCTGCGGTAAGCCTTGCGATGGTGCTGTGTTGTTGAGAAGTGGTGAGTGAGCTAACTAGGCATGACCTCATCATTCCTCTCCACCTACAGAACCAGCCCAACACCATCGCAAGGCTCACCGCAGAGCTTACCACAGCAAGTGGAGACCACCCTTTAGCAGGGAGGGGGGATCGGTTGCTCTAGCAGAGGGTGGGGGATTGGTTGCTTTATGCCATGTTTTGACACCATACCTATATATTTGGTCATATCAGGGCAAGAGAGGAAACACGCTAACAGGATGCAATACCCTGCTCTTTTCAAATATTAGCAATGGTTCCTTTATATACATATATAACCATAAAATGATGCTCTGGCAAGGCACTCAAAGGATTTGAATCCAAGACCAAGAACGTCTCATACACATTGCCCTTTTGCCTTTGAGTATCCACCATTATAGCACCCCACCATTGCCTGACCTTGGTGGTGTCTGGGGGTATTAAAGCATATTGGGCATAAAATCCTGGATCCTCCCCTGATCATCTCTTATCAGTGCACTTAGGGCCTACAATTCAATATGTGGGGAAAATGTGTGCTGTTTTATAGTTGAGTTTTGAACACATTGTCTTCAGACAGATTTCACAAAAAAATATATGATATACTGCTGCGCAGGCCACAACATTTGGTCTGATGAGATAACATAATTGTAAATGGGGGATTTTGAATTAGTTCAATGTTTAGATCTCTGCTGTTCTTCTGGTCCATTTTTTCTGAGATCTGTTTTTCCGATGGAGGGGCTCTGGCGAAGGCTCTTGTCTGAGGGTATTAAAGAGCCCCACTAACGATCATCTGTCTATCCGCTCATATTGCCAGATTCTGTCATGATGGCCTTTGAAGTAACTTCAGCCATAGATTTATGGAGAAATACAGAGCAAGGAAATTCAGAAAGAGATGTATATTTAACCCGTTTGTGTCATGTCAACCGGAGTCTGCGGCGGGCGAGGGACAGCCCCGCTCCAGCATATGAAGGGTAAGCTCTAGGGATTCTCTGGATCAACGGAGCAAAGCAGCCTCCTCTCTTGCACAGAGATGTGCTTCTATTGATTTGATTTCATGATTTTATTATCAGGCATATGCTTGTGACCACAGGGAGATTTTTATATATGGGTCCGATTTTCAGAAAATGTACAATTGGCAGCTGTACACATTTAGTAAATTCTGCTGTATTAGGCTGCAATCTGGTCAATACTAGGTAAATTCGAGTATATTCAGCATTGCATTGATTCTAGCAATCTGTTTGGTTAGGTTGAACTGTATTTTGGACTTTATTTTCGTCTGAAATTTGGGTTATTTGAGAAGATTGGCGGAGTTGAATTGTACATTTTCTGAAAACTTGATCCATATGCTTGTGACCAGCGGGAGATTCTCCCTCTACAGAGAGCGTGGAACAACTTGGATGAAGGAGTTTCAAGATCACTTGAGCATTTACCGTTCTTTGAAAATAATATTTAAAAAAAATTGGGTACACTTTTGGGCGATTCTGGGGTGTTTCACATAACCACGCTCCTTTCGGGAAATGATATTAAGTGGGAAGCTTTTCAATGATGAATAAATACAACCTGGTGTTTCATGTATTATGTGGACTTACTTTTCTATCTTAATTCTATCTTAATTTTACCCCCCCCCCTGACTTTCGCTTAAATATAGCTTTTAATTAGTCAGAACTTTAACTCTCACCATCTAAAGCTTTCATGTCTGGATATATATATTTAATTTGACATATTTATACTCATAATATTCATGTAGTGTAGGATTAGTAGGACAAGGCTTACAGTGATTAACATGGAGTATTTCCCATGATTCTTAAACATTCATTAACTAATATCAATTAATCTAAGGAATATATAGCATTGGTATTCCACACAAATGTTCCTACTTATAATTAAATGCAAGTCATCGAAAACTACAAATACATTTCCAAATGACACATAGTAAAAATAGTGATCTTAGTCACTTAATGGTATTAATGGCAACTTTAATGGTATTTATTCGCAAAAACGATCATAAACTGTGCAAAACTTCTGTTCCTCTGTGTTTCCAATTCTGCGACGATGTAGGGAAGCAGCCTGTAGCTAAGTATGATGTATGAGATGACCGCTAGGTGTCAGCCCAGGCACCCTCACATCTTCAACTTGTCATCCCCTGCTCAATCACGCACTTAGTAACTTCATTTCCGCTTCCTGTCTCCCTCTCTCCACATCTCCCCCTATTATCGCTCACCATACGCGTTATCCCATGTATCTATGCCATAACAGTAACAGCCGTGATGTTGTCCTGATAATGTCTTACAGACGATCTATAACCACATAATAGATATTGGCAGGTACAATTAATTGTTTGTGTGATAAGTCTGATGCTTGGTAAACTGGTGTACTTCTTTAACCCTATATGGGTCAGATTTTCACATTGGCAGCTGTACATATTTAGTAAATTCTGCTAAATCAGGCTGCAATTTGATCAATACTAGGTAAATTCGGGTATATTCAGCATTGCATTGATTCTAGCAATCTGTTTGGTTGGGTTGAACTGTATTTTGAACTTTATTTTCGTCTAAAATTTGGGTTATTTCAGAGAATTGGTGAAGGTGAATTGTACATTTTCTGAAAATCGGACACATATCCAGCCGTCCCATGAAAGGCACTCGGGCAGTATACCCCTACCTGATACACAGGGCTCGAAAAAAAACACTACCAACTTACTTGCTTGTGGCAGCCAAGATTTACTTGCCCAACATCATTTTTCACTTGCCCAAATTTATTTGCAGAATTATAAACGACATCACACTATCTGTATGTATCTTGTTTCATTGTAAGTAGACATCACAACAGGGGTTTGAAATCGGGCCACTAACATTGAATTTTACTTGCCCAGAGACATTTTTTAGTTGCCCCGATACACTATAAATCCCAATAATTGAATAATTGAATATCATTTTGACTGGGTTCCATGAGATTACCATTGTACAACGCAACCGACATGGACTCAATACAATTTTTCTAAAAAGAATGAAAAAAATGAGATTGTTTGGCATTTAATCAGGGTAATAGCCAAATAAAGTTATAATTACAAACCAGATAGGAGGGGGTGGGGGAGAGAATGGAGAGTGAAGGAGAGAGAGGGGTGGGACTGGATAGAGAGACTGAAGTAGAGAGGCAACAGAAAGGAGAGACCCAGTATAAGAGAGAGAGAGAGAGAGAGAGAGAGAGAGAAAGAGAGAGGGAGGTAGGAGGGGGGGGGGGGCTATATGGACCCGTTGCGCACATTCGCACTGGGCCACCACATTTTAATGCACAACTTGTTGCGCATGAAAATGCACCCTTTCACAAGTTATTTTGATTACAACTTGTCGCACTGTTTCACAGGCAGCAGTGTAGCAGGTCAAAAAGCAATACAATGTAGCGCATCAAAACACAGTTCTAATAAGTAATATGTGTACCATAAATCTATATATCTATAGCAATCTTATTCAATACAGTATGCACATCAAAATGCTCATTTATGTGCATGATATTTAGCTCGATTTAGGGGAACTTTTCATTAAGTTATTAATAGTTTTTTTATGAACATTCAGGTGAAATGATTATCCAATTAGATTTGCTGAGTAACCCAACAATTGACACTATATAAACACCGACCGAGGGTATGGGCAGAGGAAGAGAGCACAAGAAGGAGAGAGAGCGCGAGCACACGAAGATATAACTAGAAGAGAAAAGGGAGAAAAAGAGAAGCTATAAAAGAGTGCATTACTAGAGAGAGATGGTCTAGTATCGGCCATGTTGTAGCCTAAGTGGCCTATACCTCATGTTGCCTGGTTACCTAGCGCCACCTAGCGCCACGTCTTACACTGTTTGTGTCAAGACTCATCTAATTACTGACGTCACTAGTCAGCGTCTGTTTAGTGTTTGCTGCTCTGACTGCCTCACAGTTTATACTCTAGCTTCTCTACCTACCAGTCCTCACCCCTTCTCTACCTACCACATCCCTGCTACTTACCAGTCCATATCCCTGCCTTTAACTGTCTGTCTCTCCCTGCTTTTCTCTCCCTTTCTCTCTCTCTCCCCTCTCCCTCCCTTCTCCCCTTCTCTCCTCTCTCCCTCTCTCTCTATCTCTCCCCCACCTCTCCCTTTCTCTCCCCCTCTCTCTCTTTCTCTCCCCACTCTCTTTCTTTCTCTCCCCCTCTCTCTCTTTCTCTCCCCACTCTCTTTCTTTCACCCCTCTCTTTCCCTCTCTCCCTCCCTTCTCCCCCTCTCTCTTCCGTCTCTCTCCCTCTCTTTCTCTCCCCCTCTCTCTCCTCTCTCCCTCTCTCTCTTTCTCTCCCTCTCTCTTTTTCTCCCCTTCTCTCTCCCTTTCTCTCCCCTCTTTCTTGGTCCCTCTCTCTCTCCCCCTCTCTTTATCCCTCCCTTTCTCCTCTCTCCCTCTCCTGTCTCTCTCTCTCTGTGCTTTCCTATACATTCTTATGTCCTGATACCCCACTTCATTTCATCTCAAACCCCTCACTCCCCCGCCCCACCTCTCTTTAATTTTAACTCTCCCAACCCTCTCTCAATCTCCCCCCCTCCCCCCCCCCCCCCGCACTCTCTCCTCAGCATCTGTTGTCCGACTTAAGAAAAGAAGGAAGTATTTTATACAATTAGAGAGGCTTGTTTGTGAATATTTAATGCATGTTTGAGTGCGGGAGTGGCAACTGTTAATTTAAATAATTGAACATGTCCGCAACTCTGCATTAGTGGTGTAATTGTAGCATTTAGTGGTGGGCGGCATGGGGAGTGGGTGAGTGCAAGGCCGAGAATAACTAATAGTGGTGTGAGGTGAGGTATGAGAGGGGAGGTATGGGAGAGAGGGAGGAAAGGTATGGGTGAGAGAGGGGAGGTATGGGTGAGGGAGGGAGGGTAGGTATGGGTGAGGGAGGGAGGGTAGGTATGGGAGAGGGGAGGTCTGGGTGTGAGGGAGGGAAGAAAGGTATGGGAGAGAGAGGGGAGGTATGGGAGAGGGAGGGTAGGTATGGGAGAGAGAGAGAGGAAGGAAAGGTATGGGAGAGAGAGGGAGGAAACTATTGGGAGAGAGGGGAGGTATGGATGAGAGGGAGAGGAAAGGTATGGGAGAGAAGGTAGGTATGGGAGAGAGGGAAATGGGAAGGTATGGGAGAGAGGGATATAGTGTGTGTGTGTGTGGGGGGGGGTTAGAAAGGGAGCAGGAGAATGAAGTGAGAGGGAGAGAAATAGAAAGGGGAAAAGATTGAGAGAGCAGAGAGTTAATTTAAACAATGGGGGGGGGGGGGATAGAGAGGCAGGAGAGAGTGGTATAGAGGAGAGAGAGATAGAAATGAAGAGAGAGAGAAGGGACAGACAGGAGGAGAGCAAGGGGAGACAGAGGAAAGCAACAAAGAAACAGACAGTATGAGGAAGCAAGAGCGAGAATGGGTGAAAGAGGAGAGATAGAAAGGCAATGCAATTCAAGAATGGGAGGAAATGGTGTTGGAAAGAGAGACAAATGTTAGAGGCAGAGGGAATAAAGGGAATAAAGAGAAGTGAACAAGTGAGACTGGTTGCTTTACGCCCTTATCAACACATTTAATATGGTTATATCAAGGGCGGGAGAGCTGAGAGGGAGTGAGTGAGTGAGACTGGTTGCTTTACGCCCTTATCAACACATTTAATATGGTTATATCAAGGGCGGGAGAGCTGAGAGGGAGTGAACGAGTGAGATTGGTTGCTTTATGCCCTTATCAACACATTTAATATGGTTATATCAAGGGCGGGAGGGCTGAGAGGGAGTGAGTGAGATTGGTTGCTTTACGCCCTTATCAACACATTTAATATGGTTATATCAAGGGTGGGAGAGCTGAGAGGGAGTGAGTGAGATTGGTTGCTTTACGCCCTTATCAACACATTTAATATGGTTATATCAAGGGCGGGAGAGCTGAGAGGGAGTGAGTGAGTGAGTGAGATTGGTTGCTTTATGCCCTTATCAACACATTTAATATGGTTATATCAAGGGCGGGAGAGCTAAGAGGGAGGCAGTTTATGATCATACCCAGGAAATAGAGAAAGAGAAGAAGGGAGAGAGAGACAGAGAAACAGAGACAGAAAGGCATTTTATGGTCTTACCCAGGAAATAGAGATAGAGAAGAAGAGAGAGAGAGAGAGAGAGAGAGAGAGAGAGAGAAACAGAGACAGAAAGGCATTTTATGGTCTTACCCAGGAAATAGAGATAGAGAAGAAGAGAGAGAGAGAGAGAGAGAGAGAGAGAGAGAGAGAAAAGAGACAGAAAGGCACTTTATGGTCATACCCAGGAAATAGAGATAGAGAAGAAGGGAGAGAGAGACAGAAAAGAGACAGAAAGGCACTTTATGGTCATACCCAGGAAATAGTGATAGAGAAGGGAGAGAGAGACAGAGAAAAGAGACAGAAAGGCACTTCATGGTCTTGCCCAGGAAATAGTGATAGAGAAGAAGGGAGAGAGAGACAGAGAAAAGAGACAGAAAGGCACTTTATGGTCTTACCCAGGAAATAGAGATAGAGAAGAAGGGAGAGAGAGACAGAGAGAAGAGACAGAAAGGCACTTTATGGTCTTACCCAGGAAATAGAGATAGAGAAGAAGGGAGAGAGGGACAGAGAAAAGAAACAGAAAGGCACTCTATGGTCTTACCCATGAAATAGAGATAGAGAAGAAGGGAGAGAGGGACAGAAAGAAGAGACAGAAAGGTACTTTATGGTCATACCCAGGAAATAGAGATAGAGAAGAAGGGAGAGAGGGACAGAAAAAAGAGACAGAAAGGTACTTTATGGTCATACCCAGGAAATAGAGATAGAGAAGAAGGGAGAGAGGGACAGAAAAAAGAGACAGAAAGGCACTTTATGGTCTTACCCAGGACCAGGGAATAAAGAGGCTAGGCCTCTATTCGCCAACCACACTTCCCCACCCACCCACTCCCCAGCATGTGCTCATTTCTCTCTCTCCCGCTCTTCCCTCTCTATCTCCCTCTCTAACCCATTTCCCATTAATAAATAATTATTCACAAATTTATCTGCCCAATATGATTCCCTGAAATGGCCTCTGATTTGTGTTAATGGTAAATAATCTGGTTTTATGTTACCATAGAAACAAATCCATCGCTCACAGAGGCGAGGATTAATGGCAGACAACATCCAATAAAGATGCAGCAATAATAAATAGTCCCTAACATAATATTTGTGTTCCTCCGCAACATAGTCCCTCCTATTATCCTGGCCTTTACATCATGGCGTATGAATATGAGGCTGCTGACGGCACTACATTCACCACTCTCTGGCGGACTATTTTATTACGCCATCCATCACCGCCAATGTATGTTATTTGGCTGATCACGTGATCATTAGCTTGTATTCCTACGCGCTGATTAGAAGTTGCTATCTGGAGAAGGGCTTGAGCCTTGGTATCAATCTAGAGCTTAGTGAGGGAGGCTACTGGGGCAGCCAAGGCTTATGGGTCAGATCTTCAGAAAATGTACAATTCACTTTCACAAACTCTCTCAAATAACCCAAATTTCAGACGAAAATAAGGTTAGAAATAGAGTTCAACCTAACCAAACCGATTGCTACAATCAAGGCAATGCCGAATATACTCGAATTTACCTAGTATTGACCAAATTGCAGCCTAATTTAGCAGAATTTACTAAATGTGTAAAGCTGCCAATTGTACATTTTCTGAAAATATGACCCATGTGCTCCTTGTTGGTAATATCCAGGCAAGGGATTTTTTTGCTATTTTGCACTCGACGGAGAGGATTTGGTTTGAAAATTGGACTGAGAAGGGTCCGTCTAAATTTCAATAAATTAGGTTTTCTCTCTCCGCAACGTCTAATGTGGTTCAATTCACGTTTTTTTAATACTAAGCAAGTCTTTATATTTTAATCATTTTGAGGCCGAACAGTTTTTTATAAAATGGGAACAGAAAGCATCCTTAAACATTCTTTGTAAATCCAGCTCAGTGTCAATCAATCAAGTTAACATAATGTGATTTATTACACCTTTCTAGCAGGTAATATGGAACGCCATATTTGCGCTCATACCACATACAGTGTGTGGTATGGTCTGGGTATTATACCTTTCTAGCAGGTAATATGGAATCCCATAGGTTACAGTATTGGCGCTCATACCACATACAGTGTGTGGTATGGCCTGTGTATTATACCTTTCTAGAGGGTAATATGGAATGCCATAGGCTACAGTATTGGCGCTTATACCACATATGCAGTGTTTAGTATGGCCTGTGTATCAAACGGGTCACATATCTCTGCCTTGATAGTTCATCTGACCCCTCTACTTCACTACAACAAGAACATTTATATAAGTGTTTCTATAATACATACAAGAGAAATACATGTTAAATACATCTAAATATATCATGTTACCACATCTATTGTGGGGGCTATGTAGCCTTGCAGTAGGTTTTAAACAATTTTAAAGAGGGGGTAAATCTTACAAGCTTACAAAATGTTGTGTAGGCAATTTACATGCCACCTTATGATTGAAATAAACAAATCATGATTATACAACTACTGCTGTTGTGGTTAACTTTGGTTAATGCAAATAGTGATTGACATAATAACAGTTACACAGCCACTTTACATATGGGTCAGTTCGTCAGAAAATGTACAATTGGCAGCTGTACACATTTAGTCAATTCTGCCAAATTAGACTACCATTTGGTCAATACTGGATAAATTTGAGAATATATTCGGCATTGCATTAATTCTAGCAATCTGTTTGGTTAGGTTGGACTGTATTTTGAACTTTATTTTCGTCTGAAATTTGAGTTATTTGAGAATATTTGCGAAGTTGAACTGTACATTTCGCAAAGTGCCATTATTATTCCATTACGACTGCAAAATGTCATTATATTCCCATTAGAACACCAGTCCTAGGCCAGGAAACCGATTAGTGAAGTAGGCATCCAATGACTGACACACTATTCTTATCTGATCTGAGGGTTTGGGCCTAGATGGATCGCACTGTCTCTAGCTTCTAGACAATGACAACAATTAGTTAGAGCACAGTCTAGGCCCACAGTTGAGAGAGTCCCTTCAAACGGAGGGAAAGCCTTTAGCCTCCTAAGTGAGTAACTTCATGGCACAACATGCTCAATGAACATTTAAAAAAAATTCACCCGGAAAGTTACTAAAACAAGCAAATAGAAAATCTTGACCTTGAAGCAGGACATAACTATACACATAATAACATATAAATAACCCTTCATGTTATTACCATAACCCTCTCCTAGTAATCTACCGTTTCCATAGCAACCGTGCGTTAATTGATTATAACAATAACAGCCAATCACAAGCACATTACCCCCCCTAGTGGCAGCCGCCTTAACTATTAATCATTGCCATGGTTACAGAGTAAAAAGCCTAGCAACCACTTACTGTTATTTAGAGAGCGATACATCATAGCTTGCCTACTCCTGGCCCCTCTTTACATTGAGCTTCTACATTAATGATGACATAAACTAATAACTCCTTAATTAATTGCACAAAAAGTCGCAATAAAGAGGGAAAAATAGAAATATCAATAAAAATGGCTGTTCACTGCTGGGGAAACAAGGGAGGAATGATAGACAGGGTGGAGGTGCTATAGTTGGGTGGTGGGGATGTGTAAGGTTATCAGCTTGGAATAAGGTTTTTAATATAAATAAATACATGAATAGTTGTATAGATAAATAAGTGAATAAAAGGAGAGAGGGATAGAAATATCAAAGAAAAAAGGTTGTTCACCACTTGGGAAATAAAGGGCAATAAGTAATTTATTTATTAATCTAAAGCTGTCTCTACACCAGTCCCGATTGTACATTGCCGACAGTTGGCGATACGTGCCGATGCTTTTATCGGCCAACTGTCGGGAGTAATGTAGAGGCTTTCCCGACGGCCTCCCAACACTTGTAGCTATCAGCAACTGTTGGCGACAGTCAGCGACAATTTCAAACATGTTTGAATTTACATGTGCGTCACCGACATGTCGGCAATTGTAATCACCAATGTAAAGGCATTGCTGATACTCAGGACAGATGGCGACGATACTTGGTTGCATCGCTACCATCAGGAAGTTTTGTCAACATTTGCTACCGGCAAGTATCGCAAGTATCGTGAGACAGAATCGGGACTGGTGTAGAGACAGCTTATTCATGACAAATGTCTATCCCCAAGCTGTGAGAATCTTCAAGACAGGTCCAGCACATTAAAAGACTAGACAACTAGTTGCTAAATTCGACTGAAAAATACTAAATACCAGGCATATCTGAGTATAATCTAACCTTTTCTATCTCTCCAACCTCTTTTCACCAACCTACTCTCCCTACCTTCTTTAATAAGGCCGACCCAAAATAGGTCTGTTTCTGGTTTACCCGCCCCCCCTATCTAGAAAAAAATGTCTTTTTACCCTGTCTATTTTTAATACATTTTTATGTTAAAATTATTTTGCCAAAAATGATAATACAATCCTCCTTTCCACAAAAACCTTATGATATATTTCTCTTAGTTAAAACAATTATTGTTACCGAATCTTTTAAAAATTAGTCCTTAAAATTAGTCCTTAAAAGGTGGTTTTCCTTTTAAAAAAAAACTTAAAAAAGATACTTCCCTCCCTACCTAGTTTTCAGCTGGTTTAAACCGAAAATACACCTATTCTTTTTGGCCTAAGAAAACAATTTTCATCCTAAATATCAACCTCTAGCTTACTTTGTCCTGAGCTGACAACTCTAAGACTAAAACCGCTCCTTAAAAATGGAACCAAAGATAAAATCATAAATAATTGCACAAAATCAATCCCTTGCCGTACCCAAGTGTAGCCAGCCCGAATCTATCAATATCAGAACTCTATCCAGAGGATTTCCCCCCTAAATCCTACTACGTTACCCCCTTGGCAGGCCTAATCTCCCTGCCGTATAAATTCCCCCATACTATGTCCCCTCCTTTCATTTCTGCTTCAACAGTGACCTCTCTGGAATGTAGTTAATTCAATAGACCCTGAAGGGTGAGCTTGTTTGTTCCTGGATAGGGGCTTTGTACAATACATGGGTACATGTATATTCGGCCTTTATTCTACGCATTTTTCTTACCGTTATATATTACTGTCACCTTTCCCCCCTCCTCTATCTCTAACTAACACCCTTTTCCCCCTACCGCTCTCTCTGTTTCTCCCCTCCCCTGTCTCTGTTTCTCTCTCCCTCTCTCTCTGTTTCTCTCTGTCTCTGTTTCTCTCTCCCTCTCTCTCTGTCTCTCTCTCTCTCTATCTCTCTCTCCCCCTGTCTCTCTCTGTTTCTCTATGTCCCTCTCTGTTTCTCTCTGTCTCTCTCTCTCCCCCTCTCCGTCTCTCTCTCCCCTCTCTGTTTCTCTCTCTCTCTCTGTTTCTCCTCCCTCTCTCTCTGTTTCTCTCTCTCTCCCCCCTCTCTGTCTCTGTTTCTCTTTCCCTCGCTCTGTCTCTCTGTGTTCCTCTCCCCCTCTCTCTGTCTCTCTCTGTTTCTCCTCTCTCTAACACCCTTCTCCATCTCTCTCTGTTTCTCCTCCCTCTCTGTCTCTCTCCCTCTCTCTGTTTCTCTGTCTCTCTCCTCTCTCTCTCTGTCTCTCTCCCCCTCTCTCTGCCTCTGTCTCTCTGTGTTTCTCCTCCCTCTCTTTCTCTCTCACTCCCCTTTCTTTGTTTCTCTCTCCCTCTCTCTGTTTCTCTTCCCTCCCTCCCTCTATTTCACAAATGCACCCATTAATCTAAAAGATGAGGGGGATTAACCACCAGAGCACTCAATACCCATACCCCATACCATTATACATTACCCACACCAACGTAGCAGCACAAAAAGTGGATATAAAAAGTGTTTGTGTGTAAATATGCAGGCAACAAGATCAATATAAGGTTGCGGTGATCCAGTGAAAGGGGTTTTAGTGATTGATTACAGTCGGTAGAGCATTACCTTAAACCCTTAAACCCTGGTATACTGTACAGGGGGTTGGCAGGGAATGGGGTATATTAAAGCTGCCTTCCCAGAAAGTATCTGCAGGCCCCATGGTGCTATTACAACTGCTCTATTGGGACTAGATTGGTGCTATTACAAATGCTATATTGGGACTAGATTGGTGCTATTACAACTGCTCTATTGGGACTAGATTGGAGCTATTACAACTGCTCTATTGGGATGAGATTGGGGCTATTACAACTGCTATATTGGGACTAGATTGGAGCTATTACAACTGCTATATTGGGACTAGATTGGTGCTATTACAACTGCTATATTGGGACTAGATTGGTGCTAATACAACTGCTATATTGGGACTAGATAGGGGCTATTATAACTGCTCTATTGAGACTAGATTGGTGCTATTACAACTGCTCTATTGGGACTAGATTGGTGCTATTAAACTGCTCTATTGTGACTGGATTGGTGCTATTACAACTGCTCTATTGTGACTAGATTGGTGTTATTACAACGGCTCGATTGAGACTAGATTGGTGCTATTACAACTGCTCTATTGGGACTAGATTGGTGCTATTACAACTGCTCTATTGGGACTAGATTGGTGCTATTACAACTGCTCTATTGGGACTAGATTGGTGTTATTACAACTGCTCTATTGGGACTAGATTGGGGCTATTACAACTGCTCTATTACGACTGCATTATTGCGACCGTTGCAACAGTTTTATTGAAACCAGATAGGGGCTATTACAACTGTTTTATTGAGGCCAGATGTGTGCTATTGCAAGGCCTCTATTGTGGTTAATTGATTGTATACTGGCCTATTAGTAGGAGTGTATGAGAGATAGGTAGATGTGCAGTGGGTATGGAGATACAAATGTGACATTGATAGCCGTCTATTGGTATTGATCTTTTATTGATTGATTCTGGCTAACAGGAGGAGGAGGAGGTGGTGGAGGTAGCCTGAGGGTGCTTGGTTATTGTGCATTTAGTGGAGGAGGTGTTGGGGGGAAACTGCCCTAGGCTGGCCTGCCTTACAGCTAGGGGAGGTGGATTGAAGGGTGGAAGTGGAGGAGGGAAGGTGGGGTGGTGGGAAGAGGTGGTGGAGGAGGGAAGGAGGGATGAGGTGGTGGAGGAGGGAAGAGACGTTGGAGGAGAGGACAAAGGTGAGGTGGAGGAGGGAAGAGGTGGTGGAGGAGAGGAGGTGGTGGAGGAGGGAAGAGGTGGTGGAGGAGAGGAGGTGGTGGAGGAGGGAAGAGGTGGTGGAGGAGGGAAGAAGGGGTGGAGGAGGGAAGAGGGGGTGGAGGAGGGAAGAGGGGGTGGAGGAGGGAAGAAGGGGTGGAGGAGGGAAGAGGGGGTGGAGGAGGGAAGAAGGGGTGGAGGAGGGAAGAGGGGGTGGAGGAGGGAAGAGGGGGTGGAGGAGGGAAGAAGGGGTGGAGGAGGGAAGAGGGGGTGGAGGAGGGAAGAGGGGGTGGAGGAGGGAAGACCTGGTGGAGGAGGGAAGAGGTGGTGGAGGAGGGGAGACCTGGTGGAGGAGGGAAGAGGTGGTGGAGGAGGGGAGAAACGTTAGAGGAAGAGGTGTTAGAGGAGGGGATAGGTGCCAGGAGTAAAGAGGGGATAGAGGTGAGTTGGAGGAGGGAAGAGGAGGTAGAGGTGAGGTGGGAGGAGGGAAGAGGTTTTGGGGGAGAGAAGAGGAGGTAGAGGTGTTAGAGGAGGGAAGAGCTGGTGGGGGAGAGAAGAGGAGGTAGAGGTGTTAGAGGAGGGAAGAGCTGGTGGAGGAGAGAAGAGGTGGTGGAGGAGGGAAGAGGAGGTACTACGGTAGAAGTGAGGTGGAGGGTAGAGGTGTTGGGGGAGGGAAGAGAAAAGGGGTTGGAGGAGGGAAGAAGGGAGGGAGGAGGTGGTGAAGGAGAGAAGAGGTGTTGGGGAGGGAAGAGTTGTAGATATTAATCTGCACTGACATGTGGCCATCCTAATGATTAAATCGTCTGGTAAACAGCATGAAAAAAGGTTTCCTGCATGAAAGGTGGTCCCGTGAATAAGGGAACTGTGACATATATGACTCCTTTTCTAGGTTAGAGAGGAGAACTGGGCTGAAGGGAGAAGAAGAGGAGGACAAACTGAGTTACTGAATGGTGTTCCCTTTGCTCTTGTTATAATATTTTTTTCTAGATTTGTGTTCATTTCAATTTTGTATTTTATCGTTGAATCATTTTCTCACTAGACCACCTGATTTTTCCAAGGGTGACCGACTCAGAGACAGACTGCTATATAGAAATGAGATTAATAAATTTCCAATTATGGGCACAGCCAACCATTCTATATGTATTATATGCCTTTTATTAACATTTCCCAAAGTCAGAATAAATGAAAGCAAGCATAAACAGATGAACATTTATGGAACAGAAGTAATTCCATTTGTTATGGTACGTGTACCATAACGCTTGTGTTATTGCACCCCTATTATTGCATGGGCGTATATCACCCATATAACATTATAATAGAAGAGCTGTAAAAGGCCTCATCTTATCCAACTCGCCCTGCTTGCAAGGTACTCACTGCACGAAAAGTGCTACATGGACATTTAAGGGTCAGATTTTCAGAAAATGTACAATTCACCTTCACCAATCCTCTCAAATAACCCAAAATTTAGACGAAAATGAAGTTCAAAACACAGTTCAACCTAACCAAACAGATTGCTAGAATCAATGCAATGCCAAATATATACTCGAATTTACCAAGTATTGACCAAATTGCAGCTTAATTTAGCAGAATTTACTAAATGTGTACAGCTGCCAATTGTACATTTTCTGACAATCTGACCCCTAAGAAGTCCATTGTGACAAGTGGAATATTTATCACCATATTCCCACGAGTTCTCTATTTTTCTCCTCCACCACAAATCTCACCACTATATTTTTTATCTCTTTCCCTTTGTACCAATTGCTACACCGGGCCACATCAAACAACATCTAGTTCAATAAACCACCAACAGAGGGCGCTATACCAGCGTTGGTTGCCTTGGTAACCCTATTTTCTGTCACGTGATAGGCTGCGCGGTGCCACCCAGGTTACACATACACATACAGAGAAAGAGGTTGACGTCTGCAACGTGACGACGTCCGAGACGTCACCTTCAAAGCGAGGCAGGCTATAATTAGAAGGTGCAGGGCTATAAATAGCCTGGGCCTGACACGACCGCCGCCTGGTGGTGTGTGATTGAGGTATGATATAGTGATGTGGATTAGTCTGGGGTCAAGGTTCAGGGGTTAAAGGTCAAAGAAGGTCAAAGGTAGGGACAGGCTAGGACAACGTAATTTAGAGGGAGAAGGGAGAATTGAGGAAACGGAAAGGAAAGGAGGGAAAGAGAAAGGGGAGATGATAATTTTCCAATATGTTCACCACATACATGTGACTTTCCCTATCGATGGAATTAAAATGGATAAGATTAGAGATAGAGTGAGTGAGTGAGTGAGTGAGATTGGTTGCTTTACGCCCTTATCAACACATTTAATATGGTTATATCAAGGGTGGAAGAGCTGAGAGGGAGTGAGTGGGATTGGTTGCTTTACGTCCTTATCAACACATTTAATATGGTTATATCAAGGGTGGGAGAGCTGAGAGTGAGTGAGTGAGATTGGTTGCTTTACGCCCTTATCAACACATTTAATATATCAAGGGCGGGAGAGCTGAGGGGGAGGCACTTTATGATCATACCCAGGAAATAGAGATAGAGGAGAAGGGAGAGAGAGACAGAGAAAAGAGACAGAAAGGCACTTTAAGGTCTTACCCAGGAAATAGAGATAGAGAAGAAGGGAGAGACAGAGAAAAGAGACAGAAAGGCACTTTATGGTCTTACCCAAGACCATAGTGATCAAAATACATGAGCAATTATAAGAAGGGTGAGTGGTATAAGTACAATTATAAGCAGGGTGAGTGGTATAAGTACAATTATAAGCAGGGTGAGTGGTATAAGTACAATTATAAGCAGGGTGAGTGGTATAAGTACAATTATAAGCAGGGTGAGTGGTATAAGTACAACTATAAGCAGGGTGAGTGGTATAAGTACAACTATAAGCAGGGTGAGTGGTATAAGTACAATTATAAGCAGGGTGAGTGGTATAAGTACAATTATAAGCAGGGTGAGTGGTATAAGTACAATTATAAGCAGGGTGAGTGGTATAAGTACAATTATAAGCAGGGTGAGTGGTATAAGTACAATTATAAGCAGGGTGAGTGGTATAAGTACAATTATAAGCAGGGTGAGTGGTATAAGTACAATTATAAGCAGGGTGAGTGGTATAAGTACAATTATAAGCAGGGTGAGTGGTATAAGTACAATTATAAGCAGGGTGAGTGGTATAAGTACAATTATAAGCAGGGTGAGTGGTATAAGTACAATTATAAGCAGGGTGAGTGGTATAAGTACAATTATAAGCAGGGTGAGTGGTATAAGTACAATTATAAGCAGGGTGAGTGGTATAAGTACAATTATAAGCAGGGTGAGTGGTATAAGTACAATTATAAGCAGGGTGAGTGGTATAAGTACAACTATAAGCAGGGTGAGTGGTACAAGTACAATTATAAGTGGTATAAGTACAACTATAAGCAGGGTGAGTGGTATAAGTACAACTATAAGCAGGGTGAGTGGTATAAGTACAACTATAAGCAGGGTGAGTGGTATAAGTACAACTATAAGCAGGGTGAGTGGTATAAGTACAATTATAAGCAGGGTGAGTGGTATAAGTACAACTATAAGCAGGGTGAGTGGTATAAGTACAATTATAAGCAGGGTGAGTGGTATAAGTACAATTATAAGCAGGGTGAGTGGTATAAGTACAATTATAAGCAGGGTGAGTGGTATAAGTACAATTATAAGCAGGGTGAGTAGTATAAGTACTATGAGGAGTTTGCTCTGGTCATACCCAGACCAAATAGAGATATAGGTGAGGGATACAAAACTGAATATGAAAGAAATGGCTGGTTTCCCCTATTTCCTCATGTTCGTCCATGTTCTATTCTCTATATATCTGTTTTCACGTTTTTACCCTCTTCTCCTCTTCTCTCTTTTCATCCCCCCCCCCCCCTCCCCTCACCCCGCTCCTTTCCGTTTTCTGCATCAAAAGATCCCCAACAGTAAAGATGACGGAAGTTGAGTAACAGGCTGACGCTCGTGGGACGCAGGCGAGCTGTAGTTTAAATGTCGTCTGCTTCCGGTTTATCTTATCGCTAGATACAAAGTGGAATCATCCCCTAATATCGCCCGCGCTTATCAGATTTACACGCATGCGTAAAGAGCTCCGGGCTGACAGAGGGATTGTGGGTAATGCTATCTGTGGCCTGGCGGCGGTCCAAGTTACTATGGCAACTTGTAATATGGCGGGAGTTGGAAAGGGTTGGGGGAGACAGGGACGGTGGAATAGAATGGGAGGAGAGGTTGGACTGAGGGCATATTTCTGTGGGGACCTCTCATTATATGTATAATGAATATATATGTTTAGTACATCATAAAATATTAGAACTTTGTTAACAAATGTGGCTTTGTAAAATCAAACGAAATATCTTAATTGCATCAAGAATGTTGAAAACAAAACGTAATATCTTTTTTCTTTTTTTTAAAACGTAATATCTTAATTGCATCAAGAAAATACAACTAATGATCACTAAACTATATTACATGGGAAAAAGATAGGAACTCTGTATTCTTTTTTCTGTATTCACATTCATTTACCATATGATTTTCATGGTGGGCCTGGAAAATCTACAGTGTAGAGGGATCATCCAATTTGTGTATCATTATTTGATTACTGAATAAACGTTGTTATATATATTAACCTGAACAAATACTCACATAATACATTAGAGATTATCTTCATCAAGTTTTCCAATTCATTTTATTCATTTAATCATATGTTTCGATGGTTTTTTTTTACACATTTTCTTTTATTCAAGATGGTATAGAATTGACACAATACCCAATAAGACACTGAGAGTTTTTTTCAGTTGTTGTTTATTTAAGCTTGACATTAAGCTTGACATTAAGCAAACATGTTTCGAGGATTGGTTGTCCTCTTCATCAGTGGTGTCTTCATAGCTGAACATAGGCTCGGTATATTAATTAGAAACATTACAGTCAACACCCTGCTCATACAGAGTCAGGCTCTTTAGAATTACATTTAGTTTGGTATTTGGACGTGAAATTGATTTTTACAACAACCATTCAAATTTTTCTCAATTAATAATTATAACAATCTTTTATTGGTGAAGGGGAATTATACATTTTCAGAGAAATTTCAGTCAGCAATTTTCGATAAAGATGTGGCCAAATGTTTGTATATGTCAGATTTCATCCAGAATCCATCCCAGCATGCACTGCGGTAGACATGCGCAGTGAGACATGCAAAACCCCCTATTATCGCCACTCATCTCGCATTGCCTCACTGGGCGTCTCTCCATTAGACCTTCCCAAACTGTATTATTCATGCAGTGAGAGGGAGGAAGGAGGAGGAGGAGGTATTTGTATCTGACGCTCTGACATTTAATTTTTATCTCTCCATAATAAGGCGAAATTATTTCATGAAACTTTAACAGCTGCTAGCTGTCGCTAGTAATTACTGTTGTAATTAGTACTCGGCTAGTCTTTCTCTGCTCGCTCTATCTGTCGCTACGAGTTTCTCGTTCTTCTGTTTCCTTTCGCTGTCTCGCTGCTTGGCTGGCTTTCACTCTAGTACAGTATGCTATTTCCTATTTGTGTCAGATGTTCAGAAAATGTACAATTTGCCTCAACACATCCTCTCAAATAACCCACATTTAAGACAAAAATGGGCTCCAAAATGCAGTTTAACATAACAAGACAAGTCTTTCTCTGCTTGCTCTATCTGTCGCTAGGAGTTTCTCGTTCTTCTATTTCCTTTCTCTATCTCACTGCTTGGCTGGCTTTTCCTCTAATACAGCTTCTCTTTCCTATTTGTGTCAGATTTTCAGAAAATGTACAATTGGCCTTCACCAATCCTCTCAAATAGCCCACATTTAAGACAAAAATGAGCTCCAAAATGCAGTTTAACATAACAAGACAAGTCTTTCTCTGCTTGCTCTATCTGTCGCTAGGAGTTTCTCGTTCTTCTGTTTCCTTTCGCTAACTCGCTGCTTGGCTGGCTTTCACTCTAATACAGGGGTCAGTTTTTTCAAGTGTGCTGTTTTGACTAAATATTAGATTTGCTGCCCTATCATCAGCAATATGCGTTGGATCTTTAAGATATTAGTCTCATTTTATTCCTATGAACAAGGGCTTTCATTCCATGTATACTTTTCCTAGGCTGTTCCAATATTTAGTGTCTTAAAATTCTAAAAACTGGATTTTTGCATCATTTTTCAATAGAAAAAAACAATGAAGTAAAATATAAATGATCTCTAAATAATGCCAAAAACTGACTCACAGTATGTTTTGTTTTAAAAATGTTTATTCAGCAAAGGTGAAATTATGCAATATATACACTATTCTCATTCAGAGCTGATATGATAGGAAAAATTTACAAAAAAGTTGGCATTATTACAAAAAGATATTAAAGAAAATTGTTACTGGAATTTTAGCTATTACTATTTGGGTTAGATTTTCAGAAAATGTACAATTCGCCTTCACTGATCCTCTCAAATAGCCCACATTTAAGACATAAATGGGCTCCAAAATGCAGTTTAACATAACAAGACTGATACTTTAAATTGACGTGATACCAAATATACTCAGATATACCTGGTATTCTTAATTTTTCATCCTAATTTAGGAGAATTTCCTAAAGGTGTAGGGCTGCCAATTGTACATTTTCTGAAAATCTGATCCATTTACTACCTCTACTCTAGTACAGTATGCTATTTCCCTCTCTCCGTATCCTTTACTATTGGTGTGTTCATTGGTATGGGTTTACGTTAATACTTCTACACTTCTGTCTTTATTTCTCTTCTGCCTCCCAGCTTCTCTTTCCTATTCTTTCTCAAGGTCGCTCGCGTCTATCTGTTGATCAAGTAGTCTGTTGGTTTCCATGTGTTGGTCTTTTTCTGTGTTTCTCCCCCTCGCTCCCTCACTCTCTCACTCCTCCCCTTCTCTGCTCTCGCCCCTTTCCCTCTGTCTCCCTCTCTCTCTCTGTCTCCTCTATCTCTCTCCCTCTCTCTGTCTCTCTCTCTGTCTCCTCTATCTCTCTCCCTCTCTCTGTCTCTCTGTCCCTCTCTCTCTGTCTCCTCTCTCTCTCCCTCTCTCTGTCTCTCTCTCCCTCTCTCTCTGTCTCCTCTGTCTCTCTCCCTCTCTCTGTCTCTCTCTCCCTCTCTCTCTCCCTCCCTCTCTCTGTCTCCTCTATCTCTCTACCTCTCTCTCTATCTCTCTCCCTCCCTCTGTCTCTCTCTCCCTCCCTCTCTCTGTCTCTCTCTCCCTCTCTCTCTGTCTCCTCTATCTCTCTACCTCTCTCTGTCTCTCTCTCCCTCTCTCTCTCCCTCCCTCTCTCCGTCTCTCTCTCCCTCTCTCTCTGTCGCCTCTATCTCTCTCCCTCTCTCTGTCTCTCTCTCTCTCTGTCTCCTCTATCTCTCTCCTCTCTCATTCTCTGACTGTCTGTCCATCGATCAGTCGCCTTCGTCTCACCATCTATATTATTTTTCTAATAATACATTATGTTTATGATTCATAATATGAAGAATCGTTTAACATAGAAATATAATTTCAATGAACAGTATCGATATTTAACTAGAGTACTGACAAATGCCGACGGCATTTAGTTATGAGAGAAAAGACATTTTTGATAATACTTGTCTTGTAATTATAGTAATGATAGTAATATTCACATTGTTTAGCGAGCAATACAAGAATAAAGAAAAGAAAAATAAATTAAAAGAAAAAGAGCTCCACCATAGCGAACGTGCGTCTCAACATGCTATCTCCTTATTATCCAACATATGTGATGTGTTTCAGGAAAATGAGTCGTAAGTCACAAAAAACAGATTTTGAGATACCATTATATTTGAAACGACGAGATCAAGCTGATTCCAATGATAGTAAACAGTCTACTAAAAGTATTTCTACATTTTAAGTTTGATATTTTCGTTTTTGAAAAAAAAAGTTTCCAATATTTCTGGGGGTCATTAAACAGTAAAGTAACTAAATTAAGTCCATATGAGGACCTATAAAACGAAAGGATATATTACATAGATTGTCTTGATATTTGATACATCAATTGACAGAACTATAAGTGACACACTCCCCAAAAATCAGAAGATTCCAATAATGTGATCTTGTGAAAAAAACGCTTTGAAAAATATCAATTTTGCGACTTATGACTCATTTTCCTAAAACACATCACATATCATTCTCTTCTTGCTCATAGATGGATCAAATTATCAGAAAATGTACAATTCAACCTTCACCAAACCTCTCAAATATCCCAAATTCAAGACAGAAATGAGCTCCAAAATACAGTTTACCATTACAGATTATTTGAATCCAAGCCATACCATATCTACTCAGATTTACCTTGTATTTATCACTTTTCAACCTAATTTAGCAGAATTACTTAAATGTGTAGAGCTGGCCATTGTACATTTTCTGAAAATCTGACCCAGATTCCTATTCCTTCATTTCTATCTATGTTTGAAGCAATTTGTCATTAGTGCAATTAAATATTTCTACATTATCTTGGGCTAAAATGCGACCTCATCTTTAATGCAACGAGGATGAAAAATGATCATTATCGTCATATCGTCATATCGTGTCATCAAAACAGAAATTAATGTAAATTTCGAATAGGAAAATTTCAAATTCAAAACAAGAAATTATTGATTTCCATCTCAAGATCGCTTTCCGAAATTACTTCCCAAGAATTACATTAATTTCGGGTTCTTTACTTTGGAAAATGAGAAAATTATACTTGATTATGCCTGATCACTAAATAAGACGCAATATAATTGGAATGTTATAAAAATAAAGTTAAGAAAATAATGATTTTGGTGTCCATGCATATCCTGTCGGATAATAACTTACCAGATTGTCGTTTGCGAAATCAGGCCCAGTGAAAGACATTCATTTGAGGTTTTTATGCTAGAAAATCATTTTAGAAAATAAAGATAAAGTTTATTTAGGAGATTTGATGGGAGCATCGTTGGTACAATCTGCGAGTTTGGTCGCTATGGGTCGCTGTGATAAGATTGGGACAATTTCAATTATTACTATCTCTATAGATTGGTATCGTTAGTAGAGACATTTATGGTCGGGTTTTTCCCTTTCCTTCGTTTTCAAGCTTTCTTCTATATGAGTCAGATTTTCAGGAAATGTACAATTGGCAGCTGTAAATATTTAGTAAATTTTGCTAAATTAAGCTGCAATTTGGTCAATACTGGGTAAATTCGGGTATATTCAGCATTGCATTGATTCTAGCAATCTGTTTGGTTAGGTTGAACTGTATTTTGAACTTTATTTTTGTCTGAAATTGGGGTTATTCGAAAAGATTGGTGAAGTTATATTGTACATTTTCTGAAAGTCTGACCCATATACACCAATTCATTCTCTTTCCCTATACTTGTAGTTTTTCTTGTTCTTGTTCTTCTTGTATCTGCTTCTTTTTCCTCTTTTGTGCTTTCTCTTCCCCTCTACCTATTAACCCTTCCACCCCTTCCCCTCCCCCTCTCCCCCTCCTCCCCTATAACTATTAACCCTTTTCACCCCTTCCTCTCTTCCTCTTTCTCTCCACTCCTCCCCTATACCTATCAACACTTCACCCTCTCCTCTCTTCCCTTTTTCCCCTCTATCCCCCTCCTCCCCTATAACTGTTAACCCTTTCCAACCCTTTCCATTTCCCCCCCACACACACACTCCCCCTCCTCCTCTATACCTGATAACCCTATTCACCCTCTCCTCTTCCTCATTTCCCCCACTCTCCCCCTCCTCCCCTATACCCATCAACAACACTTTTCACCCTCTCCTCTCTTCCTCTCTCCCCCCCCCCACCCTCCTTCTCTTCCCCTTCACTGCTTCCACCCTGCTGTCCTTCCTTTTATCATTCTCTCCCATCATCGTCTCCTCTTTCTCCTCCACATTCCAAGCGCCGCATGTTTATTATTGAGATCTTATTTATTGTTATAGTTCGATATCAGACTTCCATCTAGATGATTGCGCCTCCTCCTCGCCACACATAACTTATCCCCAGAATGAGATATTTTAATGATTCTGCTTAATCATATCTCAATTCGCATCTGCTGATTGGCAAGTCGGCCTAAAACTTACTGTTTCCATGGTAACATTGTCAAAGAAAAGTCAAATCATTGTTATCGAGGCAAAGCAAAAGTTCAGAGTGACGCGGATTTTACTCTTGTGTCCTTACTTAAGTGTATCTGAAGGTCACTCTTGCTGAAACTGAGGTTTTCCCGCCAAAAGTGACTTTTGTCGTCTGCGCCATGAGTAAGTTGAAAATTAAAAATAGATAACAAATTAGGAAACTTTCTATGGAGATTTTGCGATTCAAAATGATCTCTTTTGTTTGAGGCTTAAGCAGATTATTAATCGTTGATTCGTTCTTGTCTCTTTTTCTCTGTCTCTCTTCCTTCTCCTCTGTCTCTATTTCCTGGGTATGATCATTAACTGCCTCCCTCTCAGCTCTCCCGCCCTTGATATAACCATATCAAATGTGTTGATAAGGGCGTAAAGCAACCAATCTCACTCACTCACTCACTCTCAGCTCTCCCGCCCTTGATATAACCATATCAAATGTGTTGATAAGGGCGTAAAGCAACCAATCTCACTCACTCACTCCCTCTCAGCTCTCCCGCCCTTGATATAACCATATTAAATGTGTTGATAAGGGCGTAAAGCAACCAATCTCACTCACTCACTCCCTCTCAGCTCTCCCGCCCTTGATATAACCATATCAAATGTGTTGATAAGGGCGTAAAGCAACCGATCTCACTCACTCCCTCCCTCTCAGCTCTCCCACCCTTGATATAACCATATCAAATGTGTTGATAAGGGCGTAAAGCAACCAGTCTCACTCACTCACTCCCTCTCAGCTCTCCCGCCCTTGATATAACCATATAAATGTGTTGATAAGGGCGTAAAGCAACCAATCTCACTCGTTGATTTCCGTGCCCCTGAAAATGGCCATATGAATACTGCCAAAGCATGAGTTGAAATTTAGCCAAAAACTAAATATTTTCCCCTTTTTGTTCTATTCTTTTCCAAAACATCTGAACGTCATATCGTATTTGTGCTACAGGGCTTCATACATTTATATTTCGGGGACCCTACGAGCTGCTCTCATGCAATGACTTCTCTTATTATCGTCTGCCGTTTTTGCTCGTCCGATTCACCTTCAAGTCCTTGTATCAATATATATATATTTATAACAACAGCAGAATATCGATATATTCAGTCCTATATATTCAGTCCTATAAGTCATAATATGATTGAATTTCGTAAGATTTGCTTTGTCGTAATAATTGAGAGTGTAACTTTAAAAGCACCAGGAGACTTCTGCGCCCACTATTCCCAATCTGAGCAATTCTGTTCTATTTCAATCAACTTCAGGAAACATTTTTGTTCAAGGTCGGAGAAGTTCTCATCCATTTCCATCATCACATTTTATATTTGATTGTAATGATTTTAACCAACTGGTCACAAATATGGGTACAAAAGGTGAACAGTTTTAAAGTATTACATTTTCTAATGCAGCAATATTTGACCATGATGTATCTTTTATAAAATATATTTATAAAATGGAAAACCTAAAGTACCCGAGGAAAGTCTTGTTTTGGTAAGATAAATTAAAGATGTCCTAATTATAGAGACTAATACATTCTATCACAAAATAAATAAATGTGATGTGTTGCAAAGAAATGACTCACAAGTCACAAGATTTACCTTTCTCAAAGTGTTTTATTCACAAGATTTCTTTGTCGGAATGTTTTCATTCTTTGGGTGCTTAAACGCTGTTTGTAGCATGAATACATGTACCAAATTTCAAAGCAGTGTATCAAATATATCCATGCATCATTATAGAGTGTATTTAGCTACTTTTTGAGCAAATGCCCACCCAGAAATAGTGCTAATTTCTTTTTCAAAAATAAAAAATTCAAACTTATTAATGGATAGATTCGTGAAAGTATACCAACTCCATCCATGATTTTCTTTCCTTAAAGCTGGGTTCAACTGGCCGGCCACTTCTCCTGCTACTTCTCCCGCTTCTTGATGAAAGAAGCGGGAGCAGAAGTGGGAGAGTAATGGGGATGGGTGCTATTGGGCCCCGCTACAAAACCATGTTACTTCCCGCTTCTTTTGGAGCGTCTTCGAAGCGTAGAGTCCTCCCGCTACTCTGTAGTGGGAGGTAGTGGGAAGTAGCGGGAGCTGAAGCGGGGCACTGGCACCACTCTATCCTACTTCTCACAATACTTGATGCATTCATTTCTATGTGAAAGTAAAATGTTGTCTGCTTACATTTCTGAGTAGCATTAGAAGTAGAGCTGGAAGTAGTGGGGCAATAACACTTATTCCAGTTACTTTCAATTGCTTGCTCCCGCTTCTAAAGAAGCAGGAGCAATAGATTGTCAAAGAAATGGGAAGGGTAGCAGGAGTAGTAGCCGGCCAGTGGAACCCAGTCTTTACCTAATAGCTGACAATATACCTGACATCCTGAAATAATTGTTTAAAAATGTATTTCAAATTAGATTGATAGATATTAGATTCTTGAACGAAAGGCAAATGTCGTATGGTAGCAAATGACGTCATTATTGTTGTAATATCAACCATCTGCTGATGCGTTTTTAAAGCGTTCATTCTTAGCCGTCATTATTGGTTGCCTTAGTGATGCCTAGTGGTGACGCCTGGCGATGACGTTCAGAATAATTTGATTGCCCGGATGTTGATGAAAAGACGCTGGTACAAGCCTCGTTATGAGGAACGGCTAATCTGATTGGCGCAGAGGGGTGCTGGGTGGGTGGAGGCGCTGGCGGTAGTGAAACTGGTATGTGAGAAATTGTACAGAAAGAAATTGACTTTTTATTGCCCCCTCTCTCATTCTCCCCCTCTCATTCTTCATTCATTCTTTCTCTCTCTTTCTGTCTGCCTGTCTCTCTCTCTCCCTTTTTCTCACTATCTCTCTCTCTCTTTCTCTCTCTGCCTGTCGCTCGCTCTCCCTTTTTCTCACTATCTCTCTCTCTCTTTCTCTCTCTGCCTGCCTCTCTCTCCCTCACTCTCTCTCTCTCTTTCTCTCTCTCTTTCTTTTTCCCTCTCTCTCTTCTCTGCCTCTCCCCCCTTTCTCTCACTATCTTTATCTATCTATCCCTCTATCTCACTATCTCCCTCTATCTCACTATCTCCATCTATCTATCTCTCTCTATCTCACTATCTCTCTATCTCTCACTATCTCTCACTATCGATATCTCTCTCTCTCTATCTATCTATCTCCCTCTATCTCACTATCTCTCTATCTCTATCTATCTCTCTATCTCTATCTATCTCACTATCTCTCTATCTCTATCTCTCTATCTTTCTATCTCTCCCTACCCCAGGTAGTTCTATCTCCCACTTTACCTAGAGTACATAAACCTTACCTAGAGGTAAGACAAGACCTACAGGTTTGTTTTCCTCCGCTATATTACTCAGTGTTCTTTTACTCAGTGTTGTTTGTGAAGGCATTATTTATGTCCTCATTCATTCTCTCTACCCTTATATAGCCTAGCCATAGATGGGTCAGATTGTCAGAAAATGTACAATTCGCCTTCACCAATCCTCTCAAATAACTCACATTTAAGACAAAAATGAGCTTCGAAATGCAGTTTAACATAACAGAACTGATACTTTAAATCAGTGCGATACCAAATATACTCAGATATAACAAGTATTCTTCATTTTTCAGCCTAATTTAGGAGAATTTCCTAAATGTGTAGAGCTGCCAATTGTACATTTTCTGAAAATCTGACTCAGATAGGCAGTCTGTAAGTGGAGTGGTGGGAGCACTGGAGAAACGGGTGTAATAACTGTAGGGGCAGTAGTAGGTAGAGTAAGGCCAACCAAATAATAGGTGTGTTTCCCACTACAGTAGGTAGAATAAGGCCAACCAAATAATAGGTGAGTTTCCCAGTTATCTAGCTGAAAAATAGGTAGGGGGATGGTAACATTTTTTCTTTAGGAAACCATGATGGAGGAACTGAAAAAAAATCTATTTTCTGTCTATTCCATAACAGGTGTTGTTTTAAACAAGTGAAATGTACACTGATTTTTCCGGTTAGGAAGACTTGTTTTCCTATTTTAATTAGCTTTTTTGTAAAAGAAAAAAATTGGAAGGTGAAAAACTTGATAGGTAGGTGGGGTAGGTCTTTAGATTGATGAGATAACATCAATCTAAGTAGATTGGGGTGATGTCTGTCAATCATTGATAGCATCTTGGCTCCTCCCATCCTGAAAAGTTATCAGACGAGATTCCTCCACATAAGCACTCTGCCTATGGCATCATGCTTATGCGGACGAATCTCGTCCGATAACTTTTCGATTATTGCTGGCTCGTTCCATTCTCTCTCTATAGGGTATGATATTCTCAGGTATTGAATGAGTGATAAATTTATGACTTTGCTTTG
Organism: Sthenelais limicola; assembly: GCA_942159475.1. Lineage (NCBI taxonomy): Eukaryota > Metazoa > Annelida > Polychaeta > Phyllodocida > Sigalionidae > Sthenelais > Sthenelais limicola. Next base: position 155,275,357 of record OW804094.1, on the reverse strand, counting down.
CTCAAACATAACAACACTCTCTCGTCATTTTTACATATTGTACATACACATATATTTAAGAATAAATGAATATTAAATTGTGTGACTTTGAATACTAAGCTGCTGTGTGCTAACCTGTCTGTATTGGTTGTGCACTGTTATGTACAGATGGAGGGAATGAGACGAGGAGAACACAGGACCTGCAGGCTGTAACCACTACAGACCCTCAGGGTGAGTCATGGTAGTCGGCCCCCAACCCCCGCTACTACTCACATACCCACTACTAACATGGCCTGCTTATTAACCCTTTAACAACAAATTACAGGCTGGAAATAAGACATTTATCTGTAAGGAAGAAAGAAAAGAAGAAAAAAAAATCCAAAAAAAATCTGGTCAAATGTCAGAAAGGTTTTTAAAAAAATATATATTTGATATAATTTATGGGGTACATTATTAACCCTTTAACAACAAATTATAGGATGGAAATAAGACATTTATCAGAAAGGAAGAAAGAAAAAGAGAAAAAAAAATCAAAAAATAATCTGGTCATATGTCAGGAAGGTTTTTAAAAATTATATATTTGAGATAATTTATGGGTTACAGCGTTAGAATAAGCTGGAATAAGATATAATCTGGTCATATGTCAGGAAGGTTTATTAACCCTTTAACAACAAATTACAGGCTGGAACGGATTTTAAGTATTATACATTTAAGATAATTTATGGGTTCCAGGGTTGGAATAAGCTAACAAGGCTGAAATAAGACATTTGCTGGTCATCATTTTTTATATCAGGAGGATTTTTTTTACTTATTTTGGTTTTTTTGTCCAACATCTGAGGCCGTAGGCGCTTGCTTTCACCGAGTCGGAGGGTTGCGAGACATTAATAGAAGGTAAATAATGATTAAATAACGCTTAAATATATATCATGACGTAGTGAACCTGCTGAAAAATGCCTTTGCCTTGACGGGGAACCGAACCCCGGACCTTTGGATTGATGCTCCAATGCTCTTACCAACTGAGCTACCAAGGCAGGCTATCCTCAACAGGTCACAATCCCAAGTTCAACCACTAGGACCACTACAATGGCATAAAAATAGAACTAAACTTGAGCTGCATATTCAACAATGCATTCACAAAACGCTTGTGGCTTTTGGTGAATGTCTTTCAGGTGTGAAAGACATTCTTCAGGTGTGAAAGACATTCACCAAAGACTAAAAGATGGTCTCCACTGGCTGCGGTAAGCTCTGTGGTAAGCCTTGTGATGGTTTGTGCAGGTTCTGTAGGTTGTGAAAAATGACAAGGTCCTTGCCATGTAGGCAGGACCTCACCACTCCACAACAACACAGCACCATCGCAAGGCTTACTGCAGAGCTTACCGCAACCAGTGGAGACCACCCTTAACCCTGCCTCTGACTCTCTTGAGTATCGGCTTAATTCTTTACATATCTAACTGTCCATTTTACATGAATATATACTGAACAATAGTGGGAAAAGGCTTCACAATCTGCTTAGAGGGCGTCTTCCATGTGAGGAGCAATGATGCAAATGTTCTATGTGTATCTTGACTTCTCTAATCATTGCATTTTAACTTCTCATCTGCTGCAATAGTTTCTCCCCATCTTAGTTTCTTTTTGAGTACTCAAAACAAACAATTGCCAATTAAGACGTGAGGGAATCCCATACTGCAAGAAGTGTACGCGCTAAGACAGCAGGATAACCTGAATCAAATCTTTTATAAAATAAAAATATATATAAAAAATAGACAAAAAAAACCGCAAGGGAATGCTCTCTGCCTGATATTAACATATTTTCCCATCAGTTCTTTTCAAAACGTTAAAAAAGGCTAGGCGCAGAGTGGGAATTATAATCACATTAGGACTACTCCAGGTCCAGGAAATCCATTAGCGCAGTAGGGGTCCAATCACTGACATACCATTCTTATCTGATCTGGGAGATTGTGAGCCTAGATTGTAAAGACGATCAAGATGCAAAGGTAAAACCAATCGATTTTTTTTTGGATTTTTGTTTATAAATATAATCGAAACAGATAAGAGGGAGGAATAAATCTTTCTCTTGATTGTAGTTGAGTTCAATAAATATATTGAATAATGAAATAATAAATAAAATTATTAATAAAAGCAATTTTATATGAGAAATAAGACCCTCCACGCCAGCCCACTTGACGCATTTCCCTGCCTCCCGCTTTGTACATAAGGCTTTTGATTGTAGGCTAAAATAGGCACAAAAATGCAAAAGCAATTATTGCATTTTCACCGGCTGACTAGCTACACAATGCAGAATGTCAGATCCAGCGCTCTTTTCCCAGACTAGAATCCAACACTAGGAACATTATATGCATCATTTCAGCTCGTAGTTACTCTATTTAGTCGTATTTAAATGAATAAATACATAAGGGTCAGATTTTCAGAAAATGTACAATTGGCAGCTGTACACATTGAGGAAATTCTCCTAAATTAGGCTGAACAATGGTGAATACCGGGTATATCTGAATATATTATTTGGTATCGCATTGATATAGATATAAGTTCTGTTATGTTAAACTGCATTTTGAAGCTCATTTTTGTCTTAAATGTTGGCTGTTGTTTGAGAGGATTGGTGAAGGCAAATTGTACATTTTCTAAAAATCTGACCCATAAATAATTAATGGATGAATAAATAAATATCAGAAATTACCATCATGTTGAAATTGGAAAACATGATAATGTACACTGTCTAACACCTCCTCTGGCCTTATATAAGTTTAAAATTGTAATTTAATATAACCAGGGTCTAAGATGTTGATAATTATTTAATGTATATTGGTAACTTGTATTTCTTTATTGCATTTATAACATATCACCTTCGAGAGCATGAAACATACCATATGTGGAATTGTTTTTTGAAATAAAATATGTTTTAAGAAAATGAGGCTGTTGATTGTAGACTAAATGGCCCAGTCCACTAACCTGTTTGTTCTGCAATTATGCGCCGCGGAGAAGTCTTTTCCACTAAATTCTGTGACAATCGCATGAGAGCTGCCAATTGTACAGATTGACATAAAATCTTAATATAAAACTGGTTAAATACATCATTGGTCTGTGAACAATAACTACAACCCCCTTATCCCCTCATCAGGGCTCTGAAAATTCACTTAAATGGGCCTGGGAACCCACTTAAATGGGCCTAGAAACCCACTTAAATTGGCCTGGAAAACCACTTAAATGGGCCTGGAAACCCACTTAAATGGGCCTGGGAAATCACTTAAATGGGCCTGGGAAACCACTTAAATGGGCCTGGGAAACCACTTAAATGGGCCTGGGAAACCACTTAAATGGGCCTGGGAAACCACTTAAATGGGCCTGGGAAACCACGTAAATGGGCCTGGGAAACCACTTAAATGGGCCTGGGAAACCACTTAAATGGGCCTTGAAACCCACTTAAATGGGCCTGGGAAACCACTTAAATGGGCCTGGGAAACCACTTAAATGGGCCTGGAAACCCACTTAAATGGGCCTGGGAAATCACTTAAATGGGCCTGGGAAACCACTTAAATGGGCCTGGGAAACCACTTAAATGGGCCTGGGAAACCACTTTTTTTAAAAAAACCACTTTTTTAAAAAAAATTTAGTATTTTTATACAGCAAATCTTCTGTAATAACGTCAGTTGAGTTATCAACAAACAAGTACATTGTACAGTGAAGTTCTAATAATCAATTGAGGATATTAACATTGAGATATGGGCTCACAGATGATAATCCAGTACAGAATAATCATGCTGTGTCTATCTAGACCTAACTCTATTTAACAAAGTCCAAAGTAAGACCAAAGGTCATAGTGGGGGAGAAAATTGGTGAAAATCATAACAGCGTCTTGGAAGTGTCGACGTGAGGTTAGACGTGCTTTCATAACAAAGGAAATTAGTGTAGCTTTTACAGGACAAAAAAAGCAAAACAGACCAATATATCTGTAATAAAGCCAAGGTCATTCAAGGTTAAGCAGATTATACTTAGCACAAAGGACGCATCCAACTGTATTGTATGAAAATTGCTCATTATTTTGGCCCAACAATATGACGCTACCCATTACATCACACTGTAACGTTCACTGGTATATATGTACATATAGATGGAGCATTAGATGAACCGCCACCGGAAATTGGTGGCGCCCCCACCACCACAGACGGTGAGTGATGGAACTATTTGCTGTTCAAACTTCAAAGCTTCAACTTTCCAACTTTACCTGCTTGTGATATGTATATATATCCCTCTGCCAAGATTGGGTACTTTTGGTCTTTGGTAGAGATATCTTCCAGGGGAAGGTTGAACGGATCTGTTTGTTTCCTGACATAAAAGGATTTTCAACGGTTTTTCTTCCTGTGCAGAGCATAATAAAGCCTAAAGAATATAACATTCTTTATGTACATATACTGGAAACTTTAAACTATCTAAACTTTAAACTTGGAAACTTTAAACTTCCATTTGTTGCTCCTAGAGCAATTCAAAAAGTGCTCCTCATGTTGACAACGGCAGCTCTTGTCCCATTAAACAAGGGTCAGATTTTCAGAAAATGTACAATTGGCAGCTGTACACATTTAATAAATCCTCCAAAATTAGGCTGCAATCTGGTCAATACTAGGTAAATTCGAGTGTATTCAGCATTGCATTGATTCTAGCAATCTGTTTGGTTAGGTTGAACTGTATTTTGAACTTTATTTTCGTGGAGATTTTGAGTTATTTGAGAAGATTGACGAATTGAAATGTACATTTTCTGACAATCTGACCCTTACTTTCTCCAGGCTCTATTACACTATTATACAGAAAGGTCAAGGTAATTTCTATAACTCCAGCAGACAATGGTGGAATACCCTGGCTTCTCCTTCAAATTGTCTATTTTACTGTATTTTATAGTCGGTCTTCTTATAGGTCTTCCTGTAGTAGAAAGGTCAGCACAGAAATATATGTAATAGGAGCTTTCACCTTTTCCCCATGATGAAGTTTGTCCTGCTCACAAACAAAACAAAAACTTTGTAACACCACACTAACGCATCCACTAACTATTGGTATATTAGTACCGTTGTGGGGATATCTCGAGAGGCCTGCAATGCAGATGCCCTCGGCCTATCTTGAGATATGATCCCCATAGCATTATATTATACACATAGTTACTGGATGCGTTAGTGTTATGATGGTGCGTTGTGGTTGCTAAATCTCCCTATGTTGGCATTACCACATGATATGATTTAGACATGGTGAATCATTTTTTAAAAAGTCCTCATTTTTTTCTAGAATATTGGTGACCAAATACATGTATAAATGGGAACTTTTATGAAGCCTGGCAACGGGGTAAATTCCTTCAAAGTTTTGCCGGAATAACTTTCAGATGGGTAAAACAAGAACGGAACAACAGTAGAAAATATTTAGTTTTTTTTGTCGAAATAACTTACAGGTGTTATGAATATGTTATTGACCTTGTAAATGTTGCTCTCAACCTGATTCACAACATTATTTCGATCGATTTCTGGCGAATCCTGTACATTTTACTGTCTAATTTCTAGGCCCAAAGACGAGAGAGTCCCTTCAAACGGAGGGAAAGCCTCTTGCCTCAAACCGCAAAGTGCCATTTTAATTCCACTATGACTGCAAAATGTCATTATAATCCCACTAGAACGCCTATAGTCCTAGGCCAGGAAACCGATTAGCGCAGTAGGCGTCTAATCATTGCTATACCATTCTTATCTGATCTGAGGGTGTGGGCCTAGACTAGGAATAACAATTTAGTTGCTTAGTAGTATATAAAAATGGCGGAATCGTAAAGGCATTCTACCCCAGCTAATGGTGTGGCAGGGCTAAGAAGTATATGAAAATGCCGAATATTTTCAGGCAGCTTGTATGTAGTATATGGAAACTGAGACCCCTGCAAGGATAAGTTCTCAATTCCTTATTTATTGTTTAATGTTTATTGTACAAAGACTATAGTCTGACCCATCCCTCCCCCCCCCCCCCCATCTCATCTCATTACCCATACCCCCATCACCCACATCCCCCTATTCTATATGTAAAATTTAAATGTATTTGACCTCACTCTCACTTATTTAAGCTGAATGTATGTGTTGAGATTTCAGGGTGTGGTGGAATATCCGATCCGAGCCGAACCACATTAATTTGCATGGCCCTAGCCAGATTATATAACCTGAATAAAATTCGTCTAAAAAAAATATATATATATATTTGGAAAGCAGAGCTGATAGGTATTGATCTTTTATTCATATAGCCTGCCCTGTCTGCCTTTACAAGGCTAAATGATTCCTTACAAGTATACCAATGTCGTTTACTGTTTTTCTACCTCTTCTAACCTTGACGTTATACCTTTACAAAGCCTGTTAACCTCTCAAGAAGAAAGAATTATTATACCATTGCATAACACCCACTCACATGATTAAAAACACCCAGATGATCAATCACTCTTCATTCTTTTTATCGGGATTTAAAAAATATATATAGAGAGAATGGAACGAGCTGGCAATAAGCGAACATTTATTGGACTTGATTATAAGCACGATGCTGTAGGCAGAGTGCTTATGTGGACGAATCAAGTCCAATACATTTTCGATTATTGCCAGCTCGTTCCATTCTATATAGTAATTAAGTAACTGACACTAAACAACAGAGTGGCACTAGAAGTGACGGTCTGATTGACCGCCCAGTCTGTTTATTCAAACAAAAAAGAAAAATGTGTGTTGCAAGCCCGGTGGGGAACATGAGAATGGTGGCTAGTGTTGCGGCGTTACCAAGCAACCACCCACGCGGACCGTTCAGGTAGCACTACACAATTCATATATACACATTATATATTTGTTGAACATATAAGGATACATATTTATTATATGGGCATGAAACTTGATGTCTAAAATCTGAAAAAAGTAGTCTACTTGGTGACAAAGTAGTTCATATAGTACACATACTATATGAATATTTTTTATAGCACCCCACGTATTGCACCTCTCATATGGAATGCGCATATAATAAATCATAAGTTGTCTTTTCCTCTCAATGGTCCTGGGTAAGACTATAAAGTGCCTTTCTGTCTCTTTTCTCTGTCTGTCTCTCCCTTCTTCTCTATCTCTATTTCCTGGGTAAGACCATAAACTGCCTTTCTGTCTCTTTTCTCTGTCTCTCTCTCCCTTCTTCTCTATCTCTATTTCCTGGGTAAGACTATAAAGTGCCTTTCTGTCTCTTTTCTCTGTCTCTCTCTCCCTTCCTCTCTATCTCTATTTCCTGGGTAAGACTATAAAGTGCCTTTCTGTCTCTTTTCTCTGTCTCTCTCTCCCTTCCTCTCTGTCTCTATTTCCTGGGTAACACCATAAAGTGCCTCTCTGTCTCTTTTCTCTGTCTCTCTCTCCCTTCCTCTCTATCTCTATTTCCTGGGTAAGACCATAAAGTGCCTTTCTGTCTCTTTTCTCTGTCTCTCTCTCCCTTCCTCTCTATCTCTATTTCCTGGGTAAGACCATAAAGTGCCTTTCTGTCTCTTTTCTCTGTCTCTCTCTCCCTTCCTCTCTATCTCTATTTCCTGGGTATGACCATAAAGTGCCTCTCTGTCTCTTTTCTCTGTCTCTCTCTCCCTTCCTCTCTGTCTCTATTTCCTGGGTAACACCATAAAGTGCCTCTCTGTCTCTTTTCTCTGTCTCTCTCTCCCTTCCTCTCTGTCTCTATTTCCTGGGTATGACCATAAAGTGCCTTTCTGTCTCTTTTCTCTGTCTCTCTCTCCCTTCTTCTCTATCTCTGTGTCCTTGGTATGATCTTAAATTGCCTCCCTCTCAACTCTCCCGCCCTTGATATAACACTTCAAAGTGTTGATAAGGGCGTAAAGCCACCAATCTCACTCACTCACTCCCTCTCAACTCTCCCGCCCTTGATATAACACTTCAAAGTGTTGATAAGGGCGTAAAGCCACCAATCTCACTCACTCACTCTTTTCCTCTCGAACTAATGTAGGAGATGATCCAGCTGGTGATAACTCTAGTATTCAGCTACCCACTCTGGACCAGCACTCTACTAGTGTAAGAAATGCCAGACATTATCATACCAGTGCTATTTGACTTCAGTTGTCTTTATTTATCCATTTGTGGGGCGGGGTCTATTAACTGCTGACATGTTCCTCTTCTTTATTATGATTTAAGTACGACTCTAAACCTTCATCACAAGTACTTCAGACCTCACATATTGTTCTTGCCTACATTTGGGTAAGATTTTCAGAAAATGTACAATTGGCAGCTGTACGCATTTAGTAAATTCTGCTAAATTAGGCTGAAATTTGGCCAATACTAGGTAAATTCGAGTATATTTGGCATTGCATTGATTCTAGCAATCTGTTTGGTTAGGTTGAACTGTATTTTAAACTTTATTTTCGTCTAAAATTTGGGTTATTTGAGGAGATTGGCGAAGTTGAATTGTACATTTTCTGAAAATCTGACCCATTTATTTGCTGTCTTCATGCAGCTTGATATCCAAGTCTACCTATAATTTTATAATTATAATTTCCCTGAATTTTGTGAAGAAATTTCTATTATAAAAAAGATGTGACTGTATGTGAAGTGTTATATATGGGCTGGGTACCTCCCTCGTAGTGTGTGGTAATAGCTGTTGTGAACTGCTATGTTATCTTGTTATGCTCCCATATAATGAAGGGAGAGATGAGCACCCAGCACGCTAACACTTGACCTTGGGCTGCCCTTTATGTACATCAGACATGCACACATCTGGTACTGGGTGAGGGCGGGGCAGGAAGGAGAATGATAGAAGGGAAGGTGAAGAGGGCGAACAGAGAAAGGAAAGAGAAGAGGGAAAGGACGGACAGAAGAAAAAGAGAAGAGAGCGATGAGAGAAATGAAAGAAAAGAGAAAGGAAAGTGAAGAGACAAAGAGAAGAGAGAAATGAAAGAGAAGAGAAGAGGGAAAGAGAGGACAGAAGGAAAAGAGAACAGAGCTATGAGAGAAAGGAAAGGGAAGAGGCAAAGGAAAGGGAAGAGGCAAAGGAAAGGGAGAGACAACGGAAAGAGAAGAGGTAAAGGAAAGAGAAGAGACAAAGGAAAGGGAAGAGGCAAAGGAAAGGGAAGAGACAAAGGAAAGGGAAGAGACAAAGGAAAGGGAAGAGACAAAGGAAAGGGAAGAGACAAAGGAAAGGGAAGAGACAAAGGAAAGGGAAGAGGCAAAGGAAAGGGAAGAGGCAAAGGAAAGGGAAGAGGCAAAGGAAAGAGAAGAGAGAAAGGAAAGGGAAGAGGCAAAGGAAAGGGAAGAGGCAAAGGAAAGGGAAGAGACACAGGAAAGGGAAGAGGCAAAGGAAAGGGAAGAGTCAAAGGAAAGGGAAGAGACAAAGGAAAGACAGAAGGAAAATAGAAGAGTGATGCGAGAAATGAAAGAGAAGAGACAAAGGAAAGTGAAGAAAGAGACAAGGAAAAAGAAGAGAGAAAGGAAAGAAAAGAGAAAGGAAAGACAGAAGGAAAAGACGAAAGCAATGAGAGAAATGAAAGAGAAGAGGAAGGAAAGAGAAGGAAAAGAGTAGAGCGTGAAGAGTTAACTGTTAAAGGAAAGAGAAGAGAAATGGGAATAGGGAGAGAAAAGGGCGGAGATGTAAAGAAAAGATATGAGGAAAAGGAAAGAGGAGACAAACAAGAGGAAAGGTAGAAGAGTAGAAATAGGGGAGAGGGAAAGGAACAGGAGAAGAGAAAGCATACAGTGGAAAGAAGAAACAAATGGGGGTAACAGTTGACAGGGAGAAGGGAAAGTGGGGGGAGTTGAAGATGTTGGGAAAAGAGAGGGAAGGGAGAAGTAGAGAGGCAAAAGAGAGGGAAGGGAGAAGTAGAGAGACAAAAGAGAGGGAAGGGAGAAGTAGAGAGGCAAAAGAGAAGGAAGGGAGAAGTAGAGAGACAAAAGAGAGGAAGGGAGAAGTAGAGAGACAAAAGAGAGGAAGGGAGAAGTAGAGAGACAAAAGAGAGGAAGGGAGAAGTAGAGAGACAAAAGACAGAACATGAAAAGGGAGAGATGTGAGGGAGGAACAGAAACTGTGTTAGGGTGGGTATGTGTCTATAGAGTGGGGGCGGGGGAAGAGGAAGGAGAGAATGAGAGGGAGAATTAGAGGGATGGAGGGGGAAAAGGAGAGAATGAGAGGGAGAATTAGAGGGAGGGAGGGGGAAAAGGAGAGAATGAGAGGGAGAATTAGAGGGATGGAGGGGGAAAAGGAGAGAATGAGAGGGAGAATTAGAGGGAGGGAGGGGGAGAAGGAGAGAATGAGAGGGAGAATTAGAGGGAGGGAGGGGGAAAAGGAGAGAATGAGAGGGAGAATTAGAGGGAGGGAGGGGGAAAAGGAGAGAATGAGAGGGAGAATTAGAGGGAGGGAGGGGGAGAAGGAGAGAATTAGAGGGATGGAGGGGGAAAAGGAGAGAATGAGAGGGAGAATTAGAGGGATGGAGGGGGAAAAGGAGAGAATGAGAGGGAGAATTAGAGGGAGGGAGGGGGAGAAGGAGAGAATGAGAGGGAGAATTAGAGGGAGGGAGGGGGAAAAGGAGAGAATGAGAGGGAGAATTAGAGGGAGGGAGGGGGAGAAGGAGAGAATGAGAGGGAGAATTAGAGGGATGGAGGGGGAAAAGGAGAGAATGAGAGGGAGAATTAGAGGGAGGGAGGGGGATAAGGAGAGAATGAGAGGGAGAATTAGAGGGAGGGAGGGGGAAAAGGAGAGAATGAGAGGGAGAATTAGAGGGAGGGAGGGGGAGAAGGAGAGAATGAGAGGGAGAATTAGAGGGAGGGAGGGGGAGAAGGAGAGAATGAGAGGGAGAATTAGAGGGATGGAGGGGGAAAAGGAGAGAATGAGAGGGAGAATTAGAGGGATGGAGGGGGAGAAGGAGAGAATGAGAGGGAGAATTAGAGGGAGGGAGGGGGATAAGGAGAGAATGAGAGGGAGAATTAGAGGGAGGGAGGGGGAAAAGGAGAGAATGAGAGGGAGAATTAGAGGGAGGGAGGGGGAGAAGGAGAGAATGAGAGGGAGAATTAGAGGGAGGGAGGGGGAAAAGGAGAGAGTATAAGTGGAGGGAGACTGAGGGAGGGAGACAGCGGCACACACACGGTGAGAAGAACTAGAATGTATATATGTTAGGCCAACATGAAGGTACATTCTTTTTTGTAGAATTCCTTTCTTCTAATATGTTTCAACACAGCTTGTACCGAGAAAATGGCACTCTGCAACATGTCTAGCTGAATAAAAAATATTTAAACAAATCTTGAATAAAACCTTTTAAAAAAGATATTTAAACAAAACACAAAGAGACAGACAAATAGAGAGGCAGAAGAGAGCCAGCTGGCATCTGGCATGAATGGACGTTAAAGGCTTGGTAGAACAGAGCTATGAGCTATAATGTAGGATATGTGGAGCTGGCATTGCGATAAACACTACATGTGTATAGCTATAGGATAGAGAGTGGTCAACATTACACTACCGTCTGGTTATATGATAAACACTACATGTGTATAGCTATAGGATAGAGAGTGGTCAACATTACACTACCGTCTGGTTATATGATAAACACTACATGTGTATAGCTATAGGATAGAGAGTGGTCAACATTACACTACCGTCTGGTTATATGATAAACACTACATGTGTATAGCTATAGGGTAGAGAGTGGTCAACATTACACTACCGTCTGGTTATATGATAAACACTACATGTGTATAGCTATAGGATAGAGTAGTCAACATTACACTCCCCCCGTCTGGTTATATGATAAACACTACATGTGTATAGCTATAGGATAGAGTAGTCAACATTACACTACCGTCTGGTTATATGATAAACACTACATGTGTATAGCTATAGGATAGAGTAGTCAACATTACACTACCGTCTGGTTATATGATAAACACTACATGTGTATAGCTATAGGATAGAGAGTGGTCAACATTACACTACCGTCTGGTTATATGATAAACACTACATGTGTATAGCTATAGGATAGAGTAGTCAACATTACACTCCCCCCGTCTGGTTATATGGCTTTGTCCCTGACTAAGAAAACTCAGGGACAAAGCATTCAAAAAAGCACGGAAGACTAATTTAACCAAAGATTGGGACATGGCAAAAGTAGTGAGAAATAAGATAAACTCCAAATTGCAACAAATGAAAAACCAACATCTGAGAAATGAACTAAGAAAAGCCAAAGGTGACAGTCAGAAATTTTGGGAGATTATTAAGCCCTTATTGACCCCGGAGAAAATAAAACAAAATAATGTCATTAGGACAAACCACAAAGGTGATATAGTAGAGGACAAGCAGGTCTCTGAGGTGTTTAACAACTTTTTCACAGATATTGGCTTGAACCTTGCACAATCAATATGCCCCCCAAACTCAAGGGAGGAGACAATGTTAAAGGAACTGTGTAAACAGGAAATGGCAGGAGAGGGAGAGAAGTTTGTGTTTAGGGAGGTGACTCAGGCTGATGTAGTAAAAGAAATAATGAAATCAAGTATACAAAAAGCTTCTGGTATCCCACACTTACCCACAAGAATATTAAAACCATGCTTTATTGCTCTATCTTACCACTTCACCCACCTCTGTAATATCTCAATAAGATCACAAAAATTCCCCCAACAGTTCAAAGAAGCCACTGTAACACCACTATATAAAAGTGGATCAAAATTGGAGGCCACCAACTACAGACCAATCAGTGTAATTAAATTTCCAGCTAAGATATTAGAAAGAGTTATCCAATCTCAATTATCAGTTTATCTTGAGTCCAAAAATAAGCTATACAAAAATCAATTTGGATTTAGACCTGGTAAATCTATTACAGATGCCCACCATCTGTTGATGACCACAATCTATCATAATTTAAACAATAGTGAGAAGCCGCATCTGGCTTTTTTGGATTTCAAAAAAGCATTTGATACGGTAAACCACTCAATACTATTAAGCAAAATGTCAATATTAGGCATCGGACCACAAGCACTAGATTGGTTTGGTAATTATCTGGAAAATAGAAAACAGAGGGTTAGCACAAATGGGTGCCTTTCAGGGGAGAGAACGGTAACGTGTGGGGTGCCCCAGGGCACAACCCTTGGACCGCTCTTGTTCTTGATCTACATAGATGACATCCATAGAGTTATAGAGAGATGTAAAATACAGATGTTTGCAGATGATACAGTAATTTATACAGCACATAAGGACATAAAAGTAGCAGAACGAAACTTACAAGAGGATCTGATGAATATTGATATTTGGTGTCGAACAAACAAAATATCGTTAAATGTAGGTAAAAGCAATGTAATGGCGGTAACACAATCGAAAAGAAAAGTGGAGGAAAATCCAATGAGAATTTATATAGGAACAGAAGAAATCAAAAGAACCATTAGGTATACCTATTTGGGAGTAACAATTGATGAGAACCTAACATTCTCAGCACACTTGCAGAATAAGATAACAAAAGCCAAAAATAAGATACACCACCTAACAAAGTTAAGGCCGTTTGCTACACCAAGTACCATAAGAATGCTGTATAAAGTAGCTATCAGCCCTATCATCGAGTATGGGGACACACTGTATGATGCTGCCCCAAAGTACATTTTAAACCAATTACAAACATTACAGAACACAGCTTTAAGGATATCAGAAGGTCTAAACAAAAGGACAAATGTAAATCAGCTCCATAGAGAGTTAGAAATACCTCTACTTGCCAAGAAGAGAGAATCACATTTATTAGAATATGCCTACAATATGAGCAACAATGAAGAAAATTTAGACCGGAGAAAAATTAATCTTCGGAATTTAACTTCAGGGAAAAACCTAAAAGTGCCTAATCCCAAAAATGATAAAATAAAAAGATCTCTGATATACAGAGGACCAATACTTTGGAACAGCATCGCAAATGAGGTTAAATCATATAGTATGAAGGAATTCAGAACCTTCCTAAGAGGATATGTGTTAGAGGATTAAGATTAAGAAAGCCTGGGTCGCCCTCCTTCATCCTCCTCTGGCGTTTCCTGTACTCTTTATTTACTTTTTATTTATGTATATTTTGTCTTTACTGTACTACACATTTATTTGCGTATAGGTGGGCAAGAGGCTATAAGCCTCAAAACCAAAAGCAGGTGTGTAAGTCCTGGTCCAAAAAACTGTAAAAACTGCAAGGGCACTTAGCCCTCCAAAAGTGGAGTGAAATTTTGTACACTGTACAAGAGTCGTAATATTTTGTTTTATTTTTTCTATAAACGTGTAGTTAGAAATGTAGTTACAGAAGGTTTGTTCGGAAGAGCTGTCTGGGACAGAGAACAAAAACCGATTTCCATGTAGAAAACTTTTATCACTGTCTGTATAACAAAATGGAAATAAAGTTTCTTATATATATATATATATGATAAACACTACATGTGTATAGCTATAGGATAGAGTAGTCAACATTACACTACCGTCTGGTTATATGATAAACACTACATGTGTATAGCTATAGGATAGAGAGTGGTCAACATTACACTACCGTCTGGTTATATGATAAACACTACATGTGTATAGCTATAGGATAGAGAGTGGTCAACATTACACTACCGTCTGGTTATATGATAAACACTACATGTGTATAGCTATAGGGTAGAGAGTGGTCAACATTACACTACCGTCTGGTTATATGATAAACACTACATGTGTATAGCTATAGGATAGAGAGTGGTCAACATTACACTACCGTCTGGTTATATGATAAACACTACATGTGTATAGCTATAGGGTAGAGAGTGGTCAACATTACACTACCGTCTGGTTATATGATAAACACTACATGTGTATAGCTATAGGGTAGAGAGTGGTCAACATTACACTACCGTCTGGTTATATGATAAACACTACATGTGTATAGCTATAGGGTAGAGAGTGGTCAACATTACACTACCGTCTGGTTATATGATAAACACTACATGTGTATAGCTATAGGGTAGAGAGTGGTCAACATTACACTACCGTCTGGTTATATGATAAACACTACATGTGTATAGCTATAGGGTAGAGAGTGGTCAACATTACACTACCGTCTGGTTATATGATAAACACTACATGTGTATAGCTATAGGATAGAGTAGTCAACATTACACTCCCCCCGTCTGGTTATATGATAAACACTACATGTGTATAGCTATAGGATAGAGTAGTCAACATTACACTCCCCCCGTCTGGTTATATGATAAACACTACATGTGTATAGCTATAGGATAGAGTAGTCAACATTACACTACCGTCTGGTTATATGATAAACACTACATGTGTATAGCTATAGGATAGAGAGTGGTCAACATTACACTACCGTCTGGTTATATGATAAACACTACATGTGTATAGCTATAGGGTAGAGAGTGGTCAACATTACACTACCGTCTGGTTATATGATAAACACTACATGTGTATAGCTATAGGGTAGAGAGTGGTCAACATTACACTACCGTCTGGTTATATGATAAACACTACATGTGTATAGCTATAGGGTAGAGAGTGGTCAACATTACACTACCGTCTGGTTATATGATAAACACTACATGTGTATAGCTATAGGGTAGAGAGTGGTCAACATTACACTACCGTCTGGTTATATGATAAACACTACATGTGTATAGCTATAGGGTAGAGAGTGGTCAACATTACACTACCGTCTGGTTATATGATAAACACTACATGTGTATAGCTATAGGATAGAGTAGTCAACATTACACTCCCCCCGTCTGGTTATATGATAAACACTACATGTGTATAGCTATAGGATAGAGTAGTCAACATTACACTACCGTCTGGTTATATGATAAACACTACATGTGTATAGCTATAGGATAGAGAGTGGTCAACATTACACTCCCGTCTGGTTATCACTGGATATCATAGTAGGACGTGGATTCTATCAGACACCAATCACTTAATATATATATAAGTGTCACTTAATATATATATAAGTGTCACTTAATATATATAAGTGTCACTTTATATATATAAGTGTCACTTAATATATATACGTGTTACTTGATATAAAAGTGCCACTTGATATATATAAGTGTCACTTGATATATATAAGTGTTACTTATATATAAGTGTTATTTCCGATTTGTAATACAGTTACATAATATAGAAAAAGGTCCTCTCTTTCTTTGCGAACATTCCTACTTCCTATTCCAAGCCATAACATAGGTGTTCCATGAATAATAGCATCACAGCTGTGCCAGGACAGTGGTTATGATTATTATTATTTTAGAGCCATGACTTTATATGTTTATATTTATAATAAAGTGAAAACAATGTATATTTATTTCTCACAGGATGTCTTGCTATATAATAGAGAACCTAAATATTCTGGGTTGGGATTTTCAATCTGAATCGTATTGACAATATTTGTGACGGAACGGTTGTTTTTAAAGGAAGTTATGAGAAAGAAAGAGTGATAGAATTGGGGAAAGGACAAGGAAAAGGGGAGGGATGAGAGAGAAATGATAAAACAGAGTGTGTCTGTGTACATGTGTGAGAGAGAGAAAAAGAAGAAGAGAGAATGTAGAAAGGAGAGAAGAGAGCAAGATAGAACAGAACAGAACAAAGAGGAGATTTCATTTTGATTTAAAAATATGTTTATTCAGGAACAACGGTACATTTCAATGGCGAGCAAAGATATTCTCAGTGATGCCTGATTGCTTGAGGCAATACATTAACTTACGAGCAGATGTTATCGCATAATAGTTCGATATAATAATAATAGATTGAGATAATACATGTAGTACATACTGTCGAAAAAAAGACATATCTTATACAAGAGTATATAAAGTGTAAAAACATTTTTAAAAACAAGAAAATCAACAAGTTACTTTGCTTCGTGCTCTTACATACAAACCGTTGAATATATTACGCTATAGTTTTCAACAAAAATAAAATTGACATTAATTCAAATCATACTCTTGAGTCAACATAAAGACATATCGCAAGGTGGATAAACACCACACAATACAGGTCAGCTCTACATGGAGCATCAGGATATAATAGTCTCAAATTGTCGTATAAGCATACCATTTTTTTTCTCTGTGAACGGGAGAGAAGAAAAAGAGAACAAAGAAGAGAGAATATAGAAAGGGAGAGAAGAGAGAGAATGAATGTAGAAAGGGAGAGAGATAGCTAGGGAGATAGAGAGAGGGAGAGAGATAGATAGAGAGAGAGAGAGGGAGAGAGATAGATAGATAGAGAGATAGATAGATAGATAGAGAGAGAGAGATAGATAGAGATAGAGAGATAGAGATAGAGAGATATAGATAGATAGAGAGAGAGAGCAAAGTAATAGAAGAGAGAATGAATGTAGAAAGGGAGATAGAGAGAGAGAGAGAGCAGAGTAAGAGAAGAGAGCGCCAGTAAGAGTACATAATGTGCACAGCCTACATTAAGGAAGCCACCGTGTGGGACTGAGCTGACTGAGGGACATTATACCATTATGCCTCACCATTATCCTTGACACTCAGTATATAAACCATTTCTCTCTGCCTCCAGTGGCCGTACACATACACCAAGGTGAATACAGCAGGTAGGGTTAGCTCCAGCCCAACAAACATTCTCTTTTTTATTACAAACATCCAAATGATGCTATGAATTATCTATGAAGCGCAGTATATATAATATACCAGTGTATATGGGTCAGATCGCCTAGAAATGTACAATCGGCAGTTCAACACATTTATGAAATTCTAGTAAATCTGGCTGAAAAATGATAAATACTAGGTATATTTGGGTATGTTTGGTATTGCCTTGATTCAGACAATGTGTTCGGTTATGGTGAACTGTATTTTAAACCTCATTTTTTGTCTTAAATCTGGATTATTTGAGAGGGTTGGTGAAGGTGAATTGTACATTTTCTGGCGATTTGACCCATATATGGGTGAAGTCGCCAGAAAATGTACAATTCACCTTCACCGATTCTCTCAAATAACCCAAATTTCAGACGAAAATAAAGTTCAAAATACAGTTCAACCTAACCAAACAGATTGCTAGAATCAATGCAATGCCGAATATACTTGAATTTACCTAGTATTGGCCAAATTGCAGCCTAATTTAGCAGAATTTAGTAAATGTGTACAGCTGCCAATTGTACATTTTCTGAAAATCTGACCCATATGTATATATTTCACTTATGCTGGAGGCACATATTTCGATTTCAAGGCCGATTTGGCAGCTACGATTCATCATACGATCTTGTTTCACTGGTGCACAAATCGTGCAGGTTCACAACTAATCATGGGGCTTGATTTTGGGGCTCACATGCACCATTTTAGGGGCGATGTCAGCGCAGGTTTCCTAGTTTGAGATTGTACGATTCATGTGAAGCACGATTTGGGTTGAGATCGTGAGTGTGTATGTGTGCGGGAACCTACGATTAGTCGTAGGCACCAATGGTAGGTGCACGATCAAACGTGGGTGGCTGCCACATCTTTCTATAGTAGTGGGAAATTGAACAAGTGTATATTCACCGATATTTCATGAATCAAAAAGATTTTGTTACATGACATGCCTAGACATATTGTCTCAAGTATGTTAAAATATTGTGAATATACATTGTTTTTTCTACCTTTTTTTTCTCTCAATCGTCGCAAGTACATGGCACAATTATTTTTTTAAAATCTCCATATAATTTGAGGTGATCCAAATAGTATGACCTAGACTCACAATCTCAACCCAAATCGTGCTTCAAATCCAATGTGTGCTGATAAAAACAATCCGATTTCAGCTAAAATCATCACGATCTGAGCCCACGATTTGTTGTAGAACATGAAATCGTAAAATTTGCAAAATCATGAATATGTGTCCGCCGCTTTAACCTGAACATGGTTTACCTGAATTTTCGGTTATTTTCGGTTAACCTGAACCTTTTGCAATTTGCCTGCAGACTTCAGCCACAAGTATTCATATAACCTTGAGCCCTAAATAACCCAAAGATGAGAACATTCCTACACACATCTCTAGCGGGAAAATACATCTGAAAAATACCATTTTTGTGACATAAGTCCACCAAGCAGATTCTCATGCGATTTTGCACCACAGAGGACTCTTTTTTTTTGCACTAAATTCAGTCAGAATCGCATGAGAATCGGCTTAGTGGACTAGACCCTTTATGACTCATTTCTCTGTACCACATCACGTTCTCTGTTAGAGAAACACTTTGTTGGAACCACTGTCTAGCTGTGCGCTAATATGTGATGTCTTTTAAGAAAATGAGTCACAAATCGCAAAATTAATATTTTTCAAAGTGACTTTCACGAAAGATTCCTTTATTGAAATGTTCTAATTTCTCGAGGGTCTAGCACACTAAGTCAAAAGCAATTCAACTAGAACTTTCTGATAATTATACATAATATAAACGCGAAGAGTTATTTGGCGACTGCAGAAATAATAAGTTGCCACGGAGGGTCTTCTAACGTCTCTGTAAAACTCGATAGAAACTTCTCCAGCCTCTAAAGGCTTTACAAATTGAATTATTGAAATCTGATGCTATACCCATGGCATTTAACCTTCTTTCTAACTCCTTTATAAAAGCCCCCAATTAGGCTTAAATATCATATTTACTCGGTATATCTTAATATATGGGTCAGATTTTCAGAAAATGTGCATTTCACCTTCACCAATCCTTTCAAATGACCCTAATTTAAGAGAAAGGTGACGTTCAAAATACAATTTAACGCAATTTAAGATACACTCTTTATCAACACATGTAATGATCTAATAGAAGAAGACTAACGAACGTCTGATCTTCATGAGAAGAACGAAGCAACTGTTTAATGGTAATCTCAGATACAGGCTCCTCCAGGAGGTTACATGCATAATCATGAGTGGGCGGAGCCCTTACGTAATATCCATGACATAGCATACATAAGTAGACTTGCACAGTCCTAGCTAGTTAAGTATAATTAGCGATTTTAAGTAATGTGATAATAGGTGATAATTAATAATAATATACATATAATGAGGTTCCACAATGTTACGTAATGTTACATAACACACAACGCCAGAGATACTCTGATATACCCATTATTCATAATTTTCCAGTCTAATTTAGCAGAAGTTTCCAAATTTGTAGAGCCGCTGATTGTACATTTTCTGAAAATCTGACCCGCATTCGGTATAGCATCGATTATAAAAAATATTTTAATATTTATTGAACTGTACATGTTTGTCTTTATTTTGTATTATTTGAGAGAATTGCTGAAGGTGAACTGTACATTTTCTGGCGGTCTGACCCATATATGGATTCCTCCCATAGACATCACTTCTCACTCTCTCCTCTCACAGCCTACATATTAACCCCGATAAAAGGGTTACCATGGATACTCATTATTTTAAATCTAGTGTATTTGTGAAGGGCAAACTACATCAGTGCAGTGGAGTCGTGGGCGCAGAGGTGGGTGGGCCCAGAGGTGGGTGGGCGTGCGCAGACCTGTTTCTACTGGATCAGCCTGTCAGTGGGGGTGGCAAGGGCTTCCTCATCCTACACAGCACATTCTTTTTTGTTATCCATATAATATAAAGCTAGAGCGATTTCTACAAAAAGAGGTAGAAAAGAAGGGTTTTTTGATATCGCATGTTCTCTTAATTTGTTGTTTTACAAACCATTTTCTTTATCTGTAGAGGTCCGTCCATCCTCTCTGGAGGTCGTCGTATGTGGTTTGTGAAGGTATCTGGGCTGAAAATGTGATTTTGAAGCCTTTTTTAAATTGCGATCTCTACACTCTATTTATAGCCTGGGAAAGCCCCTGTGAGATACTACGTCATTTCCTACAACCTATGTCCAGGGAGACCTAACTATATGAGTAATTCTCCAAATAGGGCATCATTTGGTTTTCCAGCCAGGGGTATCTACAACAAGTATTTAGGATGACCAGGGTGACCATCCTACATGCAGAGGAGTGGGGAGAGTGAAAAAGAGGGTATAGGAACAGAAGTCAAGAAGAGGGGGAGGAAAAAGAGGGAGAGGGGGAAGTGTGGGGAGAGAGGGGGACCGTCCAGAGGACGGGTACTTTGCTAGTATATTATATAAATAACTTTATTTCATTTTTGTAAAGGTATGTCAGACTCTTGTTTCCCAGTAGGGCATCAATTTACATAAGTTATCCCTGATATTTTCAGCATTTCGATAATTGATGTTCTAAATTCATCTTTGCATCCTCAGCATCATGACAAAAGACTGAAAAAGATACAATGTTAGTTGTTGTTAGTGATGGCAGTGATAGGAGACCATTTACGCATACAATTATAACAGCATTTTAATTGCTAGTGTGATAATTTATCCTTACTGATAATTGGGTCAGATTTTCAGAAAATGTACAATTTGCCTTCACCAATCCTCTCAAATAACCCACTTTTAAGACAAAAATGAGCTTCAAAATGCAGTTTAACATAACAGAACTGATACTTTAAATCAATGGGATACCAAATATACTCAGATATACCCGGTATTCATCATTTTTCAGCCTAATTTAGGAGAATTTACTAATTGTGTAGAGCTGCCAATTGTACATTTTCTGAAAATCTGACCCAATTAAAGATGAACTGTAAATACTATTCATTATGATATTGAAACCCATACTTATACTATATGAAAATAAATGAGAATCTAATGTAAATACCACTGTATATAGTAATATAATTATAACTGAGGGTAATTGTAATCAGGCTACTGACGAAAATATGGTGAAAACGTTTTCTAATCAAATCAAATCAAGTTATTTCCGGCAGAAATACATTCCACTATCAACAATAAATGTATATTAGATTTCTATTACCCTAAACACATGCCCACATGCCCTGCTTTAAGGTGACTGATTATTGAGTGAAAATAATATAGATCACCAGGCTGCTGCTTTTCATGCTATAGTGGTATGGACATAGAAATAATCAATCAGATTTGAGTAATTTTACTACATTTGAGTAATTTATTAAGATTCTTTTGAAATGATTCTGACATGAATTCAGATACAGGTATCAAATTTCCCCCAGACATTCAACATATATACACTTATCATCAGAATTGTTGTTTTTGCCCACGTCCTGAGTCCCTGGAAGCCCCCTAGTGGCAGTAAGGGGAACTAGAAAATATTGACTTTGGCTGATGGCAATCAGCGATTATAAAAAAAACTGGCTTGATGAATCTTGATGAAATATAATATAAATATAGATACAGTACTTACTAACATATACACAAACAATCGGGACGGATTTTACCGTTTTAAGAATCAGTACTGAGTACTAAAGTGACACTACTCACTGTTGTTGGCTAGATTATCAAGTAACGGAATTTCTACTTCCTTTTCTAGTATTCGGTGCACCTTACCCTACCTAAGTATCAGATATTTGGTAAATATAGTGAGCAAAATCGTTTTTGCACGCCATATATACAGAAATGTCAAAGTGGCAGTTGGGTTCTGGCATCTGGAGTTACATAATGCCAGGCTCGACCAAATGTTGTCCATAGACTCGTGGGTTAAAGTCATTTATACTTCTGACCACTTGGAGCCTGTAGCAGCACTGTTTTGTGGCATCACCATATCCTCGCGGATTTGAAATGAATAGAGCCTTCTGACCCAGTCATTACACATATTCACTAATCATTGAATGAAAACGCATTTCTAGTACTCAATACTTCAGATATTGCTATACCTATCATATATGATTACACTGACAAAGTTTCACAAGATTTCATGACTACTCATTTTAACTATCTTAGCCACTTTAAGTGCTAGGGTCAGATTCTCAGAAAATATACAATAGGCAGCTCTACACATTTGGCAAACTCAGTTGAGAAGTGATAATTACAAGCTATGTCTCAGTATATTAGGTATTGCGTTGATTCGAAACTGTTTTTTGATAGTGATTACTCAATACTTCAGATATTGCTGTACCTATCATGTATAGGATTACACTGACAACGATTCACGAGATTTCATGACTACTCATTTTAACTATCTTAGCCACTTTAATAGCTCCAGGGTGTGGATCAACTCGTCCCCCCCCCCCAACCCACCCGTAGTGCTAGTGGCTCACAGGAGCTCCTCCAGACACCTCCCCATAAAACAATCATGTTTGATTCCCACCTGGGGGAGGTCTTTCTATTCTAGCTGTTTCACTATGGGTGGTGTGCTGCTGTCACCTGCAGGCTCTCGAGCTCATGCATGGTCATACCTTCAGAATATGTACAATCAGCAGCTCTACAAATTTGGTAACTTCTGCTAAATTAGACTAGAAAATTATGAATTGAATTGAGAAACCTTTTATTAAATCATGGGTATATCAGAGTATCAGTAATGGCGTTGTGTTGATAAAATTGAACGTCACCTTTCTCTTAAATTAGGATCATTTAAAAGCATTGGTACGCTATTCTACATACATTAGGCATACATACCTGCGTCCACACTTATAATCATAGTCTATATCTAGGAGAGGTGACAAGAACCTCAAAATAGGACTGGAAATTCTATATAAACAAGGTCAAGACATCATAAAAAGACAAGAATCATCACTGAAGAAGTAACACTGAAGCTAATATAGCAATAATGAACTCTAATGAAGGAACTATGGACAAATACTTACTATGCATTACATTTACAATTTATTTATTTATTTTGGGCGGTCTAGAAGACCTCATGTAGAGGATTGTTAATGCCCAATTCCTGTATTATTGTATGAAATATATATAATGATGTGAAATGTTATATGTATGAACAAATAATTCGGAATAAAAATCTTTATATATATATGCTGCGTTTATAAAGCTGCAGTCATAAATTGTCGATACACAGAGTTTAAAGGGGAGGGAGCTACCTACACACCCGTGGTACGGGTCAGATTTTGTACAATTGGCAGCTGTACACATTAAGTGAATTCTGCTAAATTAGGCTGCAATTTGGTCAATACTAGGTAAATTCGAGTATATTTGGCATTGCATTGATTCTAGCAATCTGTTTGGTTAGGTTGAACTGTATTTCGAACTTTATTTTCGTCTGAAATTTGGGTTATTTGAGAAGGTTGGTGAAGTTGAATTGTACATTTTCTGAAAATCTGACCCATACACACAACACTAGGAGATAAGGAGCCCCTATTTTGCCAGATAAGAACTGTCAATGGAACTGTCAATGGGGTCGCTAATTCATTGACCTAATCTGTTTGGTTAGGTTGAACTGTATTTTGAACTTTATTTTTGTCTGAAATTTGGGTTATTTCAGAGGATTGGCAAAGTTGAATTGTACATTTTCTGAAAATCTGGCCCATAGTTTTGCACCTGCTGCGGCGTTCCCCCATCTCAGGTATGAGAGGGTCAGCCCATACAGAGAGAGACTTCAAAGCGCTTCACAGCGTCTCTTATTGGAAGTCAATTCCAGCTACAAAATATAATAAGCCTTGGCAATTCTGTCTCCTTTTATCTCATTGGCCAACGGAGTGCAATAACAGAATCACTGATTGGTCCTCTTTGTATCTTTGATGGGATTGGGTCGGTCTCTTTATCCCTGCTGTTATCGGTTTTACTTACATTGTGTCCTTGGTACCAATGGGTTGTGCCTTGGAATTCAATATACAGGTCAAATTTTCAGAAAATGTACAATTGGCAGCAGTACACATTTAGTAAATTCTGCTAAATTAGGCTGCAATTTGGTTAATACTCGGTCAATTCGAGTATATTTGGCATTGCATTGATTCTAGCAATCTGCTTGGTTAGGTTGAACTGTATTTTGAACTTTATTCCATGATTTGGCCGTGAGCGTACAATATAATCGATATACTTGCTGCTCACAAGGTGGACAATATAAATTCCCTGTATTGTACAGTGACATCACGACCGTTCGAGACTTGGGGGACAACACAGTTTGATGAAATTAATGCAAATAAAGTTGTTTTAAGTTAAGAATCATGGAATAAAAGCAAGAATAGCACAGTATCACGTCTCTGGCCCCAAAATGGAATTAAATGGGGGATTTGCATGTGCCACTGCGCATGCCTGTTGCGGTGCATCCTGGGATAGATTCCTCTCAGAATGTTTTCACGGAGCTCCATATGAATCAAAACAATCCTAGAAACTTTTCCAGATTCCAGTACAAATTTAACGAATTGTAACACACCTGCTTCCTCCAGAATTGCTGAAAGAGCGGAAAGATAAATCATGCATTTTTCCTGGTTATGATTTTACATTATTAATGCTCAGTTTCACGGCCTCGGGAGGGAATGTGTGAATGTGCTTGTGAAATATTGAAGTAGAACTGGTATATTTTATGCTCCGATGGTTTCAGCTCATCAATAATGGATGCCATAGCGTCTGGCTGTGTTGGTTAGATCACTGGGCCTTGTTTCATAATCACGGATATTACAAAGGACTTAAGTAGAAAAACCTCCCATTTAGGATAGATTCCGTTTCATAATCAAAGTTTAGAACTTTTCAAAGATTCACAGGGACTTCTCAATGATTCGCTGCCCATGTCGCCTCCCTGTCTGCTATTAAAGTTATTACATAATAAGACAAACACGCATGGCCAGTCCCATGGTCCACCCTCACCCAGTCATGGTTGGGTGCACACTGTTCTGGCTGTAAAGTGCTGCGAAGACGTTAATGTGAATGTGCAAATGTCTCACATTATGAAACGGCAGGCTGGGACATTCTTTGTAACATTTGAACACCTTTTGCAAATTTTCCAAATGAATCTTTCCATGTCTCGTTCATTATGAAACAACACCATATAGATGCATTTGTGCAGACATTAAGGCTTGAGGTTAAAGAGACATTAGTGAGTTTAAGCAACCCTTCCTCAGGAGCAAACCCGTCCCTAAGCGCAAGGAATGAGGTCAGTATATCAGTGTCCAGAGGTCCAGAAACAATGACAGAGAGAAGTAGAGAGAGAGAAACAGTGAGGCGCCGATAGAGGGGCATAAGGCAGTGGAGGACATGAGGAGAGAGAAGAGAGGAGAGAGAAGAATGGACCTGAGAGGAAATAGCCAACAAATACAGAGTAGAAATAGGGCTGCTGGAGGCTGGGAGTGCCTGGGGGCTGTATGACACGTGGTGGGAGGAGGTTATGTATGCCTCAGGTGCAAGGGCTTTACATTGCAACTATTGCACGGTACTATGACTGCCCCACTACACTATAATAACAAGGGGGAGAGAGGGGGGGAGGTGGTGAAGAGGGGAGGAGAGAGGGAGAGGAGCTATGAGAGAGGGGGAGGTGAGAGGGGGAGGAGAGAGAGTGAGAGGCAGTGAGGTGGGAGAGAGAGAGACAGAGCCAGAGACGGACATAGAGAAAGAGGGGTGAGAGACCAGGAGAGAGGCAGATAGTAAGGCATGAGGGAAAGAAAGAGAGAGAAAACAAAGGAAAAATATCAAGCAAGCGAAAGAGACAAGAGGCAAGGAAAAACCCAGCAAAGTACAAATGAGAGGAGAGTGGAGGCAATAGCACCCCTGGGCCTCTATTATACTCACCAGTAGTTGAGCCTTAGGCATACATATACATATCAGTCATTACAAGGGTCAGATTGTCAGAAAATGTACAATTCAACTTCACCAATCCTCTCAAATAACCCAAATTTCAGACGAAAATAAAGTTCAAAATACAGCTCAACCTAACCAAACAGATTGCTAGAATCAATGCAATGCCGAATATACTCGAATTTACCTAGTATTGACCAAATTGCAGCCTAATTTAGCAGAATTAACTAAATGTGTACAGCTGCCAATTGAACATTTTCTGAAAATCTGACCCATACCCAGCAGTAGTTGTAGATATACATATCAGTCATTACAAGGCATTATGACAGCCCCCACTACTACACAATTATAACCAGCTGTATGTAATAATAGTGCTTTATGGAGCGCCGTATGCTCATATTACATGCATATTGCACTGGTAATTATTAGCTTCGGGCCGCCCCAGCCTGATGATGAAGATATAGGTCTCACCAGGGAAATATGGTCAACATTTTGATTTTGAAAACGTTTTTTATTCAGGAAATGCTATTATGATATCACATTTGACATTATTCTCAGACACACCTGATTTTTTTTTTCAGAAATATTTAGTTGATACCTCTACACTAATTATATTAGAACTGATATAGCTCAATTGTGTACATGTATATAGATAGAACCTGATGAGAATGTGGTACGAGGGACACTATCGCACTGTCCAAGATGTTTTTTGTGGCCCACTTTGTCACTCTCTGTCCCTCTCTCTCCCCCTGTCACTCTCTCTCCCTCTCTTACACATCCTCTCTTCCTTTTTCTTTCTGTCTCCCCCTCCCACTTTCTCTTTCCCCCTCCCCCTTTCCCTCTCCCTCTGTCCCTTTCTCTCACCTGTTTCTCCCTCCCACAGTCACTACCTCTCCTCTCTCTCCCTCACTACCCTCCCCCCTCTCTCCATTCCCCCTCTCTATGCTCCTTTTCCTCCCCCCCCCCACTATACCCCCTCCCCACCCCGACCCTTCCACCCCCCACCCCTCCATCCACCCACAGGGATAATAAAGCGGCAATAGGTGATATCCATCTATAGACCGTATCCTACCAGTCCAGACGCCACGATAGCGTTCCTATTATACTCTGGTAGGCCTAGAGTGATGAGAGAGCCGTAATCTAGTGTAGATATCTATACACAATCATTGCCTATTCCATCAGTATCAACTCTCTCACATATCTCATCCCATTCTACTCCTATTAACCATCAGTATCAACTCTCTCACATATCTCACCCTATTCCATCAGTATCAACTCTCTCACATATCTCACCCCATTCCATCAGTATCAACTCTCTCACATATCTCACCCTATTCTCATCCTATTAAGGAACTGCTTCTCAGTTAAATATATCTACAATCCATTCCCTTCAGGTAAATTAAATGGTTTCAATATTTTCCAACAAAATTGGGATTTCACGTGTGACTGTATAAAAGAGAAAATTAAAAACTGACATAATAAATAAGACAACCACAGGTCCGAATTTGGTGAAATAAAATTTTCCCAGAAGGTCAAGACCAGTATATTATGATCCAAGGCCAAAAAAATATATTCAAAGTATTCTACATTTTTCCCCTTTCCCAGATCCCAAAATCTTCACAAACTGAAATGATATTAAAGAATAATTATATGGGTCAGACTTTCAGAAAATGTACAATTGGCAGCTGTACACATTTAGTAACTTCTGCTAAATTAGGCTGTGATTTGGTCAATACCAGGTAAATTCGAGTATATTCGGCATTGCATTGATTCTAGCAATCTGTTTGGTTAGGTTGAACTGTGTTTTGAACTTTATTTCCGTTTAAAATTTGGGTTATTTGAGAAGATTGGGGAAGTTGAATCTGAAATTCTGACCCATATATCTTATCACGATTATGACCTTTCTTATCAATATCTCATCAACTTTCTCTATCGTCTCCTGTCACAAGAGAAACTTGTTATTCAAGTTTTTATAATATAATACATTATGCGCAAATGTGGAAAAATACGAAAATCAATTATCAACTGATTCTCATTATTTATTCTAGCAGTTATGAAACAATTAAAATCAAAAATCATGTGACTGGAACAACCTCATTCAGTCATTCTTCAATATTAGTTCAGGAGATCTGAGCGCAAAACGAAAAAAGGCTGAAAAGGCTGGGAAGTAGCAGTGCCCCTTAATAACATACTAAAAGTCCTGGAAAATTAAGGTTGGGAACATGCCCAAAATCGCAGGAAGTAAATTACCGCCACTAAAAACTTTGAAACGCCATAACTTCGGGGAATATCAACATATAATCAACTATGAATACATTATCAGTAGAATTGGAGCCGCAATAGTATACCAATATATGGGTCAGATTTTCAGAAAATGTACAATTGGCAACTGTACACACTTAGGAAATTCTCCTAAATTAGGCTGAAAAAATGAAGGATACCAGGTATATCTGAGTATATTTGGTATCACATTGATAAAAAGTATCAATTCTGTTATGTTAAACTGCATTTTGAAGCTCATTTTAGTCTTAAATGTGGGATATTTGAGAGGATTGGTGAAGGCGAATTGTACATTTTCTGAAAATATGACCCATATAATGTATTTCAGCATTGCTACGCTCTCTGATTCTCATGCACATGTAATATACCCCAGGTTTCTGGCCTAGGAAAAAGCAATACGTATACATGTATAGATAGATACACAATAATACCACGCCAGAATTGACTTTTAGAAATGACTACACTTCTCTTGGTGTGAATAGTCTATTGTGGTTAGAATGGTGTATTGATGTATGTACAGGCTGTTACATTCATACCTGTGTTATGTTTACATTGTAAGAGTCCATTGTGGAGTATATATTTATTTATATATTATATTATTTATATATTATCCACTAGCAGTGAATGGCCATGATGGGCCTATATATAATATGTGATGTGTTTCAGGAAAATGAGTCATAAGTCGTAAAAAATGGATTTTGAGATATCATTATATTTGAAAAGATGAGATCAAGCCGATTGCAATGATAGTAAACAGTCTAATAATCTTATAAGTATTTCTAGATTTTGAGTTTGATATTTTCGTTTTTGAAAAAAAAAGTTTCCAATATTTCTGGGGGTCAATAAACAGTAAAGTAACTGAATGTAGTCCATATGAGGACCTTTAAAACGAAAGGATATATTACATAGATTGTCATGAAATTTGATGCATCGATTGATATAGCTATAAGTGATAAACTCTCCAAAAATCGGAACATTCCAATAATGTGATCTTGTGAAAAAGACACTTTGAAAAATACCATGTTTGCGACTTGTGACTCATTTCCCTGAAACACATCACATATTGGAAAAAGAGAGGAAGCCCGCTAACGGAATGCAATACCCTGCTCTTTTCGGTAAATAAATAAAATGGAACTCAGTGCTAGTAATTAACTATTTATTGGACGAGATTGCAATCGAGTCCAATGAATGAATGAACAATTGATGGGTTCCATTCACTATTTATTGTATGCACCTAGTATAGAATATTGAGAATAAACCTTTGTTTTTGGTTTAGAATCGTTATAATATATCTAAAAGCTAAAAGAAGACCATAATAAGAGAAGGAAGGAATGAAGAGGAGGAAAAGTGGGTGGAAGAAGAGGTTAGTGAAGGGGAGAGAAGATGTAGGAGGGGGTGTAGGAGAAGAGGTGAGAGATGTAGTGAGAGGAGATGAGAGAAGTGGTGGGGGAGGAGAGGTGGGAGAAGAGGGGAGAGGAGGGAAGAGAAGAGGTGGGAGAGGGGAGGAGAGGAGAGAAGAGGTGGGAGAGGAGAGGTGGGAGAGGAAATGAGAGAAGAGGTGGGAGAGGAGAGGTGGGAGCGGAGAGGAGAGAAGAGGTGGGAGAGGAGAGGTGGGAGAGGAAATGAGAGAAGAGGTGGGGGAGGAGAGGTGGGAGCGGAGAGGAGAGAAGAGGTGGGAGAGGAGAGGCGGAGGAGGAGATGAGAGAAGAGGTGGGAGAGAAGAGGCGGGGAAGGAGAAGAAGTGAGAGATGTAGTGAGAGGCGAGGGAGAGAGACAGAGAAAAAGAGACAGAAAGGGACTTTATGTCATTTCCAATGGCTTATGCAACTCCCCTATTATATTTAACCGGTGGATGAACCCATGTACCTGTCGGGATGTGAGCTTAGATATAAAGAGGCTAATAAACTTTCTGACCCTAGAATCACTTCTTAGGGCCAAACTACAGGTTGGGTTCTTACCACAGAACTAAGGGTTGTTTAATTGGAATCATTTGTAATGTTTCTCTGTTGTTAAGGCTACATTTTCAGCAAAGACAGAAACAACATTTTTTTTTGTCCAACATCGGATCTTTATTCATGAAACAAAAAAACTGGAACACTTGGTGAATACATCGAAAACGAAGGCATTTTTGTTAGAAAAAGGAGAAAAAAATATAGTGGTACATGGTATGAAGTCTTTTTTGGATAGACCTGACAATATAACAATTGGATTAAAAACAAAATCTTTCCATATTTACTCAGTGTTTGACTTATAGGACTGAATTCATCAATATTCTGTTGCTGTTATACCTTTATACAAAAATTCGAAGGAGAGTCGACTGGGAGAAAAACGGCCGCCATTGAGCGATAATAAGTGAAGTCACTACAGAAATATCCGCAATATAAACGTGGACTATTATGGGCTGTAGCAAAAACATCCAGGGAAAAAATCTTCCTAAGATCTTGGTCAAATGACTTTAAGAAGGGTTGGAACGGAATGGAACATATAGTGGGTCAATTTTTTTTTTAGAAAATGTACAATTGGCAGCTCTACACATTTAGTAAATTCTGCTGAATTAAGCTGCAATTTAGCCAATACTTGGTAAATTCAAGTATATTCGGCATTGCATTGATTCTAGCAAACAGATTGAGCAATTCTAAACAGTGATTCCTATGTCATTTAGATGTAGCCTACCAAACAGGCTTCCCAGATGAAAATGTTAAGTAATTTGGCAACTGGATACTGCAATAGGCAAGAACTGAAACGCTCTCTTTAGGTCGAGATACCACATCTGGCACTGATTTCATACAGGCACCGGGGGCCTATCTGAGAGTGGGTGGGGCACTGACCACAGCTGTAGGTACACACCCGCTCAAACACAGTGCGGGTGCATGCATCATGCACTCAACCTGCACCTACACACAACATTTGTTCTGTTATTTGTTTTCCATAACTATTAAAGGAACATTAAGTAAAATGAAGATAGGGCATGGTGTTGTCTCATATATCCTAAAGTTTCGTGGCAATATTAAATGTTTTTCTGTCTCTAAAATTACATTTAATGAAGGGCCCTCTCTGGGTCCATTGGAACCTGCACCCTCATAATGTAAACACAGGTGGCTTGACCCCTCTTCCAGTCAAAATTACCTCCTCTACTCTGGCCCCAGTCTACCAGTCAGCATGTCCCATTCCGAATCTTGGCTATTGTTAAGGGATGTTATGAGGGATTTCATTTGATAAAAGCAGTTGTTAGAGCTCCAGTGAAACTGATCCGGTTCCAAGGGTGCTTCAGTAGTAATTCTACCTATATAAGCTCACATTAGATGGATTTGTTGGTCTCTGTAGCCTTTCACAGCGTTTGGAAGCTTATTTCACAGGGGAAAACAAGCGGCGGTGGGCGATAATCAGAGTTATTGCCGCATCGCTCGCGGCACTATTTTTCCTACCACATTTTGATGTAATAGACGCTGGGCGTCCTATCACATATAACAGCTACTGTCGTGTGTGTAGGAATGTACGGTCATGAACTTGTCACACTCTCTCACTCAACGCTCTTGTTGGGTTGAATATATGGGTCAAAGTTTCAGAAAATGTACAATTCACCTTCCCTAATGCTCCACATCTACGACAAAAAGAATGCAGTTTAAAACTAACTAACGGTTATTGTTGATCTGTAAAATGAACCTCAGTCGCCGTCGCCGTCGCCGTCGCCGTCGCCGTCGCTCCCCACCCCCCTCCCTCTCCCTCCCACCCCCCTTGCATAATTTGAGAGGACAAATGAAGGAGAATTGTACATTTCCTATTATATTGTATTTTCCCGGATGGATTATCAATATTGAACATAAAAAATACATAATATTAACTGTAAATTTGATCTCACATATTGCCATGTGGATATACCCAGAGGGCACAGTCTAAAGGCTTTATACTAATAGCGATTAAACCTCAGAGAGAACAGTAATCACTTTCTTTTAATTACTTTTATTCTATCTTACTCACTTTTATCGATTCCGTTTGTATTTTTAAAGTCTGTTCAATGACTTCAAACATCTTTCCTCTCCTCTCTCCCTCTACCGGCACCTCTCAGAACTTCCCCATTTGATAAAAAGAAAGTTGAGGAAAAAAGAAATTGCTTTTTGTAAGGCTATCTCATCTCTTCAATTCTGCGCCTGTCGTTGTAACCGGTTGAAAGTGATGGTATAAAATGCTGGGGGTATTTTTCACCATTTCTTGAGGCGGGTGAGGTTTAGATGCAGGGTCTGACAATAGGGTGTAATTGACATGACTGTGCGACATGACATCAGCACCGGGTGTACAGTGTAAAATGATACATGAGGCACAATATATGGGTCAGATTTTCAGAAAATGTACAATTGGCAGCTCTACACATTTAGTAAATTCTGTTATATTAGGCTGCAATTTGGTCAATACTAGGTCAATTCGAGTATATTTGGCATTGCATTGATTCTAGCAATCTGTTTGTTTAGGTTGAACTGTATTTTAAACTTTATTTTCGTCTAAAATGTGGGTTATTCTTATAGTAAAAGGGATCTAAGGGTTATTTGAGAAGATTGGTGAAGTTGAATTGTACATTTTCTGAAAATCTGACCCATATGGATGAAATCACCAGAAAATGTACAATTCGCCTTCACCAATACTCTCAAATGATCCAAATTTAAGACAGAAATAAAGTTCAAAATTCAGTCCAACATAAATTGTTTGAATCAAGGTAATCAAATTTACTCAGATATACCTAGTATTGACCATTTCTCAGTCTAATTTAACAAAATTTATTTAATATTTAGATCTGCCGATTGTACATTTTCTGATGATCTGACCCCATATATGGGCATGTTCTGCAGTAACATACAGCTTCTCTGCCCTTTCATTCTGCCATAACGTTTTCCATTTCATTTTCCTATTATGGTTAATATATATAATATGCGGTCAGAAGCGAAAACATAAAGATATATTTAAAGACTTCTCACTGTTCTGGCCTTCATTCACGAGTAACGGAATTTCTACTTAATTTTCTGGTATCTGGTACTTCTTAGCCTTTCTAACTAATCCCTGGTGTTATTAAAACGTGTTGAACCTATGTTTATATTTTATTTCCATTTTGTTTAATATTAATTGCGACCCTAGACGTATATTTGACACGGTCCTATATATGTATTGATCAGTCTTGTTGATTCAAAACCAGACATGTTCCTTCTATCATAAATACATATCAATTCCCGGGGGTCATTAAATACTAATTTCTCCAGCCAAAGAGAATAGCTGGTAAAACGTTATTTTACTATGCAAATGTTCCCCCTGATGATGGAATTGTAGCTAATAACGAAAAGAAAACTTTTAAATTTAATTTAGTCTCGGAAACCTTCCTAAAATAGCCAAAGGGCGTCTCAGAAATTGTTCTCTTTTCTTCTTTTCTTCTTCAAAGGACGCTAGTCATGCCATCTGGTGACAGCGTCCCTCCTTATCTGTGTGTACTTCCGGTGGGTGTCATGGTTGCCATGGTGATCTTTAACCTGGGAGCGGAAGTGTTGCTGACATGATACTGACGGCGCATGCGCTGTGTGTTTGTGTTGTAGGTGTGCGGGGAGGATGGCCAGAGGGAACGTACGCCATCCCCATGTCCAAAACAGGCTGTCCCGAGGTTACAGACTTTGCCTGGGAAAAAGGTAAGAAAATATTGCAAATATGTTGCAAATATGTGATTTGTTTTAGGAAAATTGTGTCATAAGTCGCAAAATATGGATTTTCCAATGTAAACAGTAGAGTACCAGTAAGTATTTCTATAATTTAAGTTTGATATTTTTATTTTTGAAAAAAAAAAATATTCCTGGATGGGTAATTACCAGTAAAGTAACTAAATATACTCAATATGAAGGCCTTCAAAACGCAAGGATATAATTATTTAATACAATGTCCCGAAATTTGTTACATGGATTCATATGACTATGAGTGCTAAACCCTCTAAAAATCAGAACATTTTGATAAAGAGATCTTGTGGACAAAACGCTTTGAAAAATATCAATTTTGCGACTTCTGACTCATTTTACTGGAACACATCACATATTTGTTTAAAAAGGGCACAAAACATTTTAGAATTTTGAACTAAAATTCGTGATTATTTCATGCCACAAAGTCTGAAATAGAAATGTGCTCTTAGCTGACATCTTACACCACTGCCTTTGTCTGCCATTAACCGAGTTGCACCTGCTCATTGTGACTGATTGCATTAATCATCAACTTTCTCACTAATTATTCTCAGAAATTTGTCTAGAAACTTTCGAAATGAAGGGATTCTTTATTTGTGACTGCTCGAAATGGTTCCATGATTCTGAACAAGATTCTCCAGGTCTTCCCATTCTTCTCTTCTCCCATCTCCTCTACTACCTTTTGTCCCATTTCCTCTCCCACCCCTTCTCTCCCGCCTCTTCTCTCCCGCCTCTTCTCTCCCGCCTCTTCTCTCATGTCATCTCCCACCTCATCTCTTCCCTCCTCTCCTCTCCTCTTCTCTCCTCTCCCTCTTCTCTTCCTTCCTCTCCTCTCCCATCTCTCCTCTCCCACCTCTTCTCTCTTCTCCTCTCCCACCTCTTCTCTTCCTTCCTCTCCTCTCCCACCTCTCCTCTCCCACCTCTCCTCTCCCACCTCTTCTCTCTTCTCTCCCACCTCTTCTCTTCCTTCCTCTCCTCTCCCACCTCTCCTCTCCCACCTCTTCTCTCTTCTCTCCCACCTCTCCTCTTCCACCTCTCCTCTCCCACCTCTTCTCTCTTCTCCTCTCCCACCTTTTCTCTTCCTTCCTCTCCTCTCCCACCTCTCCTCTCCCACCTCTTCTCTCCCACCTTTTCTCTTCCTTCCTCTCCTCTCCCACCTCTCCTCTCCCACCTCTTCTCTCTTCTCCTCTCCCACCTCTTCTCTTCCTTCCTCTCCTCTCCCATCTCTCCTCTCCCACCTCTTCTCTCTTCTCCTCTCCCACCTCTTCTCTTCCTTCCTCTCCTCTCCCACCTCTCCTCTCCCACCTCTCCTCTCCCACCTCTTCTCTCTTCTCCTCTCCCACCTCTTCTCTTCCTTCCTCTCCTCTCCCACCTCTCCTCTCCCACCTCTCCTCTCCCACCTCTTCTCTCTTCTCCTCTCCCACCTCTTCTCTTCCTTCCTCTCCTCTCCCACCTCTCCTCTCCCACCTCTTCTCTCTTCTCCTCTCCCACCTCTTCTCTCCCACCTCTCCTCTCCCACCTCTTCTCTTCCTTCCTCTCCTCTCCCACCTCTCCTCTCCCACCTCTTCTCTCTTCTCTCCCACCTCTCCTCTTCCACCTCTCCTCTCCCACCTCTTCTCTCTTCTCCTCTCCCACCTTTTCTCTTCCTTCCTCTCCTCTCCCACCTCTCCTCTCCCACCTCTTCTCTCTTCTCCTCTCCCACCTTTTCTCTTCCTTCCTCTCCTCTCCCACCTCTTCTCTCCCACCTTTTCTCTTCCTTCCTCTCCTCTCCCACCTCTCCTCTCCCACCTCTTCTCTCTTCTCCTCTCCCACCTCTTCTCTTCCTTCCTCTCCTCTCCCATCTCTCCTCTCCCACCTCTTCTCTCTTCTCCTCTCCCACCTCTTCTCTTCCTTCCTCTCCTCTCCCACCTCTCCTCTCCCACCTCTTCTCTCTTCTCCTCTCCCACCTCTTCTCTTCCTTCCTCTCCTCTCCCACCTCTCCTCTCCAACCTCTCCTCTCCCACCTCTTCTCTCTTCTCCTCTCCCACCTCTTCTCTTCCTTCCTCTCCTCTCCCACCTCTCCTCTCCCACCTCTTCTCTCTTCTCTCCCACCTCTCCTCTTCCACCTCTCCTCTCCCACCTCTTCTCTCTTCTCCTCTCCCACCTTTTCTCTTCCTTCCTCTCCTCTCCCACCTCTCCTCTCCCACCTCTTCTCTCCCACCTTTTCTCTTCCTTCCTCTCCTCTCCCACCTCTCCTCCTACCTCTTCTCTCTTCTCCTCTCCCACCTCTTCTCTTCCTTCCTCTCCTCTCCCACCTCTCCTCTCCCACCTCTTCTCCCATCTCCTCTCCCACCTCCTCTTCTCCCAT
Organism: Sthenelais limicola; assembly: GCA_942159475.1. NCBI lineage: Eukaryota > Metazoa > Annelida > Polychaeta > Phyllodocida > Sigalionidae > Sthenelais > Sthenelais limicola. The sequence goes on along the minus strand of OW804094.1, from coordinate 155,238,549 downwards.
CTCCTCTCCCACCTCTTCTCTCATCTTCCACCTCTTCTCTCCTCTCCCACCTCTTCTCTCCTCTCCCACCTCTTCTCTCATGTCTTCTCTATTGTCCCACCTCTTTTCTATTGTCCCACCTCTTTTCTATTGTCCCACCTCTTTTCTATTGTCCCACCTCTTCTCCCCTCTCCAACCTCTTTTCTCCTCTCCCCTCCAACCTCTTTTCTCCCCTCCCACCTCTTCTCTTCCTTCCTCTGCTCTCCCAACTCTGCTCTCCCACCTCTTCTCCCTCCTCTCCCACCTCTCCTTCCCCACCACTTCTCTCATCTCCTCTCCTCTCGCCTCTCACTACATCTCTCACCTCTTCTCCTACACCCCCTCCTACATCTTTTCTCCCCTTCACCCACCTCTTCTCCTACCCACTTTTCCTCCTCTTCATTCCTTCCTTCTCTCATTAGCATCTGTAACCTAACAGCATCATCGTTCACCTCTTCCCTCTCTTCCCCACCACTCCACTCACCTTCTCTCACTCTATATTACTTTTCTCTGCCTCTCTCTCCCTTCTTCTCTATCTCTATTCCCTGGGTAAGACCATAAACTGCCTTTCTGTCTCTTTTCTCTCTCTCTCTCCCCCTTCTTCTCTATCTCTATTCCCTGGGTAAGACCATAAAGTGACTTTCTGTCTCTTTTCTCTGCCTCTCTCTCCCTTCTTCTCTATCTCTATTCCCTGGGTAAGACCATAAAGTGACTTTCTGTCTCTTTTCTCTGCCTCTCTCTCCCTTCTTCTCTATCTCTATTCCCTGGGTAAGACCAGAAAGTGACTTTCTGTCTCTTTTCTCTGCCTCTCTCTCCCTTCTTCTCTATCTCTATTCATAAACTGCCTCCCTCTCAGCTCTCCCGCCCTTGATATAACCATATTAAATGTGTTGATAAGGGCGTAAAGTAACCAATCTCACTCACTCACTCTCAGCTCTCCCGCCCTTGATATAACCATATTAAATGTGTTGATAAGGGCGTAAAGTAACCAATCTCACTCACTCCCTCTCAGCTCTTCTGCCCTTGATATAACCATATTAAATGTGTTGATAAGGGCGTAAAGCAACCAATCTCACTCACTCACTCCCTCTCAGCTCTCCCGCCCTTGATATAACCATATTAAATGTGTTGATAAGGGCGTAAAGCAACCAATCTCACACACTCACTCCTTCTCAGCTCTCCCGCCCTTGATATAACCATATTAAATGTGTTGATAAGGGCGTAAAGCAACCAATCTCACTCACTCACTCACTCTCAGCTCTCCCGCCCTTGATATAACCATATTAAATGTGTTGATAAGGGCGTAAAGCAACCAATCTCACTCATTCACTCCCTCTCAGCTCTCCCGCCCTTGATATAACCATATTAAATGTGTTGATAAGGGCGTAAAGCAACCAATCTCACTCACTCACTCCCTCTTAGCTCTCCCGCCCTTGATATAACCATATTAAATGTGTTGATAAGGGCGTAAAGCAACCAATCTCACTCACTCACTCCCTCTCAGCTCTCCCGCCCTTGATATAACCATATTAAATGTGTTGATAAGAGCGTAAAGCAACCAATCTCACTCACTCCCTCTCAGCTCTCCCGCCCTTGATATAACCATATTAAATGTGTTGATAAGGGCGTAAAGCAACCAATCTCACTCACTCACTCCCTCTCAGCTCTCCCGCCCTTGATATAACCATATTAAATGTGTTGATAAGGGCGTAAAGCAACCAATCTCACTCACTCACTCCCTCTCAGCTCTCCCGCCCTTGATATAACCATATTAAATGTGTTGATAAGGGCGTAAAGCAACCAATCTCACTCACTCACTGCCTCTCAGCTCTCCCGCCCTTGATATAACCATATTAAATGTGTTGATAAGGGCGTAAAGCAACCAATCTCACTCACTCACTCCCTCTCAGCTCTCCGCCCTTGATATAACCATATTAAATGTGTTGATTAGGGCGTAAAGCAACCAATCTCACTCACTCACTTTATCTCTATTACAGGTAGCAGGACACACCACACAGAGATGGGTAGCCATGCCTCACTCACCTTCTCTCTCTATGTATATTACAGGTAGCAGGACACACCACACAGAGATGGGTAGCCATGCCTCACTCACCTTCTCTCTCTCTATATTACAGGTAGCAGGACGCACCACACAGAGATGGGTAGCCATGCCTCACTCACCTTCTCTCTCTATGTATATTACAGGTAGCAGGACACACCACACAGAGATGGGTAGCCATGCCTCACTCACCTTCTCTCTCTATGTATATTACAGGTAGCAGGACGCACCACACAGAGATGGGTAGCCATGCCTCACTCACCTTCTCTCTATCTCTATTACAGGTAGCAGGACACACCACACAGAGATGGGTAGCCATGCCTCACTCACCTTCTCTCTATATATATTACAGGTAGCAGGACACACCACACAGAGATGGGTAGCCATGCCTCACTCACCTTCTCTCTCTATCTCTATATTACAGGTAGCAGGACGCACCACACAGAGATGGGTAGCCATGCCTCACTCACCTTCTCTCTCTCTCTATATTACAGGTAGCAGGACACACCACACAGAGATGGGTAGCCATGCCTCACTCACCTTCTCTCTATGTATATTACAGGTAGCAGGACGCACCACACAGAGATGGGTAGCCATGCCTCACTCACCTTCTCTCTATCTCTATTACAGGTAGCAGGACGCACCACACAGAGATGGGTAGCCATGCCCCACTCACCTTCTCTCTATCTCTATTACAGGTAGCAGGACACACCACACAGAGATGGGTAGCCATGCCTCACTCACCTTCTCTCTATCTCTATTACAGGTAGCAGGACGCACCACACAGAGATGGGTAGCCATGCCTCACTCACCTTCTCTCTATCTCTATTACAGGTAGCAGGACGCACCACACAGAGATGGGTAGCCATGCCTCACTCACCTTCTCTCTATCTCTATTACAGGTAGCAGGACGCACCACACAGAGATGGGTAGCCATGCCTCACTCACCTTCTCTCTATCTCTATATTACAGGTAGCAGGACGCACCACACAGAGATGGGTAGCCATGCCTCACTCACCTTCTCTCTCTATGTATATTACAGGTAGCAGGACGCACCACACAGAGATGGGTAGCCATGCCTCACTCACCTTCTCTCTATGTATATTACAGGTAGCAGGACGCACCACACAGAGATGGGTAGCCATGCCTCACTCACCTTCTCTCTATGTATATTACAGGTAGCAGGACGCACCACACAGAGATGGTTAGCCATGCCTCACTCACCTTCTCTCTCTATGTATATTACAGGTAGCAGGACACACCACACAGAGATGGGTAGCCATGCCCCACTCACCTTCTCTCTCTCTATATTACAGGTAGCAGGACACACCACACAGAGATGGGTAGCCATGCCTCACTCACCTTCTCTCTCTATCTATATTACAGGTAGCAGGACACACCACACAGAGATGGGTAGCCATGCCTCACTCACCTTCTCTCTCTCTCTATATTACAGGTAGCAGGACACACCACACAGAGATGGGTAGCCATGCCTCACTCACCTTCTCTCTCTCTCTATATTACAGGTAGCAGGACACACCACACAGAGATGGGTAGCCATGCCTCACTCACCTTCTCTCTCTCTATCTATATTACAGGTAGCAGGACACACCACACAGAGATGGGTAGCCATGCCTCACTCACCTTCTCTCTATGTCTATTACAGGTAGCAGGACACACCACACAGAGATGGGTAGCCATGCCTCACTCACCTTCTCTCTCTCTCTATTACAGGTAGCAGGACGCACCACACAGAGATGGGTAGCCATGCCTCACTCACCTTCTCTCTCACTCTATATTACAGGTAGCAGGACACACCACACAGAGATGGGTAGCCATGCCTCACTCACCTTCTCTCTCTATCTCTATATTACAGGTAGCAGGACACACCACACAGAGATGGGTAGCCATGCCTCACTCACCTTCTCTCTCTATGTATATTACAGGTAGCAGGACACACCACACAGAGATGGGTAGCCATGCCTCACTCACCTTCTCTCTCACTCTATATTACAGGTAGCAGGACACACCACACAGAGATGGGTAGCCATGCCTCACTCACCTTCTCTCTCACTCTATATTACAGGTAGCAGGACGCACCACACAGAGATGGGTAGCCATGCCTCACTCACCTTCTCACTCTATGTATATTACAGGTAGCAGGACACACCACACAGAGATGGGTAGCCATGCCTCACTCACCTTCTCTCTATCTCTATTACAGGTAGCAGGACGCACCACACAGAGATGGGTAGCCATGCCTCACTCACCTTCTCTCTATGTATATTACAGGTAGCAGGACACACCACACAGAGATGGGTAGCCATGCCTCACTCACCTTCTCTCTATGTATATTACAGGTAGCAGGACACACCACACAGAGATGGGTAGCCATGCCTCACTCACCTTCTCTCTCTATGTATATTACAGGTAGCAGGACGCACCACACAGAGATGGGTAGCCATGCCTCAGACCCTAGCCACCTGGCGGGGATTTACACAACTAAATCAGACCGGGTCACCCAGTCTTTCTGTCTCAAAATATCACCACACAGTGACGGCATGCACACATGGCAAAAAGGTAGGAATTATTTGTCTTATTAGAATAGAATAGAAAATCTTTTATTTGTCCAAGATAAGCTTACAATAAAGAGAGACAAATAGGTCGACATGTATGCATCGAAAATATCAATGCATTTCTTCCTGCTGTTACCCCGATTGGAATATAAAACTACTAATAATGGTGAGTATGTAACAGAGTAAATATATCTAACGACTAGGGTGTGGTTGATATATCAAGGTACATTGATATACGTTACAACAGCTGAGTGACTGACTATACACTATTAATAAAGGGGAACTTACATGTGGACCCATGTGGAGTCCATTACACACTTCCAACACATATATGATTTTTTTTTTTTTTTTATGTGTTTTTTCTGTCCTTTCTTCCAATAATACAACTGAACCATTAACATTCCATCATATGATCCGAGTGGCAAAATGGCAGTTGATCCAACCAATAACACTCCAACCATCGTGAATCTGACTGGCAAATCAAACCTAAATTAATAAAAAGTTTTTGATTATATCACACCTATTGTTACCCCTACATGCAACATGGAAAGCAACTAGGGGCAGGTGATACCTGTTGTACCTAGTGTAAATAAAAGCTATAAAAAAAACTTGTGATATGTGTCGGGGAGGCGGCAAAGCAGATCACATGATATTCTTGCATAGATAATGGCGCATACCAAAACAGTTGTTATCAGGGCACATGGCCCCTCCAGTCAGATAGACATAAGGAACTTATAAGTAACCAGTGCATACAAAGCAATACTTCTAATTGTGGTGTTGTTGTGTCATGTGACTGGTGTAAACACAGTCTTGATTGACAGCTAACTGTTTCAGTTTAAATGTATAACAGTTATATTCTCAATGGAGTTAATGAATTAGTGATGTAAAGAGGGCTACGATTTTTAATGTAAGTAGATATCATTGCCTCCATATATTCATTTACATCTGTAGCTAGTTACATAAAGAAACAGTGGCTAAAATATGAGATATTAGGGAAGACATTCAAATACTGTTCTCTGCTCTTCATGGGTGTTTGACAGGGGAAAGCTCCCGCTGGCCCCACCCCACCCCCCTTTTATTCTGAAGGTATAGCTCCCGCTGGCCCCACCCCGACCCCCTTTATACTGAAGGTATAGCTCCCGCTGGCCCCACCCCACCCCCCTTTATACTGAAGGTATAGCTCCCGCTGGCCCCACCCCACCCCCCTTTATACTGAAGGTATAGCTCCCGCTGGCCCCACCCCACCCCCCTTTTATTCTGAAGGTATAGCTCCCGCTGGCCCCACCCCACCCCCCTTTATACTGAAGGTATAGCTCCCGCTGGCCCCACCCACCCCCCTTTATACTGAAGGTATAGCTCCCGCTGGCCCCACCCACCCCCCTTTATACTGAAGGTATAGCTCCCGCTGGCCCCACCCCACCCCCTTTATACTGAAGGTAAAGCTCCCGCTGGCCCCACCCACACCCTTTATACTGAAGGTATAGCTCCCGCTGGCCCCACCCACACCCTTTATACTGAAGGTATAGCTCCCGCTGGCCCCACCCACTCCCTTTATACTGAAGGTAAAGCTCCCGCTGGCCCCCCCCCCCCCCCCCCCCCCCCTTTATTCTGAAGGTATAGCTCCCGCTGGCCCCACCCCACCCCCCTTTATACTGAAGGTATAGCTCCCGCTGGCCCCACCCCCCTTTTATACTGAAGGTATAGCTCCCGCTGGCCCCACCCCCCCTTTATACTGAAGGTATAGCTCCCGCTGGCCCCACCCCACCCCCTTTATACTGAAGGTATAGCTCCCGCTGGCCCCACCCCACCCCCTTTATACTGAAGGTATAGCTCCCGCTGGCCCCACCCCACCCCCTTTATACTGAAGGTATAGCTCCCGCTGGCCCCACCCCACCCCCTTTATACTGAAGGTATAGCTCCCACTGGCCCCACCCCACCCCCTTTATACTGAAGGTATAGCTCCCGCTGGCCCCACCCACCCCCCCTTTATACTGAAGGTATAGCTCCCGCTGGCCCCACCCACCCCCCCTTTATACTGAAGGTATAGCTCCCGCTGGCCCCACCCACCCCCTTTATACTGAAGGTATAGCTCCCGCTGGCCCCCCCCCCCTTTATACTGAAGGTATAGCTCCCGCTGGCCCCACCCACCCCCTTTATACTGAAGGTATAGCTCCCGCTGGCCCCCCCCCCCCCACCCCCCTTTATACTGAAGGTATAGCTCCCGCTGGCCCCACCCACCCTTTTTATACTGAAGGTATAGCTCCCGCTGGCCCCACCCCACCCCCTTTATACTGAAGGTATAGCTCCCGCTGGCCCCCCCTCCCCCTTTATACTGAAGGTATAGCTCCCGCTGGCCCCCCCCCCCCCCCCCTTACACTGAAGGTATAGCTCCCGCTGGCCCCACCCAACCCCCCTTTATACTGAAGGTATAGCTCCCGCTGGCCCCACCCACCCCCCTTTATACTGAAGGTATAGCTCCCGCTGGCCCCACCCCACCCCCTTTATACTGAAGGTATAGCTCCTGCTGGCCCCACCCCACCCCCTTTATACTGAAGGTATAGCTCCCGCTGGCCCCACCCACCCCTTTTATACTGAAGGTATGGCTCCCGCTGGCCCCACCCCCTTTATACTGAAGGTATAGCTCCCGCTGGCCCCACCCCACCCCCTTTATACTGAAGGTATAGCTCCCGCTGGCCCCACCCCACCCCCTTTATACTGAAGGTATAGCTCCCGCTGGCCCCACCCCACCCCCTTTATACTGAAGGTATAGCTCCTGCTGGCCCCACCCCACCCCCTTTATACTGAAGGTATAGCTCCCGCTGGCCCCACCCACCCCTTTTATACTGAAGGTATGGCTCCCGCTGGCCCCACCCCCTTTATACTGAAGGTATAGCTCCCGCTGGCCCCACCCCACCCCCTTTATACTGAAGGTATAGCTCCCGCTGGCCCCACCCCACCCCCTTTATACTGAAGGTATAGCTCCCGCTTGCCCCACCCACCCCCCTTTATACTGAAGGTATTGCTCCCGCTGGCCCCACCCCACCCCCTTTATACTGAAGGTATAGCTCCCGCTGGCCCCACCCACCCCCCTTTATACTGAAGGTGCTCCTTTAAATCTATTCATAAGACAAGATTATGGGGACTTGTCAAAACTGTTTCGCCAACTTCAGAAGTCCTGGACCTGTCTGTGACTGGCCACTGCTTGCTACTATTTATAGAATTGGTTGACTTCAAAGCAATATGGGATGTGTCATAACTCGCAAAGAGTCATAACTCGCAAAAGTGATATTTTTGAAAGTGATTCATTTATAAGGGTCAGATTTTCAAAAAATGTACAATTCACCTTCACCAATTCTCTGAAATAACCCAAATTTCAGACGAAAATAAGTTTAAAATACATTTTTAACCTAACCAAACAGATTGCTTAAATCAATGCAATGCCGAATATACTTGAATTTACCTAGTATTGATCAAATTGTAGCCTAATTTAGCAGAATTTACTAAATGTGTAGAGCTGCCAATTGTACATTTTCTGAAAATCTGACCCATAAGATATCTTTGTTGGAATATTGTAATTTTTGGGGGTGTTTAATGCTGCTAGTAACATAAATACATGTACAAAACCTCAAGGCAATGTATTAAATATATCCCTGCCTTTCTAAAGTCATTTGATAGACTATATTTAGACACTTTATTAGGATTTATCCACACACAAATTAATAACTTTTTCTTTTTTAAAAATAATGATATCAAACTTAGAATATAGAAACCCTACTTAGATGTCCTACTGTTTACTATCATTAGAATCGGCTTGATCTCATCTTTTCAAATATAATAATATCTCAAAATCCATTTTTTGCGACTTGTGACTCATTTTGCTGTAACGCAATACATGTGATGTGTCACAGAACAATGAGTCACAAGTCGGAAAAAATGGATTTTTGAAAAAATGAGAATAAGTTGATTCCAACGATGGGAACATTGTACTTCTAAATTTTATGTTTGATTTCTGTGACAAATCACTTATTTGCACATATTATATGTAATAATTATTCTATTATTAAAGTAGTATTATGCCATGATAGCTGTGCGTATCCACAAAAACATGGCCAGATTAGACCATGGCATGAACATGCCTGGATTGCACTAGTGGAATCCGCTTTTCGAATGCAACCAATTTACTCCCGCTATTTTGATTGGTTACGTAAATTTAGCTGCGCCAATCCATGACGCTCATTTCATGACGCAACGTTGTAGGCGCTTGTTTTTGCCGAGTCCGAGGGTTGCGAGACATGCAATGAAGGTAAATAATGGACAAATAACTCTTAAATATATATCATGGCATAAAAATAGAACTAAACTTGAGCTGCATATACGGCAACATATTCACAAAATGCTTGTGGCTTTTTGGTGAGTGTCTTTACGCATGAAAGACACTCACCAAAAGCCACAAGCGTTTTGTGAATATGTTGCCGTATATGCAGCTCAAGTTTAGTTCTATCTTATTATTCTGGGTTCCATGAGATTACCATTGTACAACACAACGGAACTAGACTCAATACAAAAATTTTCTAAAAAAAAAAATCAAAAAAATTGACTCTTTTGTTTTCATGAGACGAGACAAGTGTATTCACACTTTGAGACCCGCCCAGTTTT
>OW804094.1:155124499-155229040 GCA_942159475.1 Sthenelais limicola | reverse complement strand
GAAGAAGTGGAGAGGGGAGGAGGGGAGAGAGGAGGATGGAGGGAGGAACAGGAGAGCGTAGGAAATTGAACTTGGTACTTCAAATTGGTAAAACAGTAATATGGTACTTCTCCCATATGTAACAGTTAGTGCGAATAATCTCTCCTTTTTACCCCATCCCCCAATTATAGCTCTAGAAGAAACATTTAGCAGCATTTAAAGCTATGTTAAATACAGTTGATTTAATCGATTTAATATACAGTCAATTCTAATCTGGGGAAATTCACCAGAAAATGTACAATTCACCTTTACCAATCCTCTCAAATAACCCAAATTTCAGACGAAAATAAAGTTCAAAATACAGATCAACCTAACCAAACAGATTGCTAGAATCAATGCAATGCCAAATATACTCGAATTCACCTAATATTGACCAAATTGCAGCCTAATTTAACATAATTTACTAAATATATACATCTGCCAATTGTACATTTTCTGAAAATCTGACCCATATAATTACAATTAAGCCACTATAACAAAGGCCTGAAATCTTCTTGAAAACAAAATCTTCAAAGAATGAGGCCAAGGAGGAGGTTAGTTTCACATTTTCCCTCACCTTGTAATGAATCACTAATCGATATGGAGGTCCTGGGTAAGACCATAAAGTGCCTGGTCCTGGGTAAGACCATAAAGTGCCTGGTCCTGGGTAAGACCATAAAGTGCCTGGTCCTGGGTAAGACCATAAAGTGCCTGGTCCTGGGTAAGACCATAAAGTGCCTGGTCCTGGGTAAGACCATAAAGTGCCTGGTCCTGGGTAAGACCATAAAGTGCCTGGTCCTGGGTAAGACCTTAAAGTGCCTGGTCCTGGGTAAGACCTTAAAGTGCCTGGTCCTGGGTAAGACCTTAAAGTGCCTGGTCCTGGGTAAGACCTTAAAGTGCCTGGTCCTGGGTAAGACCATAAAGTGCCTGGTCCTGGGTAAGACCTTAAAGTGCCTGGTCCTGGGTAAGACCTTAAAGTGCCTGGTCCTGGGTAAGACCATAAAGTGCCTGGTCCTGGGTAAGACCATAAAGTGCCTGGTCCTGGGTAAGACCTTAAAGTGCCTGGTCCTGGGTAAGACCTTAAAGTGCCTGGTCCTGGGTAAGACCATAAAGTGCCTGGTCCTGGGTAAGACCATAAAGTGCCTGGTCCTGGGTAAGACCTTAAAGTGCCTGGTCCTGGGTAAGACCTTAAAGTGCCTGGTCCTGGGTAAGACCTTAAAGTGCCTGGTCCTGGGTAAGACCTTAAAGTGCCTGGTCCTGGGTAAGACCTTAAAGTGCCTGGTCCTGGGTAAGACCTTAAAGTGCCTGGTCCTGGGTAAGACCTTAAAGTGCCTGGTCCTGGGTAAGACCTTAAAGTGCCTGGTCCTGGGTAAGACCTTAAAGTGCCTGGTCCTGGGTAAGACCTTAAAGTGCCTGGTCCTGGGTAAGACCTTAAAGTGCCTGGTCCTGGGTAAGACCTTAAAGAGCCTTTCTGTCTCTTTTCTCTGTCTCTCTCTCCCTTCTTCTCTATCTCTATTTCCTGGGTATGATCATAAACTGCCTCCCTCTCAGCTCTCCCGCCCTTGATATAACACTTCAAAGTGTTGATAAGGGCGTAAAGCCACCAATCTCACTCACTCACTCACTAATCGATAATTAATGAGGACCATTCACACATTTTTGCTGCGGCAATATTTTCATCTCCGCCGCAACCCGTATTCATCATACTAAGGAGAGAAGGTCCTCATCAAACTATTATCATTCATTTCTTGCTTCCTAAGATGATGATGCAATACCTCCTTCCCCTGTTTCATCCTCCATCTCTATTAAAGATGCGTTAATTGTTAAAGAAGTGATATCTTTAATATCGACCCAATGACCTAATAGGGGAGTTGCATGTGCCACTGCGCAGGTCTACTGTAGTGCATGCTGGGATGGATTATGTTGAAATCTGCCCTAAAGATATTTGGCAACAATCTTATGGAAATGTTTTCAACAGTATCATTGTGTAAATAATCTATAGCAACCAAATGCATGATGGGAAAGATGAAGTTGTGTGTTATAGAAACATCTAAAACACATGGATATTGATATTGGACCACTGATAAATATTCCAAGCTAAGGATAACATGATTTCTATAGATTCTATACTGTACCATTACTCCCATAATTCCATGCGAATCAAGATTCAAAATGTCTACTGCAGTGGATGCTGGGATTTGATTCTGTTGAAATCTGACATACAAATATTTGGCAAGATTTTATTCGAAATTGCAAGAATATTTTCACCAATATCATAGCTTGTATAATTTATGAAAACCAAATGCATGATGGGAAAGATGGATGCTTGTGCCATGGAAACATGTATAACACATTTGTTTTGACACTAGAGCAGTGATAAATATTCCATGCTGAACATGGCATGTTTTCAGTAGATTTTAGACTGTACCATTAATCCCATAATTCCATGCGAATCAAGATTCAAGATGGCGGCTATGCAAATCCCCCTATTATGGACTTAGAAGGTTGTGGTTTGGAGGGAAGAGTCTTATGGCATGTGATAGAGGACAAGCGATAGTGAGTTCTCTATCACATGTCCATAAGGCTATTCCCTCCTCACCACAACCTTACAAGTCCTTTAGGGGTTGACCACAGACTCTATCCGCTGGTAGGATTGCCCGTTACAAGGGCAATTTAGGGACAAAACCGGACCGGAGACCCCTAATGTTTCATTATTAACAGCATAATGGGGATGTGGGGTGGCTGAGTGGTCTAAAGCGCTGGGTGTTGTGGGTTGGAACCCAGACGCAGCTACAATTGCACCTCCTCCCTACAGGTACTAGAGGAAGACCACCATTGCGGTGGTGTAGTCCTGGTAAATAAAAATGTAAAAACAAAATAATGCCCAATACTTGCCTTAAAGATGGAAAACGTGCAAAATCACGGAAGTATTATTAGTAATTATATAACTGAAAAATATAAAACCTTAAGAATAAAAAAGGACTTTGTATTGACACTGTATAATGTAGTATTCTTAGTGTCATTTCTAAGGGCGACGTGAAAGACCTGCTCTGGAGAATGGACTCTCCTTTTCTGCAACTTTTATTGCAGAATAAAAAATGAATATGAAAATTAAATATATACTTGGGTAAAGTTGTTAGAGAATGTACAATTCGCCTTCACCAATCCTCTCAAATAACCCAGATTTCACAACAAATGGGGTTTAAAATACGATTGTGTATAGCTGAATAGATTTCTCGAAACAGTCTTTCAGCTTAAATCTATAAAACTTTACTATATGTCTAGAACTGCTGAGTGTGCATTTTCAGACTACGTATAGATACCGCACAAACTCTTTTATGTACCAATATACCTTGCGCGATGCGGTTTTATACAAAACTAAAATACTTTAAGCGATAGAGTTACTTATTCAAGAAGCAGACGATTAGGGTGGGGCTGTGATCACTGTAATATCAACACATGGGAGATAGACACACACATGGGAGATAGACACACACAGAGGAGAGGGGGACGAGAGGGTGGGGAGAGAGAAAGAGAGAAGGGGGAGAGAGAAAGAGAGAGCAGGGGGAAGATAGAAAGAGAGAGGGAGGAGAGAGAAAGAGAGTAGTAGGGAGAGAGAAGGGGGAGAGAGAAAGAGAGAGAAGGGGGAGAGAGAAAGAGAGAAGGGGAGAGAGAAAGAGAGAGCAGGGGGAGAGAGAAATAGAGGGTAGAGGGAAAGAGAGTAGTAAGGAGAGGGGAGAGAGAGCAGGGTAGAGAGAGGAGAGTGAGGGGAGAGAGAGAGAGAGAGAACAGGGGTTGAGACAGAAAGGGAGAAGAGAGAAAGACAGAGGGTAGAGGGAAAGAGAGAGTATAGTAGTGGGGGAGAGAAAGGGAGATAGAGCAGTGGTAGAGAGAGAAAGGGAGAGGGCCTATAGAGATATTGTGAGGAAAAGAAATGAGAGACAGAATGAGAGATATCAGAGTGGAGAAAAGAGGGGATAATTTAAGATTTAAGAGAAAAGGAGAGGAAAGAAAAGTGAGAGACGGAGAGAACGTGTTGAGATCTAGTTTAGAGACAGACAAGGAGAGAGAAATGTGCGAGCTGCAGCAGGGCTGGCTCAGTCCTAGAGAAAGGTTGGAGCAAGAATATCAAAGAAGGACATTTAAAGCAAATCTGGGATAATGTGAGCCGTGATTTTTATACCTGTCAGCCAACATGATTGATGGAGGCAAGGGACTAATGTCTGCTTGTGGGGAGGCGTGGGGGAGGCGGGGTGGGTGGAGTTGGGGGAGGTGGTGGTGGTGGAGGAGCAGGAGGAGGTGGTGGTGGGGGAGGAGCAGGTGGTGGCCGTATACAGGTGGTTGGGGGAGGTGGGGGTGGTGGAAGTATAAGTGGGGGTGTCGGTGGTAGTGGAGGTGGAGCAGGAGGAGGGGTAGGTGGAGGTGGTGGTAGTGGAGGATGTGGTGGAGGAGCAGGAGCAGGAGGAGGAGGTGGTGGTGGGGGAAGTAGAAGTAGGGGTGGTGGTGGTAGTGGAGGATGTGGTGGAGGAGCAGGAGCAGGAGGAGGTGGTGGTGGTGGAGGATGTGGTGGAGGAGCAGGAGCAGGAGGAGGTGGTGGTGGTGGAGGATGTGGTGGAGGAGCAGGAGCAGGAGGAGGTGGTGGTGGTGGTGGAGGAGCAGGAGGAGGAGGTGGTGGTGGTGGTGGAGGATGTGGTGGAGGAGCAGGAGCAGGAGGAGGTGGTGGTGGTGGAGGATGTGGTGGAGGAGCAGGAGCAGGAGGAGGTGGTGGTGGTGGTGGAGGAGCAGGAGGAGGAGGTGGTGGTGGAGGAGCAGGAGGAGGAGGTGGTGGTGGGGGAAGTAGAAGTAGGGGTGGTGGTGGTGGAGGAGCAGGAGGAGGAGGTGGAGGTGGTGGTAGTGGAGGATGTGGTGGTGGAGGAGCAGGAGGAGGAGGTGGTGGTGGGGGAAGTAGAAGTAGGGGTGGTGGTGGTGGAGGAGCAGGAGGAGGAGGTGGTGGTGGGGGAGGAGCAGGAGGAGGAGGTGGTGGTGGGGGAGGTGGAGATGGTAGAGGAGGTGGTGGTGGAGGATGTGGTGGTGGAGGAGCAGGAGGAGGTGGTGGTGGTGGTGGAGGAGCAGGAGGAGGAGGTGGTGGTGGTGGAGGAGCAGGAGGAGGAGGTGGTGGTGGAGGAGCAGGAGGAGGAGGTGGTAGTGGAGGAGCAGGAGGAGGAGGTGGTGGTGGTGGTGGTGGAGCAGGAGGAGGAGGTGGTGGTGGGGGAAGTAGAAGTAGGGGTGGTGGTGGTGGAGGAGCAGGAGGAGGAGGTGGAGGTGGTGGTAGTGGAGGATGTGGTGGTGGAGGAGCAGGAGGAGGAGGTGGTGGTGGGGGAAGTAGGGGTGGGGGATGGATAATAGAGGGGACTAGAGGAAGCATTTGGATTTTCATGACAAAATGTAAATGTATTAGCCGTCGAATGTAAGAAATAATAAATTGGCTCAAGGAGGAGCATGTTGAAAGAAGTGTATGATGGTTTTTATCCCAGGATGCATTGTAACTAACACACACCGTGGCACATACAAAACCCCTATTGTCGACATAGGTTAGATATTGGAATAGGGAACTTTCAAAGCCGCCATTTTGAATCTTGATTTCGCATGGAATTATGGGACTAATGGTACAGTGTAAAATCAAAAGAAACATGGCATGTTCAGTGTTGAATATTTATCAATGCTTTAATATCAATATCCATGTGTTATACATGTTTCCATAAGACAGGCCTTCATCATTCCCATCATGCATTTGATTTTCATAGATCATCTGCACAAGCTATGATATTGATGACAGCATTCTTGCAACCTTCGATAAAAATGTTGCTAAATAATTGTATGTCAGATTTCAACAAAATCCATCCCAGGATACACTGTAACAGACATGCGCAATGATACATGCAAACCCCCTATTGAAGGGCTGACAGAGCTGAACATTACATTACACCCCCTGTGCTGTAGTTGCCTATACCTTCAGCATTGTATGCCACACTTGGTCAAAGTGGTGCATAACATGTAAAGTATGCCACCCTCGGCGCATACAACAAGAAGGTCCACCAAAAACTGAAATTACTTCTTTTATTTTTATTCATTTATATTTTTTATTCATTAATGGGGTGCAATAAATATGGAACAAAGCTCGGGTGAAATCTGTATACTTGTTAATGACCTCGGGAACGCAGAAGATCTCGGGCTAACGCCCTCTAACTTCCCGCACTCCCTTGGTCACTAACAAGTGTACAGACTCCCCCTTTGCTATGTTCCATCTATTGATATTACCCTTACACATGATGTAATTGACTTCTGCAGTGTCCATACAAACCCTCTATTGTACTGATTGAGAGGGAGAGTAGCAGTCTGGGAATTATTTCAAAAACATAAACCAGGATCTGAAATGAAGTCATAGGATTCAGCAGGAGACCAAAATCGGGGGGCAATCGGGTTGCAAATCGGCTGTGTGTGTGTGCAGGGTTTACACATGATGTAATTGACTTCTGCAGGGGTCCATACAAACCCTCTATTGCACTGATTGAGAGGGAGAGCTGCAGTCTGGGAATTAAAGTGATGAAAGAGGGGAAGGTGCAGCACAAATCCAAGGTCTACAATATTGAACCAATGAACTTAAATGGAGAACAATTTTAAAGCAATGCGGGGTGTAATTTTTATCAAGATGTCTGCTGAGGGGGGAGAAGATGGATGGGTGAGTGGTAGAGGGAGGTGGGGAGAGTAGGAGGGCGGGGAGGTGGGGAGAGTAGGAGGGCAGGAGGGAGGTGGGGAGAGTAGGAG
Source organism: Sthenelais limicola (assembly GCA_942159475.1). NCBI lineage: Eukaryota > Metazoa > Annelida > Polychaeta > Phyllodocida > Sigalionidae > Sthenelais > Sthenelais limicola. The sequence goes on along the minus strand of OW804094.1, from coordinate 155,222,218 downwards.
GGCAGGAGGGAGGTGGGGAGAGTAGGAGGGCAGGAGGGAGGTGGGGAGAGTAGGAGGGCAGGAGGGAGGTGGGGAGAGTAGGAGGGCGGGGAGGTGGGGAGAGTAGGAGGGCGGGGAGGTGGGGAGAGTAGGAGGGCAGGAGGGAGGTGGGGAGAGTAGGAGGGCAGGAGGGAGGTGGGGAGAGTAGGAGGGCAGGAGGGAGGTGGGGAGAGTAGGAGGGCAGGAGGGAGGTGGGGAGAGTAGGAGGGCAGGAGGGAGGTGGGGAGAGTAGGAGGGCAGGAGGGAGGTGGGGAGAGTAGGAGGGCAGGAGGGAGGTGGGGAGAGTAGGAGGGCGGGGAGGTGGGGAGAGTAGGAGGGCAGGAGGGAGGTGGGGAGAGTAGGAGGGCAGGAGGGAGGTGGGGAGGGTAGGAGGGCAGGAGGGAGGTGGGGAGAGTAGGAGGGCGGGGAGGAGGTGGAGAGAGTAGGAGGGCAGGAGGGAGGTGGGGAGAGTAGGAGGGCAGGAGGGAGGTGGGGAGGTGGGGAGAGTAGGAGGGCGGGGAGGTGGGGAGAGTAGGAGGGCGGGAGGTGGGGAGAGTAGGAGGGCGGGGAGGTGGGGAGAGTAGGAGGGCAGGAGGGAGGTGGGGAGAGTAGGAGGGCGGGAGGTGGGGAGAGTAGGAGGGCAGGAGGGAGGTGGGGAGAGTAGGAGGGCGGGGAGGTGGGCAGAGTGGGGGGGAGGTGGGCAGAGTGGGGGGGAGGTGGGCAGAGTGGGGGGGAGGTGGGCAGAGTGGGAGGGCGGGGAGGTGGGGAGAGTTGGAGGGCAGGAGGGAGGTGGGGAGAGTAGGAGGGCGGGAGGTGGGGAGAGTAGGAGGGCGGGGAGGTGGGGAGGGTAGGAGGGCAGGAGGGAGGTAATGTGTCTCAATCAATCACTGCTAGCATGCAACCTCTACTTCTTGTGGAGAAACTATAATACTGTGCTTAATACTAGGAAATTATCAACCTGTGTTTAATATTATAGTCTGTCCGAAAAGTATATGACACATGATTACTTAGATCCTTTAAGGGGAGGGAAAAGGGGGGGATTTTTTACTTGACCGACCATGGCCGTTTGCAACCAACCATGACCAAATATTCAGCTGTATTGTATTGTGCTGCCTCTGTTCTATGTGCAGCAGCAGTTGTTTTGCTTGGAAGTAAGGCAGAGCTGTTTAAATTGGCCCTGTTTCTCCATGGTTGATTGCAATGAGCAACTCGCAGGGCAAAAAGTGGACAGGTCCTTGTCATAAATAAAAATCAGAAATCTTCCACTTTTCCCTCTCCTTAAAGGGACTAAGGAATCACATGTCAACTACTTTTCGTATAGACTATAGGAAATTATCAACCTGTGGTTCAATATTAGGAAATTATCAACCTGTGTTTAATATTAGGAAATTATCAACCTGTGTTTAATATTAGGAAATTATCAAACTGTGTTTAATACTAGGAAATTGTCAACCAGTGTTTAATACTAGGAAATTATCAACCTTTGTTTAATATTAGGAAATTATCAACCTGTGTTTAATATTAGGAAATTATCAACCTGGGTTTAATATTAGGAAATTATCAACCTCTGCTTCAATAGTAGGAAATTATCAACCTGTGTTTAATATTAGGAAATTATCAACCTCTGCTTCAATAGTAGGAAATTATCAACCTGTGTTTAATATTAGGAAATTATCAACCTCTGCTTCAATAGTAGGAAATTATCAACCTGTGTTTAATATTAGGAGAATATCAACCTGTGTTTAATACTAGGAAATTATCAACCTCTGCTTCAATAGTAGGAAATTATCAACCTGTGTTTAATATTAGGAAGATATCAACCTGTGTTTAATATTAGGAAATTATCAACCTGTGTTTAATATTAGGAAGATATCAACCTGTGTTTAATATTAGGAAATTATCAAACTGTGGTTAATACTAGGAAATTATCAACCTCTGCTTCAATAGTAGGAAATTATCAACCTGTGTTTAATATTAGGAAGATATCAACCTGTGTTTAATACTAGGAAATTATCAACCTGTGTTTAATATTAGGAAATTATCAACCTGTGTTTAATACTAGGAAATTATCAACCTGTGTTTAATATTAGGAAATTATCAACCTGTGTTTAATACTAGGAAATTATCAAACTGTGTTTAATAATAGGAAATTATCAACCTGTGTTTCATATTAGGAAGATATCAACCTGTGTTTAATACTAGGAAATTATCAACCTGTGTTTAATACTAGGAAATTATCAACCTGTGTTTAATATTAGGAAATTATCAACCTGTGTTTAATACTAGGAAATTATCAACCTGTGTTTAATACTAGGAAATTATCAACCTGTGTTTAATACTAGGAAATTATCAACCTGTGTTTAATATTAGGAAGATATCAACCTGTGTTTAATATTAGGAAATTATCAAACTGTGTTTAATACTAGGAAATTATCAACCTGTGTTTAATACTAGGAAATTATCAACCTGTGTTTAATACTAGGAAATTATCAACCTGTGTTTAATACTAGGAAATTATCAACCTGTGTTTAATACTAGGAAATTATCAACCTGTGTTTGATACTAGGAGAATATCAACCTGTGTTTAATACTAGGAAATTATCAACCTGTGTTTAATATAAGGAAATTATCAACCTGTGTTTAATATAAGGAAATTATCAACCTGTGTTTAATATTAAGAAGATATCAACCTGTGTTTAATACTAGGAAATTATCAACCTGTGTTTGATACTAGGAAATTATCAACCTGTGTTTAATATAAGGAAATTATCAACCTGTGTTTAATATTAGGAAGATATAAACCTGTGTTTAATCTTAGGAGAATATCAACCTGTGTTTGATATTAGGAAATTATCAACATGTGTTTTATACTAGGAAATTATCAACCTGTGTTTAATATAAGGAAATTATCAACCTGTGTTTAATATTAGGAAGATATCAACCTGTGCTTCAATAGTAGGAAGACATAAAACTGTGTTTGATACTAGGAAATTATCAACCTGTTCTTAATATTAAGACAAAAATGCCCAAGGGCCTTATATAGCGGAAAGCTGTATCGTCGCACGGAGGAGGTATACGACCAAGTGCGCATAACGCATATTGTCAGATACCGAAGCTAAGGGACGATACTGCTTCCTGGTATGCCCCATGGATGTTTTTGTATTTATTTCACTGTCACTTGTTAACACATACTCGAATATAACAATTTAACAATTTAGCAGAATTTGATAGATGTGTAGAAATGTAGATTGTGCATTTTCTAAAAGTCTGACCCTTATACTCACAACTACAGGGCCTGCTTGACCAACAACCACTACTCCAGTATCTCTACCATTGACTATACCACAATGTATGTTAGTCAGGCCATACACTATACCACAATATATGTTAGTCAGGCCATTGACTCTACCACAATGTATGTTAGTCAGGCCATTGACTATACCACAATGTATGTTAGTCAGGCCATACACTATACCACAATGTATGTTAGTCAGGCCATACACTATACCACAGTGTATGTTAGTCAGGCCATTGACTATACCACAATGTATGTTAGTCAGGCCATACACTATACCACAATGTATGTTAGTCAGGCCATGCACTATACCACAATGTATGTTAGTCAGGCCATTGACTATACCACAGTGTATGTTAGTCAGGCCATACACTATACCACAATGTATGTTAGTCAGGCCATTGACTATACCACAATGTATGTTAGTCAGGCCATACACTATACCACAATGTATGTTAGTCAGGCCATTGACTATACCACAATGTATGTTAGTCAGGCCATACACTATACCACAGTGTATGTTAGTCAGGCCATTGACTATACCACAATGTATGTTAGTCAGGCCATTCACTATACCACAATGTATGTTAGTCAGGCCATACACTATACCACAATGTATGTTAGTCAGGCCATACACTATACCACAATGTATGTTAGTCAGGCCATTGACTATACCACAATGTATGTTAGTCAGGCCATTGACTATACCACAATGTATGTTAGTCAGGTCATACACTATACCACAATGTATGTTAGTCAGGCCATACACTATACCACAATGCATGTTAGTCAGGCCATACACTATACCACAGTGTATGTTAGTCAGGCCATACACTATACCACAATGTATGTTAGTCAGGCCATTGACTATACCACAATGTATGTTAGTCAGGCCATACACTATACCACAATGTATGTTAGTCAGGCCATACACTATACCACAATGTATGTTAGTCAGGCCATACACTATACCACAATGTATGTTAGTCAGGCCATACACTATACCACAATGTATGTTAGTCAGGCCATTGACTATACCACAATATATGTTAGTCAGGCCATACACTATACCACAGTGTATGTTAGTCAGGCCATTGACTATACCACAATGTATGTTAGTCAGGCCATTGACTATACCACAATGTATGTTAGTCAGGCCATACACTATACCACAATGTATGTTAGTCAGGCCATACACTATACCACAATGTATGTTAATCAGGCCATACAATATACCACAATGTATGTTAGTCAGGCCATACACTATACCACAATGTATGTTAGTCAGGCCATACACTATACCACAATGTATGTTAGTCAGGCCATACACTATACCACAGTGTATGTTAGTCAGGCCATTGACTATACCACAATGTATGTTAGTCAGACCATTGACTATACCACAATGTATGTTAGTCAGGCCATACACTATACCACAATGTATGTTAGTCAGGCCATTGACTATACCACAATGTATGTTAGTCAGGCCATACACTATACCACAATGTATGTTAGTCAGGCCATTGATAGGAACAAATTGAGGAAGTGAGAGAGACATAGATATGGTAGAGGATGAAATGAAGGGATAGATTGTTGGATCAATCTCCATCTGTCAGTCTGGGATTAAGCTCACCCTCTCTACTCCATCACACCTCTACATCACCTTATGGGTCAGTTTTACAGAAAATGTACAATCTACAGTTGTACACATCTTTGATAGAGAAAATGTACAATTCAACTTCGCCAATCCTCTCAAATAACCCAAATTTTTTACTATCATTGGAATCGGCTTGATCTCATCTTCTCAATGAGAACTTTATACATTATGTATAGAACGAGATTCATTAGTATAGAACGAGATTCATTAGTATAGAACGTGATTTATTAGTATAGAACGATATTCATTTGTCAGGGTTTGTGTTAGTAGCCGGGACCCGAGGAAAAATCCTCGCCTACTTTCCTCAGCTGCCCGGCTACTCTGTGACCATTTTTAAAACATTAAATGAGTTTAGCATCAGGCCCTCTCTAAACTTACATGTGTCCGTTCATGAAGTATACAGTCATGCATCTGCTAATGAGATATCATTTATTCTTGCCTATAAACTCATTTCTGAAAACACTTGTAAGGTAAATCAACGATTCCTTCTCTTGTCCTCCTTCTGTGCCAATCTCGAAACTACAGCAAATGGGGTGGGGGACATCTCCATGTCATCAAGCGAAGTGTGTGTAGGGGGATGGGGGGGGGGGCAGATACCTTGAATGTTGTACATTCTAATTGCATTATAAAGGACCTTGAATGAATGAATTAGGATTTCTTGAAATTATAAATGTCAGATGTACAAATGTTAAAATATGTGGCTGCTAACCCGCCAATTGTTTTTTATAGTACCTTATCTGCACATCATGGGGTGTTATGAATTATGGGGTATTATGATCAGTTATGGAGTTCGGGTAATGTGTTTAAATGGGTGGTATTTAAAGCTGTATTCTCAGCTAATTTTCGTAAAAGAGTGAAATGGTCTATTCATTCCAGACCCATCCAAAGGTCACCCAAATAAAGTATTAAAGGATTTTGACCTGTTCTTCTTGCTGCAAAATATCATTATCTTCCAAAATAAATATTTAGAGTACCCACCAAAATCTCACTTTTTCAGTCTGACTCTCTATCACCTTCTTAAAATTTGGGAATCCTCTTTGAATCGAAAATGTAAGGATACCACCGGCTAAATAGGTAAATGAAGAAGCCAACTAATTCCACTATTAATCCCGTTTTTCACCAGGATTGGCACCCGTCTATATAATTTTTATAGTTGTATCCAGATCTGCTGAAAATAACATCGCATCATGTAATGTTTTTCTGAATAAAAATATCTTAGATCTTTCATATTTTAAAATTCTCTGCCTGATGATAGTAGGTATCTAAACCAAGAGAGTTTGAAGCCTTGGACATACCAAACAAAATAGAAAATACAAATAAATATTGTGCAGGTCATCTACCTCATCATCTGTGGAAATTGTAAGACAGGGATGCAGGGCCTCAGAGGTTTGGATAGAAAATGCCATGCCTGTATCTATACTGTATGGAATTTCTTTGAAATGTGTAATGTTCTTTTTGTGATGAGCTGAATTGACATACTCAGACTATGTTGTCATGGAATGAACATTGACAATACTTCACTATCTTTCAGTTCAAATAGTTTAGAACAAAGATATTTCTTTAAAGAAGAACTTAATGTTAATAATCACATGCTGTGAATGCAGTATATGGGGGCTACCTTGGGCCTGTTTCATAAGTTGTTTAAAGGGATTCGGAAGATAATTTGTGTGAATTCTTATCCTTTCTTCCCTATCATCAGTGACACATTCCTACCCTAAGAATACCAAATACATTGTGTGCATGTATAGGCTATTCTTTGAGAAGTTGGTGGGAAAAGAATGTTCAAGCATTGTCCCATAAATCATCGATTTTTGTTGTATATTAATATAAATCTTTCCATCTCTCTTAATTTTTAACTATCGATTATTTAAGTGTTCAATACATAGTTATGGCTGCTGATGTGATGAATACAATATTAATCATACACTAGCTGCACCCCGTTTTTCACAGGGTCTACATATTTATAAACATCAGTTTAAACAAGTAGATCTATAGTATTACAAAACAGTGGACAAACTATGCCTGGCATGTTGCTATGGAGCGTTTCTACTTCACAACAACGTCAACGAATATGAGCAAAAGGTCCTTGTCCGCATTGAAATAAATATTTACAATCATAAACTGTTGTGTTTTATATACATAAATAATTATGAAGTGGAAATGTTAACACTGAAATCTCTATGGAAATTTTGCTGAAAATACACCAGAAGTCTTCGTTCTTCATGTAAAATTCAAAAATTTTCTGGGGGTGGCCCCCCATACCCCCCCAGCAGGAGGGGTCTCCCCTCCCGCACCCTCCCCGTGCTGCGCTTTGCGCATCGCTGTGAGGCCCAGAGGCCCTCACAACATAAAGTGCCCCCCTACTACCATGCAGATCCCCCCTACTCCAAACCTTAACAAAAACCCTGTTTGTATAGAACGTGATTTATTAGTATAGAACGTGATTCATAAATAGAGGGAAGGAGAAAAGGAAAGAATGGATGAGGGGGAAGAGAAATAGATGAAGACAAAATACTGAAGATATAAAGATATAACATGATAAGTTTGTAGCTCAAGGTTATATTAAGGCATTGAGGAGCAGGTGTGAGCCACTCCTTAGTTAACCCAGTTCTATATGAGCAACTCATATCATAGGTTAACATGAGCTCATCCAGAGGCTAAGTTTTTTTCGACCAGGGATATCATGAGAAGCCGCAGGCTTCAAGTGATATCTCTGGTCAAAAATAACGAGTGGGCATTGTATACAGTAAGTCAGAAACTAACCAAGTTACATCCTATTTTTATACCACGATCTCATATTATAAAATAAAATGAATAAATAAACTATTTATTTACCTCGCTTCACTCCAATGACCCGCCATCTTGATTTTTAATACCAAAGACTGATTGGCTAATCAACGACGACACAGATGGCATATGACGTGACAAATAGGCGTGACGTCATGAGCAAGCCTAACATCAACCCATAAGAATGCTCCTTAGAATTAGGCTAAAAAAAGGGTCATATTTTCGCACATGGATTCATTCAACAATATACGATGGCAAGTATCTACTCATTTGCAGCGTTTACAACTCCCGATTGTGGTATAAAACACTAGATACTATTAGAAGCAATAAAAACAATTTTTTTTGTTAATTTGAGCCCTGGTTGCCCAAATAACGACCAATTGGTGGAATTGCATACTTGGGTCAAGTTTTCAGAAAATGTACAATTCACCTCCACCAATCCTCTCAACCCAAATTTCAGACAAAAATAAATTTTAAAATACAGTTCAACCTAACCAAACCGATTGCTAAAATCAATGCAATGCCGAATATACTTGAATTTACCTTTTCGGGGGGTTGTGTGATTTGAGCCTCTGTCTCGATTGATTACAAACCTCCATCATGCCATTGGATATAATAGGCACCGTATTACCAAAGCTGCTATACTATACTATAACCATCTATAGTTATATCAGCCATGTTTACCCATCATCTATTGCTGTATTTTACACCCCAGCTATAACACCAAAACTGCTATACTATACTATAACCATCTATAGTTATATCAGCCATAAAGTCCCTGATTACCCATCATCTATTGCTGCTATACTATACTATAACCATCTATAGTTATATCAGCCATAAAGTCCCTGATTACCCATCATCTATTGCTGCTATACTCTACTATAACCATCTATAGTTATATCAGCCATAAAGTCCATGATTACCCATCATCTATTGCTGCTATACTATACTGTTACCATCTATAGTTATATCAGCCATAAAGTCCATGATTACCCATCATCTATTGCTGCTATACTATACTGTTACCATCTATAGTTATATCAGCTATAAAGTCCATGATTACCCATCATCTATTGCTGCTATACTATACTATACCCATCTATAGTTATATCAGCTATAAAGTCCCTGATTACCCATCATCTATTGCTGCTATACTATACTATACCCATCTATAGTTATATCAGCTATAAAGTCCCTGATTACCCATCATCTATTGCTGCTATACTATACTCTAACCATCTATAGTTATATCAGCTATAAAGTCCATGATTACCCATCATCTATTGCTGCTATACTCTACTGTAACCATCTATAGTTATATCAGCCATAAAGTCCATGATTACCCATCATCTATTGCTGCTATACTATACTATACCCATCTATAGTTATATCAGCCATAAAGTCCCTGATTACCCATCATCTATTGCTGCTATACTATACTGTTACCATCTATAGTTATATCAGCTATAAAGTCCATGATAACCCATCATCTATTGCTGCTATACTATACTGTACCCATCTATAGTTATATCAGCCATAAAGTCCATGATTACCCATCATCTATTGCTGCTATACTATACTGTTACCATCTATAGTTATACCAGCTATAAAGTCCATGATTACCCATCATCTATTGCTGCTATACTATACTATACCCATCTATAGTTATATCAGCCATAAAGTCCAGGATTACCCATCATCTATTGCTGCTATACTCTACTATACCCATCTATAGTTATATCAGCCATAAAGTCCATGATTACCCATCATCTATTGCTGCTATACTATACTCTAACCATCTATAGTTATACCAGCCATAAAGTCCATGATTACCCATCATCTATTGCTGCTATACTATACTATAACCATCTATAGTTATATCAGCCATAAAGTCCCTGATTACCCATCATCTATTGCTGCTATACTATACTATAACCATCTATAGTTATATCAGCCATAAAGTCCCTGATTACCCATCATCTATTGCTGCTATACTATACTCTAACCATCTATAGTTATACCAGCTATAAAGTCCATGATTACCCATCATCTATTGCTGCTATACTATACTATAACCATCTATAGTTATATCAGCCATAAAGTCCCTGATTACCCATCATCTATTGCTGCTATACTATACTATAACCATCTATAGTTATATCAGCCATAAAGTCCCTGATTACCCATCATCTATTGCTGCTATACTATACTATAACCATCTATAGTTATATCAGCCATAAAGTCCCTGATTACCCATCATCTATTGCTGCTATACTATACTCTAACCATCTATAGTTATACCAGCTATAAAGTCCATGATTACCCATCATCTATTGCTGCTATACTATACTATAACCATCTATAGTTATATCAGCCATAAAGTCCCTGATTACCCATCATCTATTGCTGCTATACTATACTCTAACCATCTATAGTTATATCAGCCATAAAGTCCATGATTACCCATCATCTATTGCTGCTATACTATACTCTAACCATCTATAGTTATATCAGCTATAAAGTCCATGATTACCCATCATCTATTGCTGCTATACTATACTGTACCCATCTATAGTTATATCAGCTATAAAGTCCATGATTACCCATCATCTATTGCTGCTATACTATACTGTACCCATCTATAGTTATATCAGCTATAAAGTCCATGATTACCCATCATCTATTGCTGCTATACTATACTGTACACATCTATAGTTATATCAGCCATAAAGTCCATGATTACCCATCATCTATTGCTGCTATACTATACTCTAACCATCTATAGTTATCTATAGTTATATCAGCCATAAAGTCCCTGATTACCCATCATCTATTGCTGCTATACTATACTATAACCATCTATAGTTATATCAGCCATAAAGTCCATGATTACCCATCATCTATTGCTGCTATACTATACTCTAACCATCTATAGTTATATCAGCCATAAAGTCCATGATTACCCATCATCTATTGCTGCTATACTATACTATAACCATCTATAGTTATACCAGCTATAAAGTCCCTGATTACCCATCATCTATTGCTGCTATACTATACTGTTACCATCTATAGTTATATCAGCTATAAAGTCCATGATTACCCATCATCTATTGCTGCTATACTATACTCTAACCATCTATAGTTATATCAGCCATAAAGTCCCTGATTACCCATCATCTATTGCTGCTATACTATACTATACCCATCTATAGTTATATCAGCCATAAAGTCCATGATTACCCATCATCTATTGCTGCTATACTATACTATACCCATCTATAGTTATATCAGCTATAAAGTCCCTGATTACCCATCATCTATTGCTGCTATACTATACTATACCCATCTATAGTTATATCAGCCATAAAGTCCCTGATTACCCATCATCTATTGCTGCTATACTATACTATACCCATCTATAGTTATATCAGCCATAAAGTCCATGATTACCCATCATCTATTGCTGCTATACTATACTGTTACCATCTATAGTTATATCAGCCATTAAGTCCCTGATTACCCATCATCTATTGCTGCTATACTATACTCTAACCATCTATAGTTATATCAGCCATAAAGTCCATGATTACCCATCATCTATTGCTGCTATACTATACCCATCTATAGTTATATCAGCCATAAAGTCCATGATTACCCATCATCTATTGCTGCTATACTATACCCATCTATAGTTATATCAGCCATAAAGTCCAGGATTACCCATCATCTATTGCTGCTATACTATACTATACCCATCTATAGTTATATCAGCCATAAAGTCCATGATTACCCATCATCTATTGCTGCTATACTATACTATACCCATCTATAGTTATATCAGCCATAAAGTCCATGATTACCCATCATCTATTGCTGCTATACTATACTGTTACCATCTATAGTTATATCAGCCATAAAGTCCATGATTACCCATCATCTATTGCTGCTATACTATACTGTTACCATCTATAGTTATATCAGCCATAAAGTCCATGATTACCCATCATCTATTGCTGCTATACTATACTATAACCATCTATAGTTATATCAGCCATAAAGTCCAGGATTACCCATCATCTATTGCTGCTATACTATACTGTAACTATCTATAGTTACATCAGCTATAAAGTCCATGATTACCCATCATCTATTGCTGCTATACTATACTGTAACCATCTATAGTTATATCAGCCATAAAGTCCATGATTACCCATCATCTATTGCTGCTATACTATACTATACCCATCTATAGTTATATCAGCCATAAAGTCCATGATTACCCATCATCTATTGCTGCTATACTCTACTATACCCATCTATAGTTATATCAGCTATAAAGTCCATGATTACCCATCATCTATTGCTGCTATACTATACTGTTACCATCTATAGTTATATCAGCTATAAAGGCCATGATTACCCATCATCTATTGCTGCTATACTCTACTATACCCATCTATAGTTATATCAGCCATAAAGTCCCTGATTACCCATCATCTATTGCTGCTATACTATACTGTTACCATCTATAGTTATATCAGCTATAAAGTCCATGATTACCCATCATCTATTGCTGCTATACTATACTGTAACCATCTATAGTTATATCAGCTATAAAGTCCATGATTACCCATCATCTATTGCTGCTATACTATACTGTTACCATCTATAGTTATATCAGCCATAAAGTCCATGATTACCCATCATCCATTGCTGCTATACTATACTGTTACCATCTATAGTTATACCAGCCATAAAGTCAATGATTACCCATCATCTATTGCTGCTATACTATACTGTACCCATCTATAGTTATATCAGCCATAAAGTCCATGATTACCCATCATCTATTGCTGCTATACTATACTCTAACCATCTATAGTTATATCAGCCATAAAGTCCATGATTACCCATCATCTATTGGCCTGCAGTGCAAGCTACATATCACTCTGATTATCGCTCACCCTTTCATGTTAACACCAATAAATATTACCTCCCCATATCACCGCCAGGGGTCGTTGTGGCAGCCATCTTATATCAGTCATATTGTTATTTGTGGGCTTGTGTCTAGGCAGGGGTTGGTGGGGCTGTTTGCTACGTGCAAATAGGCTATATTTATAAAAAAAACCCACAAATATAAGGTATAAATTTAATACTTATTATAAAAAATATAAGGGAGACGGATATTGTACCTTAGATTTGTAGAAGCCTCGAAGGCAGGATATTTTTTATAAAACCTAAAAAAAATATACTTAAGTATATTTTTTTTTATATACCAGGGTTCTCACAAGTCATTAAAACTCATTAAAAAATGATTTTGTTAAGGCCCTTAAAAGTAATTAAATTTGATTTTGAGTTCTTAAAGGTCCTTAGAAATTGTAATGACCCAATAAAACATCTTTATTTTTTAAAACATCTATGCTTCACAAAGTATATTTATTAAGTTAATATTTAATATTTAGTTTGCCTAGGCTGTAATATATAGGCCTAACATGTATACCATTGCAGGCTGTATAATAATTTATTATATGGGCATGCTATATGAGAGGTGCTATAAAAATATTCATATAGGATGTGTCCTATAAAAATGTAGTTGTCTAAAAATAGCTCTGTTGATATTTGCGGAGCTTTGGCTCTCCACGAAGCATGTAAACAAACCCCCGCGATCAGTAATCCACCCGTGATTCTGGTACTATGATTATAGAAATACATAATAAAAACCAGATCCTTAACTAAAGCATCAAATTCTCTATCAAATGATATAAGTTTTATTAATGTAGCTCAAGAAATGGCCACAATATGAATGTTTTAATTCAACAATATCAGTAGGCCTAAATACTGCCAACTAACAGGGCTGTCAGCAGGGCTGGCAGTGAGGCTCTCTGAGACTTCTTTATTATTTTTTCAGTGATATCTGATAACATATGATCAAATTTTATGCACATATAATAAATATAGAATGGAACTCACCGGCAATGATTGAAAATTTATTGGACTTGATTCGTCCACATAAGCACTCTGCCTACGGCATCGTGCTTATGTGGACGAATCTCGTCCTATAAATTTTCGATTATTGCCGGCTCGTCCCATTCTCTCTATATATGAGTAACTAAAACAGCAGCAGAATATTGATAAATTTAGTCTTGTAAGTCATAATATGAGTAAATTTGGTAGGATTTGCTTTGTCATAATAGTTGAGATTACAGCTTTAAAGCAGCCAACCTTTCCCTACACCTTGGTCAGATTTTCAGAAAATGTACAATTGAACTTCGCCAATTTTCCCAAATAACCCAAATTTTAGACGAAAATAAAGTTCAAAATACAGTTCAACCTAACCAAACAGATTGCTAGAATCAATGCAATGCTGAATATTCTCGAATGTACCTAGTATTGACCAGATTGCAGCCTAATTTAGCAGAATTTACTAAATGTGTACAGCTGCCTATTGTACATTTTCTGAAAATCTGACCCACATGTATAGGTGCAGGTAGGTGTGTTCACATGGTGCCTTCATAGAATTGTGATCAATTCCCCCCCAATATAATACCACAATCTCCCTCCCAATATAATACCACAATCTCCCTCCCATTAACTGCTATATTTATATCCCTCCATCCATATGGGTCAGTCACCAGAAAATGTACAATCGCCAGCTCTACACATTCATGAAATACTGCTAAATTCGACTGAAAAATGATAAATACTAGCTATATCTGAGTACATTTGGTATTGAGTTGATCAATTCAAAGGATGTGTTTGGTTACGTTGAATTGTGTTTTGAGTCTCATTTTTGTATTAAATTCGGGTTATTGGGATAGTTTCTAAATGTAAATTGTGCATTTTCTGGAAATGTCACCCATATATGTGCAGAAATAGATGGTATTGATTTGCCTGTGATCAGTGCAGGAGTTAGAGATTGGGACGATAAGCCATTGTGAAAAGGGAAGGACGATTGATTTATTGTGGGTGGACTTCCCAGATTAATGGGGATATATGGGTGAGATCTTCTGAAAATGTACAATTCGCCTTCACCAATCCTCTCAAATAACCCACATTTAAGACAAAATTGAGCTTCAAAATGCAGTTTGACATGATTAATGGGGATATATGGGTTAGATCTTCAGAAAATGTACAATTCGTCTTCACCAATCCTCTCAAATAACCCACATTTAAGACAAAATTGAGCTTCAAAATGCAGTTTGACATGATTAATGGGGATATATGGGTTAGATCTTCAGAAAATGTACAATTCGTCTTCACCAATCCTCTCAAATAACCCACATTTAAGACAGAAATGATCTTCAAAATGCAGTTTAACATAACAGAACGGATACTTTAAATCAATGCGATACCAAATATACTCAGATATACCAGGTATTCATCATTTTTCATTCATGTCTTTTCATCTAAATTAGGTTTAAAAGTGATAAATATTAGGTAAATTTGAGTACATTTGGCATTGTGTTGATCAAAAAAATCTAAAAGGCGTTCTAGTATGTTGAATCAGGGAGGTATATAGAGAGGGAGTGGAAACAGCCCATTAACTGAAGGCGTTCATGTATGACACATGTATTTTGCCACTACTGGCCACTGTGGCGCTGCAGAGACTATATCAATATAGGCTCACTCAGTCTCTGGTCGCTGATACCGATATACAGTGTGTAAGAGTAATCACATATATATATATATACCTAATTATGAAAGGTCCAATATACTACGACTGAATTGGTTATTCACTTTGAGCGGGAAGAATACGCCCATTTAATAGTTTGTTCATTTCTGTACGCGTTGTATAAAGAGCTAGAATAACCGCAATGTAAGCGTGTCTGTGATTGGTCTATATCCCCGTCATTGATGACGTCAGACCAATCAGAGATGAGCTTACTCAGCAGCGAGGCACATTAGAAAAAACATGGCCGTCGTGAACTGCTCCTGCCAGCTGATTACAAGTGTAAGAATGACGAGTTTCTATTATTTCAAAGTTGTAGTATAAAGAAAGAACTGTACTTTAGGTTAGGAACTACTTGTGTGATTCAATGGCTCTTGTTTAAACTTTATTTTGCATTGAACGCTCGACCTGCGGCCGCTTGTTGGATACAAAATACAGTTTTAACTCGAGCCATTGAATCACACTTGTAGTTCCTAACCTCTAGTACAGTTCTGTCTAACTACTAGTGGGACATAGATGAACCCCATGTCCTCTGTATATACCTCCCTGGTTTGAACTGTAATTCAAATATTAATTTTATCTTACAATTTTGTTGAGGAATATATAATGAAGGTGAATTGTACTTTCACACAACTTCACCCATACATAGAAAGTTAATTCACTGAACACAAAACAGTGGCAAGTATTGCACTGAAACATGTCTTCAGAGAAAAAAAATAAATACAAAGTTAATTCACTGAAGAAGGAGGAAAAAGTCAAAAAAAGTGTTGCCGTCGAAAGAAAAAAAAATGTTGTCGAAGAAAGCCGAGTGACTGGCAGTGAAGCATAGGTTGGCTATGGGCTGAACACACACAGTGCATTAGCACATTAGGCACACCCTAGCGTCTCTACACTAAACTAATCCATCCATTATAGGCAATGAAAAGCTCAATAGATATTTTATAGAGTAAAAGAAGCGTTTAGCTTGGGTGCGGGCGGGCTGGGGAGAGCGGTGGAGCATGGAGGAGCGGTGTGGAGGAGGCAGATGAGGCTGAGGCAATCTAATCAACTTAACACGCCACATACTTACATGGCTGCCGGAGGTTTTACTGTCTTAAAGTTGCCTTCCACGCTAATTCTGTGATGCCACATACTTACATTATGGAGGTTTCTACTGTGTTAAAGTTATCTTCCAAGCTAAATCTGTGATGCCACATACTTACATTATGGAGGTTTTTACTGTGTTAAAGTTATCTTCCAAGCTAAATCTGTGATGCCACATACTTACATGCCGGAGGTTTTTACTGTGTTAAAGTTATCTTCCAAGCTAAATCTGTGATGCCACATACTTACATTATGGAGGTTTTTACTGTGTTAAAGTTATCTTCCAAGCTAAATCTGTGATGCCACATACTTACATGCCGGAGGTTTTTACTGTGTTAAAGTTATCTTCCAAGCTAAATCTGTGATGCCACATACTTACATTATGGAGGTTTTTACTGTGTTAATGTTATCTTCCAAGCTAAATCTGTGATGCCACATACTTACATGCCGGAGGTTTTTACTGTGTTAAAGTTATCTTCCAAGCTAAATCTGTGATGCCACATACTTACATGCCGGAGGTTTTTACTGTGTTAAAGTTGTCTTTCAAGCTAAATCTGTGATGTTAAAGTTATCTTCCAAACTAAATCTTTGAATGCTTTTTTGAAGGACTGGGTGGGGTGGAGTATTGAAGTTCCAAGTTAAATCTGTAAAGGTATATTCTAAGGAGTGTGTGTGACTGTGTGTGTAACAGGGATGTTGATGAGAAGTGTGGGGCAGGGTCATCAAATTGTGGTTAAATCAGACAGGAATGTGTTATACCTGCATTCCCAGGTAAAAGAAGATATTGGAAAGACTTACAGACACCAGTGAAGTTATAAAGAAGAAAATAATCAAGAATTGAAAATGCTATAATATGGATGGGTGTGTGAGGTGTACGATTGGTGTGTGGTATGATATGGATGGGTGTGTGATGGGTGTGTGAGGTGTGTGGTATTGATGGGTATGTGAGATGTGTATGGTATGATATGGATGGGTGTGTGAGGTGTGTGTGAGGTGTGTAATGGGTGTGTGAGGTGTGTAATGGGTGTGTGAGATGTGTATGGTGGAGGGGTGTGAGGTGTGTGTGATTGGTGTGTGTGAAGTCTATGTGTTCAACACATGATGAGTTTAATAGCGGGTGCATTGATGCATGAAGCATGAAGCGCTACATCCAATCACCCCATCCCCGGGGGATGTACAGGGTGTGGCGGTGGCCGAGGTGCTTCCCAACATGTTTTTATCCACCATTAATCTACTGAGTGGCAATTGTAAACATCCCTGCTGCACGCTAGGGGAAATAAAGGTTTGATAAGGGGACTGCTTCATTCCCAGTGTCTCAGGCATAAATTAAGTCCAAAGTAGAATACAACAATATATGACTCTGTAAATCACTCTAGATCAGTTTTTGTTTTTGAGTTTTGGATGAGGTTGGAGTGTTTTACTTGGGGTATGGTGGGTGGGAGGTGGGGGCAGGTTGGTCTGGGAGGTAAAGTAAGGGTGGCAGGGCTTGAAAAAAACTATGTTTACTTGCCCGGGGCAACTAAAAAATGTCTCTGGGCAAGTAAAATTTAATGTTAGTTGCCCGATTGGGCAAGTGAAAATCTCAATTTCAAAAACCGATTTCAAACCCCTGTTGTGATGTCTAATTACAATGAAACAAGATACATACAGATAGTGTGATGTCGTTTATAATTCTGCAAATAAATTTGGGCAAGTGAAAAATGGTGTTGGGCAAGTAAATCTTGGCTGCCACTTGCCCAATGGGCAAGTGAAGTTGGTAGGTTTTTTTTAGCCCTGGGTGGAAATGTTGAAAAGGGGGACTGGAAGCTCAGAGAGATGAGATGTATGAGGTAGAGTGAGCGACGAGGAGAGAAGGGTGGGGGATAGAGGGGAATAGAGAAAGAGAGCAGTAGTGTGGGAGTAAAAAGGAGAGGGTGAGAGAGATAGGGCAGAGAGAGAGGAGAGAAAGTGTGTGTATGGGGTAGGGGGTGGGGGGGGGGGATCGGTAGAGGGAGACAGGAGGATAGGGATAGTGTTTAAGAGAATGGTCGATGAATATAGAGGGAAGGGAGTGAAACAGAGGGAGATAGACAGGTGGAGGGGAATAAGGGACAGAAAGAGGGAGATAGAGACTGTGAGTAATAGACAGAGGGACAGAGAGCTAAAGGAGATGTTGTGAAAGGGTTATATCTGCTACCTGGTCACAGTGACAGAGTTATGTCTGCTAGCTGGGCACAGGGGTAGATTGGAGGTAGCAGACATAGAGAGTTGAGAGAAGGGAATAGAACTAAGGAGAGACTGGAGGAGTGGGAAATAGATGTAAAGGGATAGAGGTAGGGACAGTGAGATAGAGCGAAGGGGAGAGAGAGATGGGGGGGAGAGAGAACAAGATGAGGGAGGGGAGAGGGAATAGAGAGAAAAGTGGTGAGAGAGGGGAGACAGAAGAGAGAGACCAAGAGACAGGGAGAGGGAGGGAGACAGAGAGAGACCGAGAGAGAGGGGGAGAGAGAGGGGGAGGGAGAGAGGGAGATGAGAGAGAGGAAGGAGGAGACAACAATAGGGAGATGGAGAATGGGGCAGTAGAGGAGACAAACAGACAGACAGAGGCAGGAAGGGGCGGGCAGTAGAACAAGGCAATGCCAAGCTTGAGCTGAGGGAACCACTGACTACAGGAAGATTACCCAGAGCCCAATACACACCTGTTATATCCGCCAGCTCACAACATGAGGGTCAAGTTTTTAGAAAATGTACAATTCAACTTCACCAATCTTCTCAAATAACCCTCATTTCAGACGGTAATAAAGTTCAAAATACAGTTCAACCTAACCAAACAGATTGCTAGAATCAATGCAATGCCGAATATACTCGAATTTACCTAGTATTGACCAAATTGCAGCCTTATTTAGCAGAATTTACTAAATGTATACAGCTGCCAATTGTACATTTTCTGACAATCTGACCCATGAGCAGATGCGAGCACTAAATTCAAATTATCTGTTTGGTTATTTTAAACTGTATTTTGGACCTAATTTCTGCTTGAATTTAGGATATTTTAGAGGTTGGGGGAAGTTGAATTGTACATTATCTGACAATCTGAGCCTTGAGCAGATGTGAGCAGTAGAGGAGTGAGAGAGCAGCTCAGTATAAATTAGCGCTAATTATGGCAGTGGGTGAGGAGGAGCTTAATTAGGCTGCTTTTACTGCAGCTTTTACTGCTGCTTTTATTAGGGTTTTTATGCCACACACGCGGCGGCTGTATTAGCCTAATACAAGTCTAATCACATAACTACCAAGGCCTATTGCCGCCATTTGTGGTCTTGTTATTGTTCTTTGTCCCAGCTCTATTATCCTTACCTTTTGATTTTAAGTTTTGTATTCTCTGTTTTAGATTGTTTCCTATGATAGCGGAACTCCACTAGAGAGAGAAATGGCGCCGACAAATTTTGTTGTTGCCCACTAATTTGTTGCAACAAATATCTATACAGAAACAACAGTTCCCAGAGAATGTGGCAACACATCTGACACTCCTCCATTTGCGTTTTCATTGCTAACATTAAATGAACTGTTGTTAGTGGGCAACAAAAATATTTGTCGCCGCCGTTTTTCCTCTAGTGGAGTTCCGCTATAAGGCAGGAGGGTTGGTCTAATAACACAAGTACCAATGCCTACGTCTGTCATTGTCCTTTGTTCTACCGTTCTCTATTAGCTATACTTTTTTTATTAATTTGTAATTTTGAGGGTTGTGGGTTGTATTTAATGGGAGGTTTCTAAACAATTTAGTTCATTTTATGAGCATGAAGCAGCCCCATATTGGCCATTTCTATTCATATCAGTTATCTCGGCCTCGCCCAGTATAGGGCAAGATATTATCGAGCTTGAAAACTTGGTATAACTATAATAACATGTCATTGTTGAATTATTTTAATTATTTTAAGAATATGTGTAGTAATCAAGGTGTATAGAACCACTGTATCAAAGTCTGAGGCTAGACAAAGTGGTTTAAACAAAAAGTACCTGTTCTATGAGACTGTACGAAATATTTATAATGAGGAGACGAATAATAGATATTATTACACACATGAGCAGTTAGAAAGGTGCAGTTTGGGGGTGCAGTTTGGTCGATCCGAATCGTTCACGTGTACAGTTCGGCCAAAGACGCAATTTCATTGGTGCAGCGTAGGCCAGATGACGTTGTCCCGACCGCGTAACTTAGGCCTACAAATTGTGGTGAATGAAGCCTCCTCCAGCTAAACTATAGGCTAAACAAGTTAAATTTACTTTTTAACATCCAAATAGAGTTTGTCCCGTTTTCTGAGGGGTCTCGATTAGTTTGAATCCTCCATCGTGCCATTTGCTATAAGAATTATATTCCAACAATTCTTCAATGTTAATATTATAAAGAACAATTTATGAACAATAAGTGAGTGATTTATTACTGCCAACGAATCAACATTATTATAATGAAGAACTCCGAATCAACAGTGAAAAGTTAATAGTTCGGAATTCTCAAAGACAACCACACAGATACATAGACTTAGCAATATCCTTGGTGAGACTCAACCTCCTGCCCTTCCTACCTTGATTGCGGCTTCTCTAGTCTATTTATTAAATCCCACACGGAGAACGTATTCAGACCGTGTTTTATTATTCATAGACTTAATCCCTCTCAATGATGCCAGCCTACCAAGGACTATTCATATGGGAAGTCATTAGACTTGCTACAGCCTTTACATTTATTTTCTTTTGCTAGACTAAAAACTTATCATAAATCTTTTGTCACCAACAATAATCCATATAATATACGGGTAGAGCAATTTCTACGAAAAGAGGAAGAAAAGAGAGGTTTCTTTGTGTCACATGTTCTCGGAATTTGTTGTTTAACAAACCATTTTTCTTATCTGTAGAGTTCTGTCCATCCTCTCCAGAGGTCGTTGTATGTGGTTTGTGAAGGTATCTGGGATGAAAATGTGATTTTGAAGCCTTTTTTAGTTTTTTTAAGTTGTGTTCTATACAACTATTTTTGACCCAGGAAAGCCCCAGTTAGGAACTAAAAGAGATTGATGTCATGCCTCTCCCACCGTCTGTGGCAACGTGGGATTCCCTAGGAAAGTGTCCTGCAAGAGTCCCTAGCAACGGAAGAGAGAGAGAGGGAGGAAGGAAGGGGGAGGGAGAGGGAGGCAAAAGGGTGGGAGAGAATGAAAGAAGCAGAGGGACAGGATGGGAGGGAGAGGGTGGGGAAATAGGAGAGGGGAGGGGGGAAGAAGAGGGGCAGGGAAAGGAGGGGAGGGAGAGGATGTAGGAGAAGGGAGAGAGGGGAGGGAGAGGATGTAGGGGAAGGGAGAGAGGGGAGGGAGAGAAAGCAAGGAGGGGGAGCATGAGCAAGAGGGGAGGGAGAGGGGGGGAATCGGGGATGGGGCTGGGAGAGAAAAACAGGTATGAGAGACAGAGAAGAGGCGGAGGAAAAGAGGGGAGGGGGTAAATGTGGGGAGAGAGAGGGACCGTCCAGAGGGGTACTTTGCTATTTATGTATTGAAACCCACAATAATAGATTTGCTAAAGCTCTATTTTATTTTTTGGGCTGTAACAATTAATCACCCATCTCAACTAAAGGCAAACACATGTCCCAGTTCACAAAAGATTTAATTTGGTTTAGTGGTGGGTTGGTGTAAGTGTGGCCAGTGTTGTTGTATTGAATGTGGAGGTTGGTTGAAGGTATAACTGGTTTTAGAGGTTACTAATTAAGCAATAGTAAATTAACAGCGTGCTATAAGCCGCCCTACCTGACTGATATCAGTAGATATGCCTATATGGGTCAGATTTTCAGAAAATGTACAACTCGCCCTCACCTGTCCTCCCAAATAATTCAAATCTAAGAGAACAATGACGTTCAAAATGCAGTTTAACACAAAGAAAAACATGTCATTAATCAACACAAGGCCAAATATACTCAGATATACACAGTATTTATAATTTTCCAGTCTAATTTAGCAGAAGTTACCAAATATGTAGAGCTGCCGATTGTTCATTTTCTGATCTGACCCATATATGTTAGCTTGTTATACAAATATAAGCGGATCCTACTACTTTCTAGAACGACAATACTCTCATATTACATATATGTATAGAACACTTGTTGTATATATGTTGTATAAAAAACATAAATCTTATAACGTTTTTAGATACAATAAGGACAGTTATGAGTCCCAACCCCAATATACATTGCCATGTGAACTATTGAAGACAAAATTCTGTTGCTCCAAGATGGAAGAGTTAACAAAACATATTCTTGATTTAAATTAGCAGACTTCAAAGTGTCCGGCATATGGCAGGTGATGAGACAGAGACAATGGATGTGGTTTGATTAAACTAATAAACTGATCGTGATTAGACTTATTAGCTCGCTACTCACTCACCTCTCACCTTTCCTCCAATTTGGTAACAACTCAAGACAAGCTTGTTGTGACGGTGGGCAGGCTTGTTGTGACGGTGGGCAGGCTTGTTGTGACAGTGGGCAGGCTTGTTGTGACAGTGGGCAGGCTTGTTGTGACAGTGGGCTTGCTTGTTGTGACAGTGGGCAGGCTTGTTGTGACAGTGGGCAGGTTTGTTGTGACAGTGGGCTGGCTTGTTGTGACAGTGGGCCGGCTGGTTGTGACAGTGGGCAGGCTTGTTGTGACAGTGGACAGGCTTGTTGTGACAGTGGACAGGCTTGTTGTGACAGTGGGCAGGCTTGTTGTGACAGTGGGCAGGTTTGTTGTGACAGTGGGCTGGCTTGTTGTGACAGTGGGCCGGCTGGTTGTGACAGTGGGCAGGCTTGTTGTGACAGTGGGCTTGCTTGTTGTGACAGTGGGCAGGCTTGTTGTGACAGTGGGCAGGCTTGTGGTGACATTAGGCAGGCTTGTTGTGACAGTAGGCAAGATTGTTGTGACAGTAGGCAAGTTTGTTGTGACATTAGGCAGGCTTGTTGTGACAGTAGGCAGGTTTGTTGTGACAGCCAATTCAGGGCATAAGGCAACCAATTGTACCCCCCCTGCACACAGCCCCCCCCCCCCTCCCGACCACACCCACACACCCACACACCTCCTAAATACACAATAATAAATCAAGGCATAAACAAGACAACGACCTCATATGTTGCCAATGATGTATTATTGCTTGTATTATTAATGAATGGAGAGCGGCAGTAAGTGCTTCATGAATTATGCTTGTTATAAAAAATAGATAATTCTTCTTCTTTCCGTAACAAGGATTAATGATGGTGGAAACAAGTCAATGTGATGAGAAATGGTCCATGAATAATTAGTTTATTCCACCGCCCGGGGGGACCATGTGTAGCTTTGTACAAGTGTTTCACTCAAACAGGAGTATACAGTGGAACCTCTCTATTGAGACCACCCTTGTGATATACAGTGGAACCTCTCTATTGAGACCACCCTTGTGTTATACAGTGGAACCTCTCTATAGGGGACTTGCATAGCCGCCATTTTGAATTTTGATTCGCATTGAATTATGGGACTAATGGTACAGTGAAAAATGTATAGAAAACATGCCATGTTCTGCATGGGCTATTTATCAATGTTCTAATGTCAATATACGTATTTTACATGCTTTCATGACACAAGTCCCCATCTTTCCCATCATGCATTTGGTTTTCATAGATCATTTATAAAAGCTATGATATTGGTGAAAACATTCTTGCAAGTTTCGATAAAAATGTTGCTAAATATTTATATGTCAGATTTCATCAGAATCCATCCCAGCATGCACTGCAGTAGACATGTGCAGTGAGACATGCAACTCCCCTATTGAGACCACCCTTGGAGTGGTCCTGGGTAAGACCAGGAAGTGCCTTTCTGTCTCTTTTCTCTGTCTCTCTCTCCCTTCTTCTCTATCTCTATTTCCTGGGTAAGACCATGAAGTGCCTTTCTGTCTCTTTTTCTCTGTCTCTCTCTCCCTTCTTCTCTATCTCTATTTCCTGGGTAAGACCATGAAGTGCTTTTCTGTCTCTTTTTCTCTGTCTCTCTCCCCCTTCTTCTCTATCTCTATTTCCTGTGTAAGACCATGAAGTGCTTTTCTGTCTCTTTTCTCTGTCTCTCTCTCCCTTCTTCTCTATCCCTATTTCCTGGGTATGACCGTAAAGTGCCTTTCTGTCTCTTTTCTCTGTCTCTCTCTACCTTCTTCTCTATCTCTATTTCCTGAGTATGATCATAAACTGCCTCCATCTCAGCTCTCTCGCCCTTGATATAACCTTCAATCTGTTGATAAGGACATAAAGCAACCAATCTCACTCACTCACTCACTCAAACCCTTGGGACTGAACGATTTGTGGTCTCATAGCGTGGTGGTCTCATTAGAGGGGCTAATCTAATAAGAGGAATGGAATTTGGAACTGTGAGATACTGGTCTTAATAGAGGGGTGGTCTCTATAGAGAGGTGGTCTTTATGCGAGGTTCCACTGTCTAAAATAACAATACAATGAAAAACAATATACTCCCCCCTCCGACACACACATCAGCTCCAGAGTTGGGGAGGGGGTGATTCAGGGGGGGTGGGGGGGTGAAGGGGTGGATAGTGGAGGAAAGCTGTAGGTATGTAGAGGGGTGGTGGAAGGGGGAGGTGGTGGAAGGGGGAGGTAGTGGAAGGTAGGGGCAGGGGTAGGGGGAGGAGAGTGGTAACAGGAGTGAAAATATGTGTGTAGGCGGTGGGTTGGGTGGGTGGGGGGAAAGCCAAGGGGGTGGGGGGATAGGGAGTGAGGGGCAGAGACTCATCTGCATGGGGTGAATACATTGGGAAGGTGTAAAGTTGGGGGAAGGGGTGTAGATAGAGAGAGCTATTGGGCAGGGGAAGGGCTTGGAAACATATATAGGGTGGATGTAGGGGGTGGGAGGGGGAGGGGAGGAGTTTAGAAGAAGGGGCAGGCACAGGAGGTGAAATGAGTGACAGGTTGTAAGGGGGAGGGACTAGAGAGTAAACTAGTCATTTCCCTGAGCTCTCCTGCTTCTATATCGTTGGGTCAGAATTGTTGAAGCAAATCAACTTCCAGGTTCGTTTTTTACAGTTATACAGTAACACACGCAACAGGAGAAGACCAAATGGAGAAAAAGTTGTAAGAAAGGGAGGTTTAGAGAATATACAACAGTCGAACACATTATTGGTATTCATTCACTCAAGCCAACGAGCATATCACATACTCTCGTTGTTCAAACAGGTATGAATAGCACAGCATGTGTGTATAGGCTACTCCTACCAGCTGAGAATTATTTCATTAATTATTGTCCTTCCTACAAGTGGAGGAATAGCCACACACAGATATATTTTCCATAATTTATACAACAGACATGGACTTATGGGGCTAATGGTACAGTGTAAAATCTGCAGGACACATGTAACAAGCATGGACTATTTACCAATTCTCTAATGTCAATATCCATGTGTTATACATGTTTCCATGGCATAATTGTCCTAATTTCCCATCATGCATTTGGTTTTCATAGATTATTTATGCAAGCTAAGATATTGGTGAAAACATTCTTGCAATTTTCGATAAAAATGTTGCTAAATATTTGTATGTCAGATTTCATCAGAATCCATCCCATTGGTTATTCTTATTAAGATCAAAATGCCTAGTGATTAATATCCCTAGAAATGCCTTATGGCCTTGTACATGTGTTTATAAAGATCATTTCGACCATTTAAAGTTACCTTTATACTAAATAGTTATATATCCGCTAAGTTATATGATAATTAAAACATGATTTTATCATATGTTTATACAAGAATATGAAGCCCAATTAGCCAAAATGAAATATCAAATTCAGTCGCTCCTTAGAGGACTGCATTCATCAATATTCTTCTACCGTTTTATGTTGATACAAAGTTTTGGTATTGAGCGATGTTTACTGAAAATGCAACGTTAAAAGAATGAATCTAGATTTATATTACGGTTGGTGCATTCTAACTCTCTTTCCAAGATTAATTGCTAATATAAAATTTATAAGGAAGCGAGGAATCTAATCAAATACCATGCACAGGTGACTTACTGTCTCCATTAAATGGAAAATTGTGCATGTGGCATACAATACAATCAACGTAGAGGTCCTTACAGACTCATGTATATGGGTCAGGTCGCCAGATGATGTACAAATCACCTTCACCAATCCTCTCAAATAACCCAAATTCAAGATAGAAATAAGCTTCACGATACAGTTCGACCTATTAAACCAAACAAATTTTTAAAGTCGGGTTAATTACAAATATACTGAGATATGCCCAGTATTTACCATGCTTTTCCACAGATTTCCCCACTTTTACTAAATGTGTAGCAACTGATTGTGTATTCATTCTATCACTGCTATTAACATAGAGGGTCCTGTCGGAAGAACTGTCTTCGTCAGAGACATGAGACGCATTCTCCATGTAGGCCATAAGTCTAAAAATGGAAAATAAAAGTTTCAATAATAACTAATTTTCTGATGCCCTGACGCCTACAGAGCTACCCTGCCATTAACCTCACACAACCACACCTGTGATGAGATACTGCTATATATGAATGAGACAGAAAAGATAGGAGTAGCGTATTCACCTAATCCTGGATATTTAACAATATAAATATAGAAGATAGAATCAAACATTTCTACAAAATAATTGGCTCACAGAATATTCAACAAAAACCCAGTTTCTCCCGCTGCTGGGAGATGCAGATATGGGATGGTGATTTAAAAACAGTTACATCTCTGAAACTGTTAACAGTAATCTGAAATACCAACGCCAGTAAATCTGTTACTCTTTAAGTTGGGATATGCTTCAAATGAAACAGGAGTTGCACATAATGATATACAATAAGTACATTTGACAGATTGAACCGGTGTAGTCTATACTCCTCCGCCGGCAAAGGCATTTTACAAATTTTTCTAAAAAAACATAATTATTTCCACGACAAAGGCCCTTCTGTGTAAGTGTCTCTGCCTGTATCGATGTTCCACTTGTTGTTAGGAGACATCAGCTACAGCTAACTGAGCTGCCGGCGGCACCTGGTGGCAGCCAGAGATAATCAGTTATAATACAGGGGGAGGGGGTGATTCGGGGGGGTAGGTGGAGGGGTGGATAGCGGAGAAAAGTTTGTGGTATGTAGAGGGGTGATAGAGGGGTGAAGGAAGGGGGAGGTAGTGGAAGGTAGGGGGAGGGGCAGGGGGAGGGGCAGGAGAGTGGTAACAGGAGTGAAAATATGTGTGTAGGCAGTGGGTTGGGTGGGTGGGGGTTGGGTAAGCCAAGGGGGTGCGGGGATAGGGAGTGAGGGGCAAAGACTCACGTGGGGTAAAAATACATTGGGAAGGTGTATAGTTGGGGGAAGGGGTTAGTAGGGGGTGGGAGGGGGAGGGGAGGAGCAAATGAAGAAAAAGTTGTAAGAAAGGGAGGTTTAGAGAATATACAAGTCTGTCACATTATTGATATTCATTCATTCAAACCAACGAGCATATATACCACATACTCTCGTTGTTCAAACAGGTATGAATAGCACAGCATGTGTGTATAGGCTACTCCTACCAGCGGAGAATTATTTCATTTATTATTTTCCTTCCTACAACTGAAGGAATAGCCACACAGATATATTTTCCATAGTTTATACAACACACCGTGGGTTATCCCTACAGTGACGGTCCTCACAATACAACACATGACTGCATTTCTATGCCGTTCAGACTTTGCCATAGACAAGCTGTAACTTCACGCTTGACCCTTAGAGAGGTGTCACCAGGTGCAAATGGAATATAATGTGGGGGGACTCTGTGATATTGCTATTGTATTCACGGGGAAGTGTATACACACAGCTATTAAGTGGCTAAGATCATGCACATGTCATGGGAATGTAATCTTGAGGGTAATTGGTAAATTAAGTATCATTATATTTGACTAGATGATTATACAATAGACGTATTTGTCTGTCTGTCTCGCTCTCCCTATACTCTCCCTATGATAATGCATTTTTCTATCATATCTCGTGATTCAGAATTCTTTTTTCCAATTGAACCAGAGGACATTGTGCCCAATGTCTGACATTATTATTATTCAAATAATTTCAGTACTGTGCACCAAAATCTCCACCATAGGCTTATGTAACCCTCAGTAGCTTCAACACCTTTCCCTGCACTTTGTATGACTGGTGTCTTTGTTTCTTCTCTCCCATTCTCTTTCCTCATCCTTCCCCTGTCCTCCTGTGACCTTCTCCCTCTCCTTTCTTATTTGCTCAACTAATAATGATATTTTAAAATAGTCTTAAGTTCTGATTATTTTAAAATAGTCCTAAGTTCTGATTATTATTTTTCAATTTCAAGTAGATTTCCAGTGTTCATTTTTGTTCATTTTTGTTCTTTTTTTTCATTTTTTTCAAGTCTCGCCTTTTTTTAATAATAAAGATATTGTTTCCCTTTTTTTATCAGGATATACCTAACGCAATTATATATAATTATACACCATGTAAATATTAATCTTTGCTTTTTGGACTGTGGGCTCAAGTGACGATGTGGGGCTCAAGTGCCGAAGGCACTTGTGTTATTAAAACTGCTACTGTTACTAGCTTTGTTAGCCCTCTACAGAGAGGGCTTTGAGTTGGACTTGACTCGGACAGGGCAGCTAGAGTTTCGGCAGTTTGTGGAGAGTTGTAGAAGTTTGTAACTACTCAGTATGACAATGAAAACATTACCTTAGAAAGCGTTACCTTAGAATTAGTGAATGGAAGTCAGTTCATTTACAGCAAGCTTTTTTACATCTCCCAAGAATCTACCGTAAGCACCACAAAAAGTTACTGAATAAGGACGCATATATATGACAGGTGTTATTTTGTCTTGACAAACTAGAGAACTTTGAGCTGCCCCGTTTTTACCGAGACTTACGTTCGACCCTATATTCAATAGTAAATATATAGGGTTGATGATTTGGCTACTACTGTTACCTGCTATTGTCATGAAGTGCCTCTAGAACACATGTTTCTAACCTGTCCCCATCTCCCCTCCTTCCCTTTTGTCCCTCCTCTGCTTCCTCTCTTGCTTCCTCCTCCACTCCTTATATGCCTCCTCTTGGTTCTCCCTCAGCTTCTCCTCTTCCTTCTCCTTCTCCCTGTCTGCTTCTTCTCTTCCCCTTCTTCATCTTCCTTCTCCTCCTTTCTCTTCCACCCCTTCCTCCTCCACCCCTTCCTCCTTCTCCCCTTCCTCCTCCTCTACCCCCACCACCTCCTCTGTTTCCACCACCACCTCCTCCTCCTCCCCCGCCATCACCTCCTCGTCCTCTTCCACCACCACCTTCCCTTTCACCGCCACCTCTTC
Source organism: Sthenelais limicola (assembly GCA_942159475.1). NCBI lineage: Eukaryota > Metazoa > Annelida > Polychaeta > Phyllodocida > Sigalionidae > Sthenelais > Sthenelais limicola. The sequence continues at coordinate 155,192,408 of OW804094.1, read as the reverse complement.
CACCACTTCCTCCTCTTCCACCACCTCCTCCATCAGCACCTCCTCTTCCACCACCTCCTCTTCCACTACCACCACATCATCCTCCACTACCACCACCTTCTCTTCCACTACCACCTCCTTCTCCTCCACCACCTCCTTCTCTTCCACCACCTCCTCCTTCTCCTCCACCACCTCCACTTCCACTACCACCACCTCCTTCTCTTTCACCACCACCTCCTTCTCCACTACCACCACCTCCTCTTCTTCCACCACCTTCAGCACCTCCTTCTCTGCCACTGTCTTCTACTGCCACTACCACCCACCGTCCCTATCCCTCCCCACTCCCCCCCCCCCCCCGGGGTGATTACTCCAGTCATTTATACAGTAAACAATTACTCTAATGCCTATTGTCAGTATCCACCCTGACCACCCAGTTACCATGGTAACACCACCCACTATAATGTCTCCTCCACTGGAGACAGACATGAAAAATTCATCTCTTCTTTTCCCTGATTGTGCCTGGGCGGGGGGCATCTTGTATTAGTAACTAGCCATCTTTATTATCCCTTATTGTGCACCCTCCATATCCTCCCTCTCCTCCACCTCCACCTCCACCACCTCCACCTCCACCACCTCCGCCTCCTGCTCCTCCTCCTCCCTGCTCCACCTCCTCCTCCTCCTCCTCCTCCTCCTCCTCCACCTCCCTCCTCCTCCTACCTCCTCCACCTCCCTCCTCCTCCTGCCCCTGCTCCTGCTCCTGCTCCTGCTCCTGCTCCTGCTCCTCCTACTCCTCCTCCACCTCCTCCTCCTCCTCCACCTCCTCCTGCTCCTCCTCTACCTCCTCCTCCTCCACCTCCTCTTCTTCCTCCTGTCCCTGCTCCTGCTCCTGCTCCTCTTCCTCCTGCTCCTCCCCCACCTCCTCCTCCTCCTCCTCCTCCTCCTGCTCCTCCTCTTCCTCCTCCACCACATCCTCCTCCTCTTTCTCCTCCTGCTCCTCCTCCTCCACCTCCTCCTCCACCACCTCCTCCTCCTCTTCCTCCACCTCCTCCTCCACCTCCTCCTCCACCTCCTCCTCCACCACCTCCTCTTCCTCTTCCTGCTCCTACTTCTCCTCCTCCTCCTCCTCCACCTCCTCCCCCTCCTCCTCCACCTCCTCCTCCTCCTCTTCCTCTTTCTCCATCTCTTCCTTCCTCTCCTCCTCCTCCTCCTCTTCCTCCTCCTCCTCCTCCTCCTCCAGCACCACCACCTTCCTCTACTACCCCCTCCTCCACCCCAAGCCATCATTTTTATTGCTTCCCTCCCATCCTTCTATTGTATTGGAGACAGTTCATTCATTGTAGAGAGCCGCTTAAATACGCTTAACTTCATTTGTCATTCAACTTCATTTTACCCCATGTCCTTCCCACCCATGGGTACCCCGTCTATCCATCTCTCCCATCACCTTAATGCTCCTTGGCATTCAGTGCAGCTATTCCCCAGCTAAATCGTGAGAAAATCATATCATGGCTTTTATTTTATTCACATCCTTAAGTGTCAGATTATCAGAAAATGTAAATTCGCCTTCACCAGTCCTCTCAAATATCCCACATCTAAGACAAAAATGAGCTTCAAAGTGTAGTTTAACATAACAGAACTGATACTTTAAATCAATGCGATAGCAAATATACTCCGATATACCCGGTATTCTTCATTTTTCAGCCTCATTTAGGCGAATTTCCTAAATGTGTGGAGCTGCCAATTGTACATTTTCTGAAAATCTGACCCTTAAGCATTACATGAAGTCACCCTTTCAGTCGATTTTTGTTCCGTAAGGGAATTCATATTTGTCTCAGGCTTTCACCCATCTGCTAATAGTTTTCTATGCCCAGTGCTTATTTATCCTGGAAGCTGTACGATCAGGGTCAGATTTTCAGAAAATGTACATTTGGCAGCTGTACACATTTAGTAAATTCTTCAGAATTAGGCTGCAATTTGGTCAATATTATGTAAATTCGAGAATATTCGGCATCGCATCGATTATAGCAATCTGTTTGGTTAGGTTGGACTGTATTTTGAACTTTATTTTCGTCTAAAATTTGGGTTATTTGAGAGGATTGGCGAAAATGAATTGTACATTTTCTGAAAATCTGACCCATCAGTCTCGATTATTTTTCTTGGCAATCACTGACAGTAATAAATAGAAACCTCATGAAGAAAATAAACCTTTCAATATTTTATTTTAAAAAAAGGAAATATTAACAATGCCAATACTGGAAGATTCTATTAATAGTCCTCTAGACCATCACATAACCTATAGATCTATAATGGAATAATAGTCCTCTAGGTCATCACATAACCTATAGATCTATAATGGAATAATAGTCCTCTAGACCATCACATAACCTATAGATCTATAATGGAATAATAGTCCTCTAGACCATCACATAACCTATAGATCTATAATGGAATAATAGTCCTCTAGACCATCACATAACCTATAGATCTATAATGGAATAATAGTCCTCTAGACCATCACATAACCTATAGATCTATAATGTAATAATAGTCCTCTAGACCATCACATAACCTATAGATCTATAATGGAATAATAGTCCTCTAGACCATCACATAACCTATAGATCTATAATGGAATAATAGTCCTCTAGACCATCACATAACCTATAGATCTATAATGGAATAATAGTCCTCTAGACCATCACATAACCTATAGATCTATAATGGAATAATAGTCCTCTAGACCATCACATAACCTATAGATCTATAATGGAATAATAGTCCTCTAGACCATCACATAACCTATAGATCTATAATGGAATAATAGTCCTCTAGACCATCACATAACCTATAGATCTATAATGGAATATTAGTCCTCTAGGCCATCACATAACCTATAGATCTATAATGGAATAATAGTCCTCTAGACCATCACATAACCTATAGATCTATAATGGAATACTCAGTAAAAATACTTGTTTCGTTCTATTTTAACTCTTCCTGCTCCTCAGAGTTTATGACCTCCTTTACCACCCCATGCTGTGTCCCAGATTCCCGCATTCCATCCCTCCTCTCCCCTGCCTCAGTGCCATAGTGTTAATAGGGGAGTTGCATGTCTCACTGCGCATGTCTGTCACAGTGCATCCTGGGACGGATTCAGTTCAAGTCTGACTTACAAATATTTGGTAACAGTTTTATAAAAAAATTGTTTTCACTTATATCACAGCGTGTATAGAAGATTTATGAAAACCAAATGCATGATGGGAAAGATGAAGTAAAGGGTTATGGAAACATGTATAACACATGGATATTGACATTAGAGCATTGATAAATAGTCCATGCTGAATATAACATGTTTTGAATAGATTTTACACTGTACCATTAGTCCCATAATTCCATGCGAATCACGATTCAAAATGGCGACTATGCAAATCCCCTATCTATGATGTGTAGTTATTGTAATGCCATTTTCTTCTCCTATTTCAATATCAGGTCTCATCATTTATATTTTATCGGATTCTCTTTCTCTACATTATCATTTGTCATCTCAATTCCCTCAAATCCTCCCAACTTGACACGACCATCTGATCTCTCATCACATTCACAGCCAAGGAATTTATACGATTAGGATTTGAGAGTAATCCTTCCTTGTACCTTCAGGTGGTTGAGTAACATAGATTGAATTTGAATTTGAATTTGAAAACTTTTATTGCTCTTATTTGTGATGTGTTTCAGGAAAATGAATCACAAGTCGCAAATTGGTGTTTTTCAAGGTCGTTTACTTACAAGATCTCTTTGTTGGAATATTTTCATTTTTGAAGTGTCTAGTCCTTGTGGTTGTATGAATACATCTACCAAATTTCAAGACTGTTTATTAATTATATCAGTGCGTTTCTTAGATCACCCCATTGAGTATATTTAGCTACTTTACTGGTAATTATCCACCCAGAAATACTGCAAACGTTTTTTTCAAAAATAAAAATATCTAACTAAAAAGATAAAAGTACTTATTAAGATGTCCTTAATGTTTACATTCATTGGAATCGGCTTGGTCTAATCTTTTCAATTATGGTGATATCTCTAAATCCATATTTTGCGACTTATGACTCATTTTCCTGAAACGGATCACATTTAGCCAATCAAAGGAGCACTCCAGCGGTGGGGAGGTTTTTATATATCGATTGTAAGTTATTCTTTAACAACTAGACAGGTAGAATAATATTGAACAAATCATGTATGCTGGTTGTCCGCAACACAGGTCTATGTGAGCCATTCAGACAACCCAAAATGAATATATGGGTCAGATTTTCAGAAAATGTACAATTGGCAGCTCTACAAGTTTAGTAAATTCTGCTAAATCAGGCTGAAAAATGAAGAATACTGGGTATATCTGGGTATATTTGGTATCACATTGATTTAATCAGTTCTGTTATGTTAAACTGCATTTTGAAGCTCATTTTTGTCTTAAATGTGGGTTATTTGAGAGGATTGGTGAAGGCGAATTGTACATTTTCTGAAAATCTGACCCATGTGCTTGTTCTGCGGACAACTAGGTTTTACCTATATTTGGTGTGAGCGAACAACCACATATTTGTGATATATATGTTGGACAACCATATTTTGAAAAAGGATTCTTGAAGTGATGTTTCTTGTGTTCACAGACATTCTTCTTGTGTCCAGACACATGCTACCGACCATATTTTAGCCATGGCTGAATACAGTGCTGCAGCTTATCGTTAAAATGAGTAGGCCTACATGCAGTATATATGCAGGTCGTTAAAAGTTGAAAGACATATATGATGAGTGCCCTTTGCCATGATATAACCTCTGCTTTAATTTGTATGATGTAAATGCTTTATCTCAGCTTTGTCAAAAACAGAACAATACAATCACCATCAGGACCAATGCATTGTCTGACTTTGACAGCTTGCGTCAAATATGCACCACATACATTGTATATTGTGTCTACTGAGAAAACACTGCATGAAGTAGGTATCAGAGTGCTTGTATACTGTGCCTACAGAACACTGCAGATGGGTTGTGGATTTGTCCCTTCAGGGTACTGCATTCATTAGTTCCAATTAAGATGCAAATTGTGACAATGGGTGCTGCATGGAATTGGAACCACCCAATTTGGTCCTCATGCAAACCGCTGATATTGTCTGCTTAAATGAGGCCAAGGATTATGCATGCATCTTCACAGGAGCCATTCAACTTTATACCAATAAAAATGAGCAAATCATTTATGGGTGAAGTCGCCAGAAAATGTACAATTAACCTTCACTAATTCTCTAAAATAACCCAAATTTAAAACAAACATAAAGTTCAAAATACATTGAAAAATGCAAGAATGTTTTTACCAATATCATAGCTTGTATAAAAGACTTATAAATAAAAACCAAATGCATGATGGGAAAGATGGAAGCTTGTGTTATGGAAACATGTATACCACATGGATATTGACATTAGAGCAGTGATAAATATTCCATGCTGAACATGATATGTTTTCTACAGGTTTCATGCAGTACCATTAGTCCCATAACTCCATGCGACTGAAGATCCAAAATGGCGGCTATGCAAATCCCCTATTAATTGAAATAATAAGTTGTATATATGTGGCAGCCTGGACCGAACATAATGCATCATCAATCTCCCTTGCTTTCCTCCTTTATACCCAATGTTCTCCTTCTTTAAACTCGCACCTCGACAACAAATTAAATTGATTTAGTTTAAATTTGATTGGCCATCAACATTTAACATTCAGTTATATAAATACGCAACCATGACAATAGTCCTGTCATCAGACTATGATTGCACACTCTTTGTCAGATTGACTTCATAATGCTTTATCCTGCTAAGTATCTGCTGATACTACTCCTTGTTGATGTTCTCTTTGCTAACCTCGTGTTGTCAGCACTTCTCCACAAGTACTGAATATTTTGTACAAACCTTTTCATCTCTTCCCTGACTTAATTTATAAGTTTTCGAATTGGTAACCTTAACTTGATAACTTGTTAATGTTAGTACAACTATTTGATAATTGTTCAAACTAGAACTAGTTGGAATTCGTATAAGGCATTCGCCGGAGGAAATGATATGATTGTATCATGATTGGCGCAACTACCTTCTGTAATGTACCATCTTTGCAAATAAAAGAATTCTTCAAATCAGATCAAATCAATAATCTTTAAGCGGGATTGTTTTCAGTTGAAAAAAAAGCAAATGAACTATTAATCATATTAATAACCTGATTTACGAAATACTAAATCATATCATTTTACATACCACTCTTCACATCATTGTCTACTGACAATTTGTCTTCCTTCATACACTACTCACTACAAATTACAGTTACACATAGATGGAACCTAGCAAGGGGGAAGTCTGTACACTTGTTATTGACCGAGGGAGAACGGGAAGTTAGAGGGCGTTAGCCCGAGATCTTCTGTGCTCCCGAGGTCACTAACAAGTGTAAAGATTTCACTCGAGCTTTGTTCCATATTTATTACACCCCATTAATAGATAAAAAATATAGATAATTAAAAATAAAAGAAGTAATTTACGTTTTGGGCGGACCTACTTGTTGTATGCGCCAAGGGTGACATAACTCACATGTTATGCACCACTTTGACCAAGTGTGACATACAATGCTGGAGGTATAGGAAGCAACAGCACAGGGGTGTAATAAATCAATGTTCTCTACTTTCATACCTTGCTATCATTTCCTTATCTAGACGTTATACTATCTACGCTGCAATGATTACAAGCAATTTGATTGACAGTTTGATCAACAATCTTTCCAAATTACGTTGATAAACGGTCTGCCACCTTACTCCACCTCACTGTATTTGGCCTTTAATACAATAAAACAAATCTCCACAACAAATTAAATTGATTTAGTTGAGAGACGGCAGTGTTTGCCCTCTACTTCAACTTGTCCTCAGTTCTGATCGGCATTTTTTCAAAATGGATGCTCAGTTGAGTGACCTTGACATTGTTCCCACCCACCGAGATTCCTTGAATGAGGCCCTCTGGCGGTCATTTTGCCGTTTAATTAATTTTAGATTTACCACCTGCGCTGTCAAGGGGAGGTGGAGGGTTGAGGAGAGATTTATTAGCTCGTTTTATTTGGTTTTATTTGGTATTCTCTTCACTGTTGTCAGCTTGTCTTGTTGCCGTGTTGTGGGCGCGGAGGTGAGGAGAGAAGGAGGGGTATAGAAATGTGATGTGTTCCAGGCAAATGAGTCGCAAGTCGTGAAATTAATATTTTTCAGTATTTTGTCCACAAGATCTCTACGACTTGGGATCCTAATGATGCTATTAGTGAGATTTATATTGTTTGTTTTATAATTTGTTTCATGTTTTATTATATACTTTATTACATACATGTGCGATTTCACGGGTGCTATTCAGGGGTGCTATTCAGGGGTGCTATTCGAAATGTCAAATAGCACACATGTCAAATAGCAGGGCATTAACACGTGACCAATATGACGCAATTTCATTGTTTGCCGACGTTGCGCACTTGGTGACATTGCACTCTGCTGTGTAGTGCTGCCTTGCACGTTTTGAAAGTTTTCAAGCTAAGTTCCGATAATTTGGCAAGAAATACAGCAATAGTAAGGTAAATATAACAAATAAATTGATAAATAGGTATGTAATAAATATCTGATAGCCCTCTGTTCGATGTCAAATCGATCTCGACATCGGGTCAAATCGCACTCAACCCCTTCAGGGTTCCATGCGATTTGACCCGATGTCGAGATCGATTTGACATTTCAATTGGGCTATTAGATATATATATCATATCATGTAAGTATTAGACAGTCACTCCCATAGTACAGCAATCTTTGTTCTATGGTGGTTCTGGGTGTGACCTTAAAGTGCCTTTCTGTCTCTTTACTCTGTCTCTCTCTCCCTTCTTCTCTATCTCTATTTCCTGGGTATGATTATAAACTGCCTCCCTCTCAGCTCTCCCGCCCTTGATATAACACTTCAAAGTGTTGATAAGGGCGTAAAGCAACCAATCTCACTCACTCCCTCTCAGCTCTCCCGCCCTTGATATAACACTTCAAAGTGTTGATAAGGGCGTAAAGCAACCAATCTCACTCACTCACTCACTCTATGCAGGTAACGGCTGAAAGACCTGGATTTTATCCAGAATCCTGGTTACCCACCTGCCTCCCTCACTTTTGTAAAACATCAGACAAATAAAGTTTGTTCAACTCAATTCTGAGTCAATCTATGGTGGACAGACTGTAATGTTGATTATTGCAGTCAGACGTGTTAGCACCTGCGCAGTGAATCTGAGCGGGATGAGAGTTGTGCGCAAGTCCAGTGGGAACCAATAGGAATCAATCATTGTCAGGGAATTCTGGGAATGGTCGGATTGGGGTTTTCATTGGTTGTCCAATCCATCTCTTCCTCCACCAAGCCGACCTTCTCTTCAGTCCTTTATCATCAAATTTGTATCACGCCGAATCGTCTTGAGGCTGACCTCCCTTTCTATTGGTTCTCCGATCGCTGGTGTAAAGTGACTTGTTTGCCCTGTAAATAAAGTCTTCTCTCTAAAAGTGAGCTCGGGAGAGAGAAAAACTAAGTTATTTCCGCGCTGATAGCCGTCTAGGGAACCGTTATATCAAGTTTGGGGCGAGGGAGAATGCAGTTGATATGTTATAAGGGTAAGATTTTCAGAAAATGTACAATTCAACTTCACCAATCCTATCAAATAACCCAAATTTCAGACGAAAATAAAGTTCAAAATACAGTTCAACCTAACCAAATAGATTGCTAGAATCAGTGCAATGCCAAATATACTCGAATGTACCTAGTATTGACCAAATTGCAGCCTAATTTAGCAGAATTTACTAAATGTGTACAGCTGCCAATTGTACATTTTCTGAAAATCTGACCCATAAGCTGGGATTCTTTTGAGACAGAAAGAGATGAGAGAAGTGTAGGGTTGTTTTTGTGGTGGTATATTTGATATCTTCTTATATTTAGGACTTGGGGGAGTGTAATCGGGAATACGGAGTGAAAAGCAATATTCGCGAATGTTTTTTCTTGTGGTTTTATGTGCAGTAAATCTATTGCAAGCAATTGATGGGAGGCGGCATGCAATTGGAATATGTAGAAGTCTGGAGCATTCTATCATTCTCTGAATTCATAAAAAAAAGTGGTGAAAGTAGTTTTTAACAATCTCGGTATATAATAGTTAATATGGAGGAGGGGCGGGGGGGGGGGGGGGGTTGAAGGAACGGTATAATATTATACTAACACCAAAAAACTGAATTCAAGAAATGTATAAAGAATCTAATTAAGTCTGCATGAAGATTATCACCTTGCATAATATATACTACATTATATAACACATATATCTTCTAGTACCATGATGTATAATACTATCTCGTATAAATATATAGTAATTTATAAACAAACATTCCCTAATATAAAATGAAAAGTGTTACCAGTTAAGAATCATCAAGGATACAAACCAAATATACTCAGATATACCGGGTATTCATCACTTTTCAGTCTAATTTATCAGAATATACCAAATGTGTAGAGCTGCCAATTGTACATTTGTACATTTTCTTAAATCCTATTGTTTTTGCTACGCTCCTTCAGACCCAAATAGCATCCTGCCTTATAAACCGTCTCCGCACACAATAATATTTTTATTACTTCAGTGATAGCCCCGTTTTTTCGCCATCCATTATGTCGCCGATGGATGAGTCTGTCAATATGCGACAATACACATTTGTGACTCCAGTACTGGCAATGGAGGTGGGAGGGGGTGCTCCCCCCCCCCCCCCACACACACACCCTCACCGTCATTACAAGGGGTTTGTGTGTGCCCCATTTCCTATTGTTCATATTGGAATTGCAATAGGTCGAAAGAAAACTGGTGAGTGGTGAGCACTGGTGAGCGATAATAAGTGAATTCATCATAAGAAAGGATTCGGGCGGGTCCTCCAAATACAAATGAAGTTGTAGAAGCCCTGTAACAAAAATAACCTGACAAAATCCTCCAATTTTTTGTGAGATGACTTTTAGATGGTTTGGAAATGAATGGAACAACGTTCAGTTCTTGACCGAGGTTAACTGAGAGTGCAGCTTTTAAGGAAGAGTGTTGCGGGGTTGGTCGAGCTATCAAACTGCTGGGTGGACTCAGTGTCAGGCCCCACCATGTTTACATTGTTTAGATTTCGACCAACGTTAACTGTGCAGCTTCAAGTTACCATGGTAGTTACATGTTGTCTGGTTACTTTAAGCCTTATTTAGAGTGGATATAAGGGAGTTAGTGTATAAGTATGTGAATGGCGACAACAGGTTGGAGGCTAAAGGGTGGTCTCCACTGGCTGCGGTAAACTCTGCGGTAAGCCTTGCGATGGTGTTGTGCTGGTTCTGTAGGTGGAGAGGAATGATGAGGTCCTGCCTACATGGTTCACTGGCCATGTAGGCAGGGCCTCGCCAGTTCTCACCATCACAGCAACATCGCAAGGCTTACCGCAGAGCTTACCGCAAAGCTTACCACAGCCAGTTGAGACCACCCTTAAGTGGAGTGTTTAGGTTGCTAATATAAAGGGTGGTCTCCACTGGCTGCGGTAAGCCTTGCGATGGTGTTGTGCTGGTTCTGTAGGTGGTGAGGAATGATGAGGTCCTGTCTACATGGATCACTGGTTGCCTCGCCACTCCTCTCCACCTATAAAACCATCACAACAACAACAACACCGCAAGGCTTAATGCTTTGCAAAAACTGGAACCTATCGTACCGCCTTTGGCAGGGGAAACCTTAAAATATATGTGTATCATAGACTGCGGCCATGGACAAATATACAGTCTCCTCCAGCAATTACAATAAAACAATATCTCTTGCCCGTTGTCATTATTTAAGGGTTGGCTCTTACATCTCAGCCTGGCTCTGCATTAGAATCAATAAGACCTAATGCCTCACATTACACATGCACTCTTACCACACCAGGGGTCAGATTGTCAGCAAATGTACAATTGTCAGCTCTACACATTTAGTAAATTCTGCTAAATTAGACTGCAATTTGGCCAATACTAGGTAAATTCCAGTATATTCAGCGTTGCATTGATTCTAGCAATCTGTTTGGTTAGATTGAACTGAATTGAACTTTAGTTTTGTCTAAAGTTTGGGTTATTTGAGAGGATTGGTGAAGGTGAATTGTACATTTTCTGAAAATGTGACCCATCTGCTTAATGTGCTTCAGCCAATCGTAAAGCATTGAGACTATTGTTTGTGGTTGGTTCATTTGGATTGCATTCAAGAACCAAACCATTTAGTTCTAACTTAACTATTCTCTCTATTCCTATTAAATGGATTCAAGTGTAAGTCCATTCCTGATATATGCAACATTTCTATATGTTTGCATTCAACCTTGTACAACTCTTCAAGACAAGCGGACCAGTAGAATCGCTCTGCACTTGTCTTGTGCTAAAAATATTAGCAGATGAAGAGCGAATGACAAGCGCAATATAAACAAGCAAAAAAAGAGCGAGCCATGAGCGTAGATACAAGCGATCCAGTGGAATCACAGCTTCAAAGTACATAAAAGGCCTTAAATATCAGTTACCCTGGACTGAGGGAACCCTGATTGTTGGCTTACCTCATTCACAGTTTACTGTGCGACACAGGACAGGTTGGTTGTGAGAAGGGTTTGGGGCAACAACAGTTGTTGCCAGCATTGTTACTGCTGCCGCCGCTGTGGCGCTGGGGGACTATTCATCACATTAGCATGGGCTGAGTGATTGGATGGGGAAGGCCTTACACTCCCCACTCTCCCTCACTCCTCCACCCCGGGGCAGGCAGGAAAAACAACACCGACAGTTCTTTGGCTTGTCTTTAGCAATAATAGGGTTATCCCAGCATTATAGGGGACTTGTGGAGACGTTATTTCTGTACCTAAGTTTGCTGTAGGAGTCACAGAGTCCTGATCTAGCCAAGTGAGTGAGTGAGTGAGTGTGAGCCAGTCTAAGCTCAGATCCGATAGGAATATGATGTCTGTGATTGGACGCCTACTGCGCTAATGTCTTTCCTGGACCAGGGTTCGGCGTCCTAATGGGATTCTGTAATGACATTTTGCGGTTTAGAGCGAGTGGTTATCCGTCAGACATGGGCAGTGAGAAATGCAAATCCCCCTATTTCTTCCGAGTGCCAGCTCATGTCATTTTGTGGAATGAGCCGGCAACACCTTACTATGTTGATCTTCTCTTCTTCAGCAGAATTTCTTCAGCTACACTTAAGGGGGGTCTCCACTGACCGTGGTAAGCTCTGTGGTAAGCCTTGCGATGGTGCTGTGATGGTGAGGAGTGGCGAGGTCCTGCCTACATGGCCAGTGAACCATGTAGGCAGGAGCTTGTGATTACTCTCCACTTACAGAACCAGCACAACACCATTGCAAGGTTTACCGCAGAGCTTACCGCAGCCAGTGAAGACCACCCTTTAGGTTAGTCAGTCCAACAGTGTGTAAATAACAAGTGGTATAACAAAAGTATAGATTGTTGAATAAATTGTGTCACAAGTCATACATTTTTGTCTTTCCTTTCTGGTGTTTAACCTAGGTAATTATGATTTTTGTTCCCATGATGCGAACCAACTATATTTTTCGCTCTTGTTTGCTTAGAGTATCTTTTTATTTCTCTTAGAGTGTCTATGAAATCAATTTTACCTTTTCCAAAAAGTCTAACTCTATGGAGGTAATTCAGCAGAATTTCTTCAGCTACAGTTAAACTAGTCCCATAATCCCTTTTATTACACCCCTGTGATGTTGCTTCCTATACCTTCAGCATTGTATGCCACACTTGGTCAAAGTGGTGCATAACATGTGAGTTATGTCACCCTTGGCGCATACAACAAGTAGGTCCACCAAAAACTTAAATTACTTCTTTTATTTTTAATTAATTATATTTTTTATTTATTAATGGGGTGTAATAAATATGGAACAAAGCTCGGGTGAAGTCTGTACACTTGTTAGTGACCTCGGGAGCACAGAAGATCTCGGGCTAACGCCCTCTATCTTCCCGCGCTCCCTCGGTCAATGACAAGTGTACAGACTTCCCCCTTGCTAGGTTCCATCTATATGCTAGACCTGCACAGTGGCTACTGCAACTCCTCTATTATTATAAATGCAGTGTAAGTGATTGGGGAGAGTGCATTAGTAAATGAAGGGGTGGTGGGTGGGAGGTTTATTTGTTATTTGAGGCATGCACTTTCGTCGCCTGTCAGAATCAGTCTTCCATTCCTTGAAATTAAAGTGCATTGAAGTACTGGTGCCCGCTCCTTCATATGGTAATGTCATGTCTCCGGTCCCTTAAGGCAGCAGTGTCTCTAGGTCAGTTCAAACCCACTGAGAAAAGAATTTCCCATATATGGGTCAGATTTTCAGAAAATGTATTGAATTGAATTGAAAAATCTTTTATTTGTCAATAATAAAATAACAGTTACATAGAAAATGACAAGCTGGTCGACAGACTTCTGGGATAATCCCAGTTCTTCCAGACGTATAATTCACCTTCACCAATCTTCTCAAATAACCGAAACTTTAGACAAAACTAAAGTTCAAAATACAGTTCAACATAACTAAACAGATTGCTAGAATCAATGCAATGCTGAATATACTCGAATTTACCTATTGACCGAATTGTAGCCTAATTTAGCAAAATTTACTAAATGTGTAGAGATGCCAATTGTACATTTTCTGAAAATCTGACCCATATTCTAATCTTACTGCCGAGTGTATTGCTGCTACCTTAAGCCATTTCCTCAATTTAATTTGTTTAAATGTTATGCTTGAATCTTTTAATTAAATTACCCTAGAAAGTCTCTGCAGATCTATATTGTTGTGAAAGGCCCGGGGATGGAGGGAGAGCACTAGAGAGTCTGTGCACAAGACCATGCTTGGACTTTTATTGTAATACTTGTGGAAATAAAATCATAAAATCCATGGTATAGTTACAATTACTGTTACAATTATATAATGCAATGTTTGTTTGATCTTTCAGGTATGTACATTCTACACTTCATGTAATACTATACTGGAGTTTGGTAAGTAGATAACACAAGTTATTCTGAGGAAGGGATACCTAATGTTAGTTGCTATATCGATGATATGATTTCAGCATCTGTTAGCTGGGAGGAACACCTCCAGAGTATAGATAATTTATTTTCTACTCTCGTCAAAGCTTGCATTAGGTTGAAAAAGGAAAAATGTTTTTTTGGACTTGAATCTGTTTCATTTTTAGGCGATGTAATTAACAGGCGAGGGCTCCAACCTGGGTATTGTAAGGTGAATGCCATACTATGCGACGAAAAAGTTGTAGGCTCAGATTTTCAGAAAATGTACAATTCATCTTCACCAATCTTCTCAAATAACCCAGAGTTCAGACGAAAATAAAGTTTAAAATACAGTACAACCTAACCAAACAGATTGCTAGAATCAATGCAATGCCGAATATACCCGAATTTACCTAGTATTGACCAAATTGCAGCCTTATTTAGCAGAATTTACTAAATGTGTACAGCTGCCAATTGTACATTTTCTGAAAGTCTGACCCTAAGATTTATCAGAAACTAAAGATTTTTGTTTCATTTTTCCCACTCATCTGAAAGACATTTCTTCAAAGTTTTGTATTTACATATATATACATATTAGCAGCAAAATATTAATAACTTCAGTCCTGTAGGTCAAACCATGAGTAAAGTTGGTAAGATTTCTTTGTGGTAAATAGCTGAGAATGCAGCTTAAAATTCCTTCATTTATCCTGACGGGCTCACAGTATTATCTGGCCAGCATCCAGTTTTTTGCCAGGAATGTGAATTATTCCCCTTTTGGGAGCATACACTTGTACTATACATCAATTTGTACTGAAGAACATACATCCAAGCAACGATTCTCTAAAGTATATATATGTCCCTTGGTGTTAGTTGAGAATTGCATGGTCAGGGCCTCACCATATTGATAAGATCAATTACTCATATATTTATGGGTCAGGTCACCAGAAAATGTACAATTGGCAGCTGTACACATTTAGTAAATTCTGCTAAATTAGGCTGTAATTTGGTCAATACTAGGTAAATTCGAGTATATTCGGCATTGCATTGATTCTAGCAATCTGTTTGGTTAGGTTGAACTGTATTTTGAACCTTATTTTCGGCTGAAATTAGGGTTATTTGAGAGGATTGGTGAAGGTGAATTATACATTTTCTGGCGATTTCACCTTTATGCCTTCTTGGTAGGAAGCATGGTTGAATGAGGTACTAAAAGGAAGGGGAAATCTTCTCCATGACTTTAGACTGGACAACTCATTACCTGGACACAGTACAACATTTTTTTTGTTTTTGCTTTTGCAAAATTCTTTATTTCCTTGTTGTGACATGTTGAGAGCACAGTACAAGTGGATGGTTTACTACCTTCAGTGTCTGCATTGTACAGCCAATATATTACCCTATATGGGTCAGATCACCAGAAAATGTACAATTCACCTTCGCCAATCTTCTCAAATAACCCAAATTTCAGACAAAAATGAGCTTCAAAATGCAGTTTAACATAAAAAAAACTGATACTTTAAATCAATGCGATACCAAATATACTCAGATATACCCAGTACTCTTCATTTTCAGCCTATTTTAGGAGGATTTCCTAGATGTGTAGAGCTGCCAATTGTACATGTTCTGAAAATCTGATCCATATACTCGAATTTACCTAGTATTGACCAAATTGCAGCCTAATTTAGCAAAATTTACTAAATGTGTACAGCTGCCAATTGTGCATTTTCTGAAAATCTGACCCAAATATCAGCAGAAAGCTGAACAAGCTAGACTACAGAAGCACAGGAGCACACCATTATTAGTTCCATGAATAATGGCTCTTGTTTCTACTCTTAATTATGCACAAGTTTTAATTATACAAGTTCGGAGTAGAGTTATGTTCTTGTATTTTGTCTCTGGCAGCTGGTTGGTAATATGTATCTATGGAGCAGCAGGGGCAGACACTCAGAAAATGTACAATGTACAATTCTACACATCTATCAAATTCTGCTAAATTAGAGTGAGAATTGATAAATACTAGGTATATCTGAGTGTATTCTGTATTGTATTCATTCAATACATCTGTCCGGTTATGTTGAACTGTATTTTGAACCTGATTTTTGCCTTGAATTTGGATTATTTGAGAAGGTTGGTGAAGGGGAATTGTACATTTTCTGGTGATTTCACCCAGCAACACAAATTGTTTTTTTACTACATTTAGACAAAAACTACTACGTACACTTGTCTTATGAATAAGTCAAAGAAATCGTGCGTCGATTTGTGAACAATAAACTGAGTCCCGCTTTTAGATTTTGTGTGAGTGCTATATCCAAAGTACAATATTTTTTTTTACTCACAATGGGCGCTAAGCAGTTGTGAGATCGAGATTGCTGTATAGTTCGTAGGACAGACATTTTTATTCAGACTGTTCAGTACCTGTGTTTAAATGACTACACTAACACTCCACTACACTAGATCTGAGTGGTAAAGTGTACCCTTAGCTAGACCTGTTAATGATGAAATTGAAATTGTATTGCCCAAGCCGTCCCATATGGTCTAGTGGTTAGGATTCTTGCCTTTCACGCAGGCGGCCCGGGTTCGATTCCCGGTGTGGGAACACATTTTTTCAGGGTAGAAAATTTAATCTGGTGAGACAGATATTGATGATGATTGTATTATATTCAATATAAAATGCGCTACTTTGTGTGTACGTATGGTATATATACTGTAAACGTATTAATATTTGCGCAGTATTTATATTCGCTATTTTCGCGCAGCCACCTTTGTGCGCGAAAATAAATCCTGCGCAAAAGGTATGATTATTGCATAAACAAAGTGTGAGACTTCCTTGCTGCACGGAATTAAATCCACGCGAAAAAGTGTCAAAGTACTTTGTGCGCGAAAATTTATCTGCGCGAAAATAAATATGTTTACAGTATATATGAAATATGAAATGGTGTAAAGAGAACAATAAGGGGGGATGAGTTGAGAAGGGGGGGACGGGGAGGGGGGGGGCGGGGAGGGGGGACGGGGGGGGGGGACGAGGGATATAAGTAATAAGTCTATCTTTTACAGCAGAGGAGAAAAGATGCCTCTCCCCGCCCCACACCCGAGTCCCACCCTATAGAGATATCCACTCCTAGAGTAAGTGCTGAGGTATTCCTCACACCCCGCCATACATACCCATAGCATATATATATGGGTCAGGTCACCAGAAAATGTACAATTGGCAGCTGTACACATTGAGTAAATTCTGCTAAATTCGACTGAAATATGATAAATACCACGTATATCTGAGTATATTTGGTATTGAGTTGATTCAAAGAATGTGTTTGGTTATGTTAAATTGTGTTTTGAGTCTCATTTTTGTATCAAATTCGGGTTATTTGGGAGGGTATCTAAATGTGAATTGTACATTTTCTGGTGATTTCACCCATATATGTGTATGTGTAAAGATAGCCTTGAGGGAACCCATCCATACACGTACTCAGGAATATTACCATCTGGCCGCACCAGCCGCCCGCTGCTCTATTCCCATTGACACAAGTGGGGCAGATTTTCAGAAAATGTACAATTCGCCTTCCTCTCAAATAACCCACATTTAAGACAAAAATGAGCTTCAAAATGCAGTTTAACATAGTAGAACTAAAACTTTAAATCAATGCGATACAGATTATACTTAGATATACCCGGTATTCATCATTTTCCTGCCAAATTTGGCAGAATTTTCTTAATGTGTGGAGCTGCCAATTGTACATTTTCTGAAAATCTGACCCAAGTATATATACGGCCATCACACATACACACTCAGCAATACATCAGGTGCTTTTTTCCCAGTTTACAAAACTGGAGAAGAAAAAATGGTGCATAAATATTTCTATAAAGGGTAAAATGTCTCTATATCGTGGAGTCTCTTGGGCAGTGCCCACAATACAAGTTCTGTTATTACCATAGAATATAGGCAAAGGATACATAATACAATAGTGGGTGGCATTTAGAAGCACATTTTTCTCACTTGTTGTTAGCTCATATAGGGCTGCGTTAAATAAAGGCAGATACACAATAGTGCGTCTCCAATCGACTAATGTGGGACGCGCAAAGAATTGTGCGTCTTGAATAGGGGAGTTGCATGTCTCACTGCGCATGTCTGTCACAGTGCATCCTGGGATGGATTCTGTTCAAAATTTGACATGCAATATTTGGCAACATTTTTATCAAAAATTGCAAGAATGTTTTCACCAATATCATAACTTGTATACATGATCTATGAAAACCAAATGCACGATGGGAAAGATGGGGACTTGTGTCATGGAAGCATGTAAAACACACGGATATTGGCATTACAGCATTGGTAGATATACCATGCTGAACATGACATGTTTTCTTTAGATTTCATACTGTACCATTACTCCCATAATTCCATGCGAATCTAGATTTAAGATGGGGGCTATGCAACTCCCCTATTGGAGAATGTAGGTATAGTGTTGTGTGTTGATGAAGTGCCTATGGGTGAAATTTCCGGAAAATGTACAATTGCCCTTCACCAATCTTCTCAAATAACCCAAATTTAAGACGAAATTCAGGTTTAAAACACATTTCAACAGAACCAGACTGATTTATTGAATGAATACAATACAGAATACACTCAGATATACTCGATATTTATCATTCTTCACTCTAATTTAGCAGAATTTGAGAGATGTGTAGAACTAACTGTAGATTGTGCATTTTCTGACAATCTGACCCAAACCCGAACATCTCCCCACGTTCCACATACTACTCACTCCACAAGAAATATACCGTATTTACATAGATTTCACATGACGTCACCCAGTAGGCTGCGGTTTCACAGTGACCGCCATTTTCAGGGTCATCGCTACGCTTGCCGTCTATGGCGAGGGTATCAAAACAAAGTTGATAAACCTCACAAGACAGGATACTTGGCTAATACTACACTAAAGGCAGGTAATCTAACCTATCATGAAGATATTATTGAGGCAGATGAAAATTGGTAAAAGTTAAAACAGTCAGAAAACGGTATTTTCAAGTATCGCAGCATACATAGGCGTCTAACTGGACCCAAAACATGGCCAGGGCCGTGACGTCAGTGAAATCTATGTATATACTGTATTTAAGGGTCAAATTTTCAGAAAATGTACAATCGTCAGCTCTACGAATTTGGTAACTTCTGGCAAATTAGAGTGGAATATTTCAAATGCTATGCATATCCAAGTATCTTTGCATTGTGTTCATTAAAAGTATGTCTTTCTTAATGCATTTTGAGCGTATTTTTTCTCTTAGATTAAAAACGGAATCAATGAATCGTCGTATTTGGGAAGGTCATTTTCTGACCCCAATGTAGCTGTTTGCTGGCCAACAGTGATTAATAGGTGTTATGTAACATTACGTAACATTGTGTAACCTCATTAGATATTAATTATCACCCATTTATTATATTATCTCATTACTAAAATCGCTAATTATACTTAGCTACCCAGTACTGTGCAAGTCTACTTATTCATGCTAAGCCATAGGTATTACGTAAGGGCTCCTCCCCCTACTCTTTACCCACATCCTGGAAGAAGATATGTAGTTGGATTCTAGTTCATTAAATCAGTTGCTTCGCTCTTCTCACGAAGACCACACGTGCGTTTGTATTCTTCCATCATACCTTAACATAGGTATAGGCCATGGAGGTGTGGCAGGTCGACGCCAGGTGGAGCAGGTCTCAGATCTATAAATAGCCTGGGCAGCTTCTCCACGGGGCATTAAAACCTGTGCAAAACCTGGAATTAGAAAAAAATAATTTCAATGATTGGGACTGCTCAGATCGCTTGGAGGGGCTTGAACGTCTTTGGAATTTACTATTTTTTTGTGATTTTTTTTTTAAAAAAAGCCCCCAAACTCTGCAGGTGGTGTGATGGAAAGCAAACGATGGAAAGCAAACGTTCATTAGGAAAGTTAAACTTTACCTCCAGCTATCATTTGTGGGAAGGTTTTTCTGCTCTGCTCAAATAATAATAATAACGTCTCGTGTATATCAGAGACGTTTTCAACTTCGGTGTAAATGATTGCAGCAATCTGTTGGGTTATTTGGGCAAAGGCAAATACAGATCTTTCTTAGATTGGTTCCTGCTAATGGCTAAAAACTACATTAACCGCCAGAGGTTACTCTGTAACAACTCTATGTGTTAAATCATTCCTAAGTAAAGTCTGTGTATAGGGTCATAGGCTATAATGCGGTTTTCATCATTTCTAGTCAAAGATGGGTTGATAAATTAAGTCGAGGTATATGAAGGAAATAAGATAAGATAAGATAAGAAACTACTTTATTCTTATCTTAAAGTACAGAAATCATAGCCATTCTTATAGAATCATGTAAACTCTTATGTCTTGTTTTCTGTCCAGCATCATTAGTCATGCGTCTTTTTGAGGTAGAAAATATTAGAAAAGCCAGAAGTATAACAGGTTGTTACAAACCAACCAGCTGGCATGTGGAATGTACATCTTCACTTAGGCTAGGCGTACGCGAGAGCGCTAGATATGTATGAGCTGGAGGGCAGGTACCTTGAATAAAAGCTATTTTGACAAAAACAAAAACTTTTTCTTTCAAACATAGAAATATTATTAGGTTTTCTAAACTATGAACCTCATTTATGTCTTTAATTTCGGTTATTTGAGTGTTTGATAAATGCGAAATGTACATTTTCCGGTGCATTCACCCTTGCACTATAAATAACTCTGGGCTGC
Organism: Sthenelais limicola; assembly: GCA_942159475.1. Taxonomy (NCBI): domain Eukaryota; kingdom Metazoa; phylum Annelida; class Polychaeta; order Phyllodocida; family Sigalionidae; genus Sthenelais; species Sthenelais limicola. Next base: position 155,171,632 of record OW804094.1, on the reverse strand, counting down.
CTTAATTACCGTCTATTGGATGGGGTTTATTTGTGGTAGGACATAGGTAGAGTGCAAGAAACGTGGGGGGACGGGGAGGGAGAAAGTGAGCGGGCGGGAGGATGTCATGAATTGATGGAAATGGGAACAGGAAATACCACTTTCAATACGCAAAACATATATTCTACAACACTAAGGATCAGAGAAAGAAAGCGATGAGAAAAATAATTTTGGTCAATTGAGCAGGGAATGCAACTTTAAACCAGTGAATACTCCTGTAAGTAGTACATAGAAAGTATACTCCATAAGATGATCTTAGAAAGGCAAGGATATATTCTATACACTGTCTTAAAATTTGGTATATGAATTAATATGATATGAATTTTAGGTTATTTGAGAGGATTGGCGCAGATGAATTGTACATTTTCTGAAAATCTGAGCCAATAAAGCGACTAAAGGAGCCTGGTGTGAGCCTCTCAGCCTATTATAAGCCAAGAGCAGATGAGAGCAGCAGCTCAACTTGTGGAGTCACTCCCTGCCTGTAGGGGGCGCCTATCTCAGGGTCAATGTTACTCTATAGCACCCAGGCGCCAACACACAGTTTGATCTTACAGTCTCTATCATGTTAGAAAACTCGATAATATCAGGTTTCCTGGTGGAGGAGGGGGGGAGGGGGGAGGAGGAGGAGGAGGTGGTGGAGGAGGGAGTAGAGGGGGTGGTGGAGGAGGAGGAGGAGGTGGTGGAGGAGGAGGAGGAGGTGGTGGAGGAGGAGGGGAAAGAGGAGGAGGAGGAGGGGGAAGAGGGGGAGGAGGAGGGGGAAGAGGGGGAGGAGGAGGTTGAGGGGGAGGAGGAGGAGGGGGAAAAGGAGGAGGGGGAAGAGGAGGTGGGGGAGGGGAAGAGGGGGAGGAGAAGGAGGGGGAGAAGGAGGTGGGGGAGGAGTAGGAGGGGGTGGAGGTGGAGGGGGAGGAGAAGGAGGAGGAGGGAGTGGAGGAGGAGGAGGAGGTGGGGGAGGAGGTGGTGGAGGAGGAGGAGGAGTAGGTGGAGGTGGTGGAGGAGGAGGAGGGGGAGGAGGAGGAGGAGAAGGGAGGAGGAGAAGGGAGGAGGAGGAGGTGCAGGAGGGGGAGGAGGAGGTGGAGGAGGAGGAGGGGGAGGAGGAGGAGTGGGAGGAGGAGGAGAAGGTGAAGGAGGAAAGTTCGAATAGGGGAGAAGAGAAGAGGCGGGGGTATGGGTGGGGGTTTAAGGGTCATATATCATGTATGAGGGTATGGAGGGGGAGGAGAAGGAGGGGGAGGAGGAGGGGGAGGAGGAGGGGGAGGAGAAGGAGGGGGAGGAGGAGGGGGAGGAGAAGGGGGAAGGAGGAGGAGGAGGGGGTGGAGAAGGGGAAGGTGGTGGAGGTGGAGGGGAGAAGAGAAGAGGCGGGCGTATGGGTGGGGGTTTAAGGGTCATATATGTATGAGGGTCGTATAGGGGGCAATGTTTGTGTCAGTCATATTTTGGCAAAGCACCCAATATGGTATCTTTTCACGTTTTACTGCATAACAGAAATAGCCTGTCCTTTCTTGTCCAGAGATTGGCTACACATTCATTGGAGGCCATATGCTACAGATTTATTACCATGGGGGGTCAAGAAAAGATTGCAGTCACCTGTACATTGCCATGGATACCACCTTGGGCAGCAGCTCAGTCAGGCTGCAAATGAGTTACTCATATCATATCTTACCACCACCAGCTTAAGTGTATCAATATGTCTGGTTATAGATAGATTATATACATAGCTATATGCAATTCATTGTATATTACGATTTATATATATAGAGAGAGAATGGGACGAGCCGGCAATAATCGAACATTTATTGGACGAGATTCGATGCCCTAGCAGAGTGCTTATGTGGACGAATCAAGTCCAATAAATTTTTTCGATTATTGCAGGCGAGTTCCATTCTATATTTATTATATGGGCATAAAACTTGGTGCATAAAACTATTAAAAGTGCATAAAAGTGGCCGAATTGGTGACGAAGTAGTTCATATAGGACACGTCCTATATGAATATTTTTATAGCACCCCACTTATAGCACCTCTCATATAGAATGCACATATAATACAGCGAACTATAGGGCTATTGTCCAACAATAGTTTAGCAATCTTTGTTCTATAAAGGTAACGGCTGGAAGACCTGGATTTTATCCAGAAGCCTGGTTACCTTTTTGCCTCCCTCACTTTTGTGAAACATCAGACAAATAAAGTATATTTTTGAATTCAATTCAATTCAATTTAACAAGAACAATGAGCCGCTAGACGGCGTGTGTGTGTTGACCACTGCATACCTAAGGCTTCAAGCAGTCGCCGCCAGGGGGAAATGTGGCGCAAATACCTGTAGATAGAAATGTTGGAGTATATATGACCTCGTTTATCTTAAGATACTAGGTTAATCCAACGCCGAGAGGCAGGATGAAAAGCGGGATCATATATACAGCTGATTCCCGCTCATATAATCATGTTGGGCATGGCCAATATTATGGAGGTAGAAGGCAAATTCACTGTGCACCTTTCCATTGACTGCTTTTCTTGCTATATAAGGGTCAGATTTTCAGAAATGTACAATTCAATTCGCCAATGTTCTCAAATATCCCAAATTTCAGACGAAAATCAAGTTCAAAATACAGTTCAATCTGACCAAACAGATTGCTGGAATTGATTCAATGCCATAAACAGGCGAGTAACAAAATTATCCAATATGGGTCAGATTTTCAGAAAATGTACAATTTGCAGCTCTACACATTTAGGAAGTTGTTGTACACGACATGTAACAAATTCTCCTAAATTAGGCTGAAAAATTAAGAATACTGATTTAAAGTATCAGATCTGTTATGTAAAACTGCATTTTGAAGCTCATTTTTGTCTTAAATGTGAGCTATTTGACAGGATTGGTGAAGGCAAATTGTACATTTTCTGAAAATTTTCTACATTTAGAAACCCTCCCAAATAACCCGAATTTAATACAAAAATGAGACTCAAAATACAATTCAACATAACCAAACACATCCTTTCAGTCAAGGCAATACCGAATATACTCAGATATAGCTAGTATTTATCATTTTTCAGTCAAATTTAGCAGAATTGACTAAATGTGTAGACCTGCCAATTGTGCATTTTCTGGAAATCTGACCCATATAATAGATTAACAGTATACTGCCTCTAAGAGTAGCAGAAGAAAAGCTGTAAGATTTGAGACAACTCTCTCGTAAAACAGCAGCCAACAATAGACGGTTATGGGTCAGATTTTCAGAAAATGTACAATTCACCTTCACCAATCCTCTCAAATAACTGATATTTCAGACGAAATTAAAGTTCAAAATACAGTTCAACCTAACCAAACAGATTGCTAGAATCAATGCAAGGCCGAATATACTCAAATTTACCTAGTATTGAACATATTGCAGCCTTATTTAGCAGAATTTACTAAATGTGTACAGCTGCCAATTATACATTTTCTGAAAATATGACCCTTGTGGACTTAATGAAAGACTACTGCAGTCTGGCCTCATCCAAGAGCGAACTTATTTCTTCTTTTATTTAGAAACAATTTCTCCAGACGCAGGAATGGACCTTTCCTCTTTTCAGGTCCGGCGAAATGTGGCAAAAATACCAATATTTATATGTTGCAGTATATGACCTCGCTTCGTTTATGAATAGTGAATTTGTGCGGCAGCTCTCTGCTTTGAATAGCTGAATGGGCTGTTGGAATAGCTGCTACCACTCCCCACCACTCGCGTTATTTATACGGTCGCTGATGGGGAGTACCACTGGCAAGGTCATCCCTCCTCCTTGACCTTGGCTCTCAAGGTCAAGGTGAAAGTTTAGTTCGGCAGTAACGGCGTCTCAGGGCTGCTACGGGGGTTACATAAAGCATATCAAACATAAATAACAGGTTGCAGCTAGATCTTATAGTTGTATCTTGTGAGTATAGCCGGGGCGGCATGGTTCAGGCACTGTGTATATATAGGGGGGGATATAATTTGGGAGCAGAAAGAAAAGAGAGAAACGCAGGAAGCAGAAAAGAGAGAGAGAGAGACAGACAGAGAGGAGAGAGAGGGAGCAGAGAGAGAGGGGGGGCAGAGGGAGCAGAAGAAAGAGGAGAGAGAGGAGAGAGAGAGGGGGACAGGGAGCAGAAGAAAGAGGGAGAGAGAGGAGAGAGAGAGGGAGCAGAGAGAGAGGGAGCAGAGAGAGAGAGAGAGAGGGAGGTGAGAGAGAGAGAGAGGGGAGCAGAGAGAGAGAGAGGGAGCAGAGAGAGGGAGCAGAGAGAGAGAGAGAGAGGACAGAAGGAGCAGAAAAAAAGAGAGGTAGCACAGAGAGAGAGAGAGAGAGAGAGAGAGAGAGAGAGAGAGAGAGGGGACAGAAGGAGCAGAAAAAAAGAGAGACAAAGAGAGAGAATGAGAGAGAGACACAGCAGAGACAGAGACAGAGAGAGGGAAAGATCAGAAGGAAGGAGATAAAGTGGGGGAAAGACGGGACGAGAGAATGGCAATATACAGATAAGAGTGAAGGGAGGATGATGAGAGGAAATAATCCCATAACAAATCTATTCAATGGTCTGTATTGAACAGTTAGGTCCAACGGCTAATTGACCGATAAGTTTAATTCATTAGCATAGTAAGCCTAGAATCAATATATGCTAACATAACAAGCCACATATAAGTGGTTAGGCCAGGCCAGATGTAAGTGCTTAGGGCCAGCCCAGATATGGGTCAGATTTTCAGAAAATGTACAACTAGCAGCTCTACACATTTAGGAACTTCTGCTAAACTAGGCTGAAAAAATGATGAATACTGGGTATATCTATCTATGAGTATATTTGGTATCACGTTGATTTAAAGTATCAGTTCTGTTATGTTAAACTGCATTTTGAAGCTCATTCTTGTCTCAAATATGGTTTTTTTGAGAGGTTTGGTGAAGGTGAATTGTACATTTTATGAAAATCTGAGACCACCCCTCTAATATGGTATCTTTATATCATATATCATCTTAAATGTGGGTTATTCGAGAGGATTGGTGAAGGTGAGTTGTACATTTTCTGAAAATCTGACCCATATAAGTGGTTAGTACGAATGGCCACTGATTAAGCCTATAGTAAGATCATACACATGACTCTGACACTAGAAGTCCTCTAACCCATTAAGGGCGTGGAATGCTTAAATGCATTCCCGTGAGGGGGGGCGTGGCATGCATTTATGCATTCCCATGATAGGGGCGTGGCTTGCATTAATGCATTACCGCCCATAGGGCGTGGCTTGCATTAATGCATTATAAAGTATGGACGTGGGAAAATGCATTTTATTTCGAAAAATAAATTTGTTTTTCATTTCTCTTCTTTAAAAAGTAATTTCTACATGAGATTTCGTCTACTTTGTAACATTAAAATCATTGCCATAGGAAATTACTCAACCCACATTAATCAAATTAAGTGCAGGTTTGTTGCAGGACCAGACGACATTGAGTAATGGCGCCGACGGCGGGTGGCGCCGACGCATTTTCCGAGCAAAAGATTAATAATTACACACAAATAAAATGCCTACAAATATTCTATTAATCACCCTCATACAATACAATATATCATTGGTAATAACTTACATACCTTTCATTCCATCAAAATTTATCTAAAAGAAATAACCTCCTTTTTCTGTACCTATATCATGATAATATCAGCTTCATAATGTCCGCCATTGTTGAATCAGTCATGTTGCTTTCCATATCAATGTTTTAGCTTATTTTTCATTGAAAATCTAATGATCCATGTAAAACCTTTCCACAATCCACGATGAGTAGCATCTACTCTCTTATAATACTGAATATCAGAATATTTGGTTGGAAAATAAATGGATTAAAGGGAATCGCTAAGTATATGTTGCTATTGCGATGTCAATGTGCGTAATGCCTCGCCCGGTCTGACTATGACGTCAGGGATGACGACGTTGCATAGGGAACATTACTACATTGTAGTGACGCTCCCATAGTGACGCACATTGCTGACGTCCGTTCTGGACAGATGACGCAGTTTTCCCGCGCGCCTCGAATGGGTTAGCTAAAGGAAGGTTGAATTGAATTGAGAAATACTTTTATTTATCATAAAACAGTTACATGAATATGTAGAGATGAGTAAATTGGGTATAATATGTATGTTCAGGTTTGTTAACTCCCAGTTCTTCCTACAGTTACCCTTTAGAAAGAGATAAATTTCTAATCTATTTATAAGGTTTGCTTCTTCAACGTAAGGCTCTCAGTTAAAATTGATCAACAATTGATTTTTTCAGTTTCATTTGAGCCCAAACAACTCCTTTAATTAAATGTTCTTAACAATCACCTTCTCCAGTTTCACAATTACTGAACATTTTCATCTGGGATGCCCGTTTGAGACGCTACATAATTGTTAATTAAAGATTATAAAAAGTTTTGTTCTGCACTTTTCCCGCTCATCTGAACGTCATTTGACTACAATTGTTGGTTTTTGCTGCAGGGACTGAAAGTTGACATTTATATCTGGGTGGCCAGTGGGAATAACTTACTGTAGTACTTTCACTTATTATCGCTCGTTTTCTTATAGCAGATTTGACTACGAATACCCCTATATATGGGTCAGATTCTCAGAAAATGTACAATTGGCAGCGCTACATATTTAGTAATTCTGCTAAAGAATGAGAGATTTAGGGTAAATGTGAGTATATTTGGTATCGCATTGATTTATAGTATCAGTTCTGTTATGTTAAACTGCATTTTGAAGCTCATTTCTGTTTTAAATGGGGGTTATTGGAGAGGATTGGTGAAGACGAATTGTACATTTTCTTAAAACTTGACTCTTATGGAATAGACTATTAAAAAACAGCTGTTGCAGGTTTGGTGTTGGCTTCCAGAAGGTCCTTCATCCACTACCCCCCCCCCCCCCCTGTGCCTCTACTCTACCCCTCACCCTTCCCCACCCCTCCCCCCTCCTGCCTCTACTCTACCCCTCCCCCCCCCCCCCGCCCTCCCCACCACTCTCTCCAATACCTCCCTCTCCAACACTACAGTCACATGATCATACATAAATAAGCGCACATGCGCAGTGGAGGGAGAAGCAGGAGTGAGTGATGAAGACTGAGGGCCCCTGGTGGCAGCCTCTAGAAGTATAAAGTGCCCCCTGCACGTCTAACAACTCCTGGATTGTACAGTGAATGCTGCTTTCTCTCTCTGTATACAGATATATATGGGCACAATTATACCATCCACATGCCAGGATCCACTGTATATAATAGGCCAAAACAAAATATAGGTGTGTTTCCGATTTACCCACCCCCCCGCCCCCCCGCCCCCTACCTTAAAAAAACCTTCCCTTACCTAAACATGTTTTGACCATACCTGATTTGTTTTTAAACATATATCTTACTTTTTTTTAATTTTTTGACAAAAAAAGCTTATGGAAGCAGGAAAACAGGTTTTCCTGAGCCGGAACTGTCAAAAAGCACATCTCCTATGTATAAAACAACTATTGTTATGAAATAGACATTTTTTTCAGTTCCTGGGAGGTGGTTTCCTATAAAAAAAAGTTGCCATCCCCCTACCTAGCTTTCAGCCAGATAAATCGGAAACACACCTATCATTTTTTTTGCCTAAATAATCATTTCATCCAACTGGAATCCCTCTAAAGCATATAAATCAGGTACTAATTATAATAAGCACATAATTACTATAAGCCTTTGTCTGCCTCTACTCCCCACATCTCCCTGCAGAAATACCCGGATGTTTTGTGAAGAAGAAAAAAGCCAAATATGAGTGAGTGATTGTAAACAGAATTTTATAGTTACCTCTGTCGCTAGAGCTGCTTCATGGAACCAACTCCATATCCATACTTTCATCAACCATCTCTACCACTGTATGCTAACACAATGTATTAAAGTGGCTAAGATAGTTAAAACGAGTAGTCACAGAATCACATGAAACATTCAGTGTAATCATATAGGATATGTATGACAATATCTAAAGTATAGAGCACCAACATTGTGTCCTCATTCAATATGTGTTATGAATAGAACAGATTTCAAATCACAAAGAAGATCGCTCCAATGCCGTCAAGTGCTGCCATCACTTTCTAAGTGAGCAGAAATGTAACTGACTTTAACGTATAAGTCTATGAAGGACATTTGGTCGAGCCTGGCATTATGTAACTCCAGATGCCAAACCAACTGCCACTTTGAAATTTTTGTATGGCGTGCAAAAACGATTTTGCTCACTCTATTTACCAAATATCTGATATAATATGAATGTTTTGATATCCACAGGAGTTAGTTAGGTAGGGTAAGGTGCACCAAATACTAGAAAAGGAAGTAGACATTCTGTTACTCGATAATCTAGCCAACAACAGTGAGAAGTGTCACTTTAAAATACTTCTTGTTCCAAAGCAGAAATAAAATATCTGTAAACTATCTGAATATAAGCCAAGTTGAAAGGCAAACATCACCACCACTCCACCATAAAAGGTCTGAGTGGCAAGCGGTTGTTTATTATTTATTCATATTCTTTCTCTATCAATAACACCATAATTATTGTATAAACTTATCAAATACTACATTATGTAGAGACTGTAAATCCCAATAGGGGAGTTGCATAGCCGCCATTTCGAATCTTGATTCGCATGGAATTATGGGACTAATGGTACAGTATGAAATTTATATAAAACATGCTATGTTCAGCATGGAATATTTATCAATGCTCTAATGTCAATATCCATGTGTTACACATGTCTCCATAACACAAGTCCCCATCTTTCCCATCATGCATTTGGTTTTTATAGATCATTTACACAAGCTATGATTTTGGTGAAAATATTCTTGCAATTTTGTATATAAATGTTGCCAAATATTTGTATGTCAGATTTCATGAGAATCCATCCCATGATGCACTGTGACAGACATGCGCAGTGGCACATGCAACTCCCCTATTGGAAATGTATATAACATTTATTCAGGGGGACTATATAATATCTTAAAATTGCCTTCTATATACTGACTATTAGTAAAACAAAGGATTCAAATTTGTGAGGCCAAGAGACAAAGATGTTTCTACTCCGCTGTAGTTCATCAAACAGACGCCAGGGGAAGCCACTCCAGTCTCTCAAAACATCCCATAATACTCAGCAGTCTCAGCGGGACAGGAAGTCTCTCACATAACCGGAAGTGCCCAGTGCGCATGCTTGTTTTTGGCTCCACCAATCATGTGGCGTCCCTAAGCACATGTGATGTTAACCAAGCTGTTTCCCTGAGGTGCCCATAGGGGGAGTTACAGGCGGGTTTAGTGCGTAAAGTTCACACTAGGTGGTGCTGAGCGCTATTTGAAGCTGTATTCCTAGCAAAATCGACCAAATATGATAATCAGGCTTTGGGGTTTCTATTGGTGGGAGGTGCACAGGGATATTCCCTTTTTAAAAACATTTCCCAAAGTGAATTATTCACACGATCATTTGTTGCATTGTTCTGATCTTTGGAGGGAATGGATGTACACGGTGTATCTAAAAGCTAATAATCTATTGCCCGTTTTATTTCAAACTATAAAGGTTATAAAGAGTTTGTCAAAAGTTTTAACATTGTTTCATAAAAAGCGAGATTTTGTATATTTCGTAAGAGAAGAACAACTTAAACTTTATTATTCTCCGTGTCAGGATTTTTATTCAAGGGAAGTTTTAACATCGGTTTAGTCAACGACAAGAGTCAGAAAAAAGTTTTACTATTGTTACAATGTGTTATTACGGTTTGTGTTTAGAATTGTGACTGCCCAGATGGGAGGAACAAAAGAAATAAATAATTTGAAAATATAAATGTAATATATAATAAAAGCCCATAAGCAACTTAGCCTATGGCTTCTAGGTCCAAACCCTCAAATCAGATAAGAATGGTATGTCAGCCTACTTCGCTAATCGGTTTCCTCGGCGTTTTAATGGGAATATAATGACATTTTGCGGTCTTAATGGAATTATAATGGCTCTTTGCAGTTTGAGGCAAGAGGCTTTCCCTTTGTTTGAAGGGACTCTGACAACTTTGGGCTTAGACTGTATAGCCTCTGGCTACTAGGCTTACTCGAGTTACTTGTTTTCTGATCAACCTCTTCCCCTTCAATAATCAGCCTCCCATTGCCCCCTGCCCTGTATAAGGGTCAGATTTTGTACAATTGGCAGATCTACGTATTTAGTAAATTCTGCTAAGTTAAGAAGAGAAAATGGTCAGAACTAGGTATAACTGAGTATATCTGCTATTGAGTTGATTTAAAGGATGTGTTTGGTTGTGTTAAACTGAATTTTGAACATCATTATTGTCTTAAATTTGTGTTATTTGAAAGGATTGCTGAGGACAAATTGTACATTTTCTGAAAATCTGACTCATAAGTTCCCAGAGCTATGGATTAACTTATAACACATCACGATGTTGAGCTGATTAATAGATGTGCAACTATCAGTATCCTGCTCTCACATTAGTTCATTGTTATACAATGTTGTCTATTATATCAGACTCGTGTGGCTCAGTGTTTTATATGTATGCAGCACGCCATGTCTCATGTTCTGCACTGTAGGCAGCCCACCCAGGTATGGCTCAAGTCACCAGAAAATGTACAATTCACCTTCACCAATCTTCTCAAATAACCCACAAATGAGCTTCAAAATAAATATATAAAGATTTGTATTCCGACTTCTTGATCATACATACAATATTTCACATCATCAAACATATTGAATCATAATAAATGAGGAACTGGGCACTAATAACCATCTGTAGCCAGGTCTTTCAGATAACCCAAAAAATACAGTTTAACATGGCAAAACAGATACTTTAAATCAACGTGATACCCAATGTTGATATACTCAGATATAAAGAGTTAATTTAATGCTAATTGGAGATCAAAAAATGAGCTTCAAAATGCAGTTTAACATAACAGAACTGATACTTTAAATCAATGTGATACCAACTATACTCAGATATAGCAGGTATTCATCATTTGTCAGCCTAATTGAGCAGAATTTACTAAATGTAAAGAGCTGGTGATTGTACATTTTCTGACAATCTGACTCAAATAGAGCTGTGTAAAATCAACTTTTCACACAGTTTCTCACATAACAACCTTGCGGTCAACATTCAACATGACTAATCTGCATCTAATACTTGTATAATAATACCTAACCCTACCCTGGGAATCTCTCTACCTCTGAAATCAGAGCCTATAGAATTGTATAAGAGTTAAAACCAAGACTGAACGGTCTCATACTGATACTGATATACACTCAGTATACCTATGGCTGCCATATTTCTTTATTTGGCACCTCCAGCGACAACCAACAGCATACTGAAAACTATATTAGGTAGACGAAGCTTGTAACACCTAACCTGCACGACCACTGAATGACAATCTGGTGTAGCAGGGCTCCTTTTATACTCTGCTTTTTTCCCCACACCTGAGACTCCTGGATCAGACTTACGCAATTAGGCAATAGCTCTCACCCAGAACTCAAAGAGGACAAAAGAATTACAAAAGCATACTGAAAACTGTTATTTCCTGGTACCTCGATCATCAACTATATCATCCACCATACAATTCTTGAATCTCTCATCTTACCATCTCATGACATTTCAAATTCCTCCTGTTATAAATCTATAATTTATTTTATGTTCAAGTTATTGAAACTCTGTAGCATATTCAATGTTGAAAACAAGAATTAGGCACTCAACGGAAGACCTATCTAAACAATTGTTTATTTAGAATGTTGGACCACCTTATTGTAAAAAGATCTGCTGCAATAAAGAATTCTTGAATTGAATTGAATTGAATCCCACTGTTTATACAATTTCTTAGAGAAATGGGCTGTTACTGTTTTAAGATGATTCATAAAATCATAGGTAGTAGGGACTTAACACCCAAGCCAAGATGATAACGTTAAGTCCTGTATTAGAGTACATGGGTACTAAAAATGTTTTTTGGTACAAAAGTTTTTTATGGCATACAAGTATGAAATTGTAAACAGTTATCAAATTCTGAGTAGTGGCACTCAAACTCATCTAAATTCTAAAACATCTAAAAATTTGACCAATGGTCAGCTTTCACACCTCTAAAGTTAGAGTTGCAAGCTCCAACATAGTTATACTGTGGCTAGAGCTCTGTAAAATCAGCTAAGATCATCTCATATCCTTTGCCATCCAAATGAAAATGATTGCTCTCATGGGTCAGATCTTAAGAAAACGTACAATTCACCTTCACCAATCTATTCAAATAACCCAAATTTTAGACCAACATAAAGTTCAAAATACAGTTCAACTTAACCAAACAGATTGCTAGAATCAATGCAATGCCGAATATACTCGAATTTACCTAGTATTGACCAAATTGCAGCCTAATTTTCAAGAATTTACTAAATGTGTACAGCTGCCAATTGTACATTTTCTGAAAATCTGACCCACGTACTGCATTAGACACTCATAAATGATCATTGTGTCAATGCTGTAACAAGATACTCGGTTTTCTCCCAGAGGGATTTTACTAAGCTCCTAATTGAGAGACCGTGTTTCTGATTTTACCTTTTAGCTTACTGTAGTGACCCATTTATAAGCCGGGACCTGTTTAAAAGCCTTTCTCAAATACAGACCGGGGGGGGGGGGGGTGGGGGTCATGAAAAAATAAAATCCTCTAAAATTTAATTCTTGATTAAAAGCTCTCAATTGCAAGGTCAAAACAAGTACAAGCTGGGCTATGAACGGGCCACTACACTATGGTATAAAAGAAAACGAAAAGTTCTATAGCCTGGGGGGGGGGGGGGGGGGAGGGAGGGTAGAAGGGTACAGGTGCCTCGGGGGTGGAGTTGATATGCAGGGTTTTTGTGAGGAGGAGTGGTGCCGTGGTCTAACACAACAGCTGCTGATGGCTGTAAGAAGCCCAATATACTTTTACCAGTCAGTTATAAGTCTATCTTGTGCCCCTAGAACTATCCAAGGGTTGACTAAAAGAGTGAGATTTTCAGAAAATGTACAATTGGCAGCTGTTCACATTTAGTACATTCTGATAAATTAGGCTGCAATTTGGTCAATACTGGAGTATATTTGGCATTGCTTTGAATCTAGCAATTTGTTTGGTTAGGTTGGACTGTGTTTTGAACTTTATTTTTGTCTTAAATTTGGCTTATTTGAGAGAATTGGTGAAGGTGAATTGTACATTTTCTGAAAACTTGACCCAAAAGGTCATATTTCATTGTGTTACCTCCAATATCTCTCCTACCGTACAACAGTTTTTCCTCCGCTTCTGTGCATGATACACAAAGCACTGATGAAGCGGCTGTGTCCTGTGGGCAAAAACAACTGGTTCTTGTTTGAAAAGAGAAGAAGATATTGAAAAATGTAAATACAGGATAGGAGCAGAACAAAAATATGAGTTATAGGAGGGATGAAAGCTGAGAGAGAGAGAGCATGGAGGCTAACAGTGTTTATGGGGAGGGGTAGAGGTGGGTGAGTGAGATTGAGACAGAAAGGCACTTCATGATCATACCCAGGAAATAGAGATAGAGAAGAAGGGAGAGAGAGACAGAGAAAAGAGACAGAAAGGCACTTTATGGTCTTACCCAGGAAATAGAGATAGAGAAGAAGGGAGAGAGAGACCGAGAAAGAGACAGAAAGGCACTTTATGGTCTTACCCAGGAAATAGAGATAGAGAAGAAGGGAGAGAGAGACAGAGAAAGAGACAGAAAGGCACTTTATGGTCTTACCCAGGAAATAGAGATAGAGAAGAAGGGAGAGAGAGACAGAGAAAAGAGACAGAAAGGCACTTTATGGTCTTACCCAGGAAATAGAGATAGAGAAGAAGGGAGAGAGGGACAGAGAAAAAGAGACAGCAGGGCACTTCATGGTCTTACCCAGGAAATAGAGATAGAGAAGAAGGGAGAGAGAGACAGAGAAAGAGACAGAAAGGCACTTTATGGTCTTACCCAGGAAATAGAGATAGAGAAGAAGGGAGAGAGAGACAGAGAAAAGAGACAGAAAGGCACTTTATGGTCTTACCCAGGAAATAGAGATAGAGAAGAAGGGAGAGAGAGACAGAGAAAAGAGACAGAAAGGCACTGTATGGTCTTACCCAGGAAATAGAGATAGAGAAGAAGGGAGAGAGGGACAGAGAAAAGAGACAGAAAGGCACTGTATGGTCTTACCCAGGAAATAGAGATAGAGAAGAAGGGAGAGAGAGACAGAGAAAAGAGACAGCAGGGCACTTCATGGTCTTACCCAGGAAATAGAGATAGAGAAGAAGGGAGAGAGAGACAGAGAAAGAGACAGAAAGGCACTTTATGGTCTTACCCAGGAAATAGAGATAGAGAAGAAGGGAGAGAGAGACAGAGAAAAGAGACAGAAAGGCACTTTATGGTCTTACCCAGGAAATAGAGATAGAGAAGAAGGGAGAGAGAGACAGAGAAAGAGACAGAAAGGCACTTTATGATCATCCCCAGGAAATAGAGATAGAGAAGAAGGGAGAGAGAGACAGAGAAAAGAGACAGAAAGGCACTTTATGGTCTTACACAGGACTAAGGAGGAGTAAGAGGCAGAGCTTGGCATGGAACCTATTGCTTGATATAGAGTTATAGGGCGACTCCACTAGAGAGAAAAACGGCAATATCAAGCAATCTGTGTGGTTAGGTTGAACTGTATTTTGAACTTTAATTTCGTCTGAAATTGGGGTTATTTGAGAAGATTGGTGAAGGCGAATTGTACATTTTCTGGCGACTTGACCCGTTTGGTTAGGTTGAACTGTATTTGGACTTTATTTTCGTCTGAAATTGGGGTTATTTGAGAGAATTGATGAAGGTGAATTGTACATTTTCTGGCAGCTTCACCCATTTGGTCATATCAGGGTGAGAGAGCACGATAATGGGATGCGATACCTTGCTCTTTTTGATACTACCAACGTTTTTTTAACATAAGATAAGATAAGATACTACTTTATTTATCGAACTCAGATTAGATAAGAATAATCACACATATAAAAAGACAAAATTAGGTATACAGTCCTCTAGATTAGATCCAGTTCTCCCAGACGTTACCATCTCGCACAAGGCAGAGTTATAATTTTGAAATAGGGTAAACTTTTACAGGTAAGATTAAATCAAATAATAATTAAAATAAAGATAATAATGGGCAAAGTAAATAGAGACTCTAATGATCGAGGTTTGCTTGTTAGGCTGCAATTTGGTCATTACTAGGTAAATTCGAGTATATTCGGCATTGCATTGATTCTAGCAATCTGTTTGGTTAGGTTGAACTGTATTTTGAACTTTATTTTTGTCTGAAATTTGGGCGGTTTCATACACTTAGTCCTTCTTTGGGATGATTTCAGGCCATAGTTGCCTGATAAAGGCAGAGATATACTGCCCTGACTATAACCCCCTGGGAGGACTTTCCCCTTGTCAACAACAAATAGAGCCCTCTGTCCTCAATGTTACTCATTATTAATCCTAGGGATTTCTATTGGCGTGCACTGGCTTGGAGGTGAAGTGACACTTTGGCAAATCCCTTGTGGGAATGCTAGGAATATCTTGGTTTAGAGTCCACTGTTAACCATTGCATCCCCCCCATACACACACACTCCTCCACTTAATTTTGGGTAAACTGTTGTGTGGTAGTAGTGTAGATGCTTAGTCCCTGTTTGTTGGGCTGGCTGGGACAGTTATACACATACAGACCAGTTGTACTAGTGTTGGGCTGGCTGGGACAGTTATACACATACAGACCAGTTGTACTAGTGTTGGGCTGGCTGGGACAGTTATACACATACAGACCAGTTGTACTAGTGTTGGGCTGGCCGGGACAGTTATACACATACAGACCAGTGGTACTAGTGTTGGGCTGGCCAGTACAGTTGTACACATACAGACCAGTTGTACTAGTGTTGGGCTGGCCGGGACAGTTGTACACATACAGACCAGTTGTACTAGGGTTGGGCTGGCCGGGACAGTTGTACACATACAGACCAGTTGTACTAGGGTTGGGCTGGCCGGGACAGTTGTACACATACAGACCAGTTGTACTAGGGTTGGGCTGGCTAGGACGGTTATACACATACAGACCAGTTGTACTAGTGTTGGGCTGGCTAGGATGGTTATACACATACAGACCAGTTGTACTAGTGTTGGACTGGCCGGGACAGTTATACACATACAGACCAGTTGTACTAGTGTTGGGCTGGCTAGGACGGTTATACACATACAGACCAGTTGTACTAGTGTTGGACTGGCCGGGACAGTTATACACATACAGACCAGTTGTACTAGTGTTGGGCTGGCCAGGACGGTTATACACATACAGACCAGTTGTACTAGTGTTGGACTGGCCGGGACAGTTATACACATACAGACCAGTGGTACTAGTGTTGGACTGGCCGGGACAGTTGTACACATACAGACCAGTTGTACTAGTGTTGGGCTGGCCGGGACAGTTGTACACATACAGACCTGTTGTACTAGTGTTGGACTTCCGTTTTCGGCCAACCGCTTACATCAACGGAAATACAAAACAATATTTACTGCTGAAAAGGCAAGATCATGGCTTTCCACTGGTTCATTTTGCTTCAAAATCATTTCTAAATTGTTGTTAATGAGAGTAACAGCCCAACAAAAGGAGACTAAAGCCATTAGATCCTAAGGTTATGGTCCTTCATTTTGTCTAAGGCTCCCGGAAACAAGCCTAGGCTTTGCCTTGGCTTCGTTCCCAGGAACCTTAGACAAAACTCATGACCATAATCTCAGGATCTAAGCGCCTATTACACTTATCTGGCTGCCTACACTCTACCCACCCCACTCCTCCCACATCTACACAACTACACACATCTATATAGATACACCCCTACTCCCCACCCCCGGGGGGCCCATGTGGGGGGTCCCACATGACCAGATCCCGGATGTACCCCAGAGTTATTACCCATGTACACAAATAAAGCAACAATGACACTGTGACTCCAGTACCTTGCACAGCACTGATAACTACCACCCACTCCCTCCCTCCCTCTTACATGGGTCAGATCGTCAGAAAATGTACAATTGGCAGCTCTACACATTTAGGAAATTCTCCTAAACTAGGCTAAAAAATTAAGAATACCAGGTATATCTGAGTATATTTGGTATCGCATTGATTTAAAGTATCAGTTCTGTTATGTTAAACTGCATTTTGAAGCTCATTTCTGTCTTAAATGTGGGTTATTTGATAGGATTGGTGAAGGCCAATTGTACATTTTCTGAAAATCTGACCCACATACAATCAACTTCGCACTGCCAGGCCTTTAGTACCAAATTGTTGCTGGTTTCTATAATAAAGTTTATATTTATTCCCATATGCTAAGGTTGTTATGGATGTTAGATGGATATTGTGCGCTATGGGTGACATCCGTGAGGGGAGGTGGTAATGAGTTGGGTGCAGGGCAGGAATATTAGTCTTTTGGACCTGAAGATTTGCCCCGAATTTAGCTTTGTGTTGTGTTTATGGCTATTGTTCCTCCTGCACTTACGCGGTGTTAGTTGTTAAGTGGGTGCAGAGTACTGACTCAGATTGACTTTTTATTGATCCAATGGAATAACGGGATTTGCATAGCCGCCATTTTGGATCTTGATTCGCATTGAATTATGGGACTAATGGTACAGTGTAAAATATATAGAAAACATGCCATGTCATGCCATTAACAAAGACTTACCCTGGGTAAAGAACAGATAGAAAATACCAAAGAGTATTGCTATCTGGGCCTCAATATTGATGAAAAATTAAATTTCAAGTCCCATACGACTAAAATAATAAACAAAGTCAAATGGAAGGTAAGACTTCTCTCAAACGCTAGGTATACACTACCTAGAAAAATCAAAAAGGATATTGTAAAAATGATTATAATTCCCAATATTGACTATGGAGATATTTTCTATGATAGCTCCAATAAAAGTCTGATAAAAAGACTCCATTCTCTCTTGAACACTTCTCTTAGGGCCACTCTCGACCTAAACAAGAGAACGAATGTAGATAACGAATATGTCAAACTAAACATACTCACGAACGAAACTAGGAGAAAAATACATCTAGCAGAAAGCGCCCATTACCTAGCTAGAAACGAAAATAATATTGACCAGAGAAAGTTACCAACAAGAAATCATGCAAAAAATAGAAAATTATTAAAACAAGACCTTCCAAAATCCTCACTTTTCCAAAACAGTTTCCTAGTCAAGGCTAAAGAAGCCTGGAACAACCTCCCCACAAAATTACACTGCTTAGAGACCCAAAGACAGTTCAGAAATGAACTGACATCTCTATATTCATAATAGACTCGAATTAAAACTCAAACCAACTCTGGCATAATTTATTATCACTCCTGTAAGTTTTTAACAGGTAATCTGGCCACTGCAAATTGTCATTATGTAAAACATAGCCTACTTTTACCTGCACTATTGGGAAGACCCATACTCTATCTAATGATACTGCCTGTAGAAAAAAAAAAAAAAAAAATATATGGGTCAAATTTTTTTAGAATGTACAATTGCGAAATTCCTGACCTTTGCACATTATACTGAATGGGTATTGCACACAAATGAATCAATCCTAATAATTCTAGTATCATTGGAAAGAGGACATCCTAAGCTTCACGAAAATGTACACTTTAGTGTATATATTTGTAGGATTTCTATGTAATAAATCACTATAAAGATGAAATTATGATAAAAACACCCCAAAATTCACAACTTTTTTCCAATATACCTCCTGCCTGAAAAAAAGTAAACCTTCTAGGTATCAAATGTCACCTGGTTCCTGTCCTTATGCATATTTCTGATAGCTTGGTAACATTATAGCCTTCTACTAGCCCTCATCTCAGTATGCCAGTCCTATACTCAAATCTCCCATTTTCAGAAGCCACATGGGTATGCCCGGTATCAAACACAGATTATAGTATACTGGCTATGGATATATCCTTGGCATATGATTTAAAATATCTAGAATACACTTTAACATATTATTAATGCAATCTTAGTACAATTTAGCCAGTAATGCAGACAGTAATAGGGTTATGGTTCAATGTTTACCAAACTGGAGATTTTATACTATTTCATACCGGGTATGCCCTGTAACCTATTATTATGTAGACCAAGTTTGACTGGTACTAAGGTACTAAATTTCCGTTTATGTTATCCCAGTATGTACTTTCATATATACCCCAAATTACATTCTTCTTAAAACATTTATTGTGGAGATATGTATGCAAAATGATGTCAGGGGTATACCCGGTATATTGAGGTATACCCGGTATGGAAGGACAGGAACAGCTAGGATATACATTCAAACTGTTTTTATATGACCAAGCCCCTATGTTAACCTCTGGAAACCAAGTCAACTACCATATGTAGTTATTGGGTAGGTATTCCTGAGATTTCTTGTACATTATCAACCAGAATGAGAGTGAACAAAGATTATACATGCACTTGTATGGTGTGGAATTATTGTTAAGATGTTTAGGAATCAACCATCTGTGTGATATTCAAATGTCTAATCATTAATTATATATTCAAAAAGTTGTTTTCAACATACATTAGTGAAGCATTTTCCTGTCATAGTTTAAAGGAAGGATTAATTTAGCCTTACAGTTAATAAGAATCCAAGAGGGGATGCCCGGTACCATCATCATTGAACATGATTTCTATGCACATTTAATAATGATTTCTCAATAGGGGGCCATGTTAAGTTAGTTTTTATTGATCAGGAATGCCATATGCATAATTCAACAAACTTTTAGGACTATGGGGGCATGGATGTTGAGACAAATGCATTTTGAATTGATACCGGGTATACCCCACGAATCATTTTCTGTTGATAAATGATAGCAAAATAGCATTATTATTGTTTGTAGGGTCCTCATATTATATGTCAATGTCCCTTGCAATTCCTTTTTCAATGTCCAAGTGAAAACATGTTAACAAACACAATAGATACTTTTTTAAAGCATATTAAAAGAGTGGTTGATACCGGGCATCCCCTGATACCGGGCATCCCCACTTTACTCCTAGTGCCCTTGACTAAGTCCATTTCGAACCTACAAATCACCATAAAACTTAACATTTCAACATATTATGGCTTACTCTACATATGTATGTGGTTTTTTGCCTCATTTCCATGCAATTCAACTCAACTTTAATCAGAATCATGGTACCGGGTATCCCTTGGCATCCCCTGAAAGGTAGAATTTTTGTCATAACTTCTACCCATTTGACTTTATCTGCTGTATTTTTTGCAGTAAGATGGCCTGTTCCTTCCCCTGACATGTGGGAACGTTGAATATGAGATATAGAAACTTTTATTTTTTTTATGTTCTCAACCCCTATATATTTTTACTCAAAATTTGTATGATCTATTACATTGATTTTTTATCATTGATTTTACAGCCTGTATGCATTACCACACACATTTCTTATGTACTCACTGAATATCATGTGCTTGTGTCCATTTTAGTAGCCACAGTGAGATGTCAGATAACATGTACTCTTCAGGGGATGCCTGGTATATGTGGAGGGATGCCCAGTATATTTGAGAAGGTGTGGGTATCAGGCCAAGTGAGGTGATATTAATCATGGAGCCTGTATATATATTACCATACATGTTGTTCATATACTTGCTAGGTTTCAACTGGTTTTGTCCACTTTGGTAGCCACAGTGAGATATCAGATAATGGGTACTTTACTGGGGGATGCCCGGTATCATATGAAAGGGATGCCCGGTATCAAAGGTGGCTTCTATTACCAATTTTCCCAGAGATACTGAACAAGGTAAATTGGTTATAAGTTGCTATACTGATGGATAAGATGTATGTGTTCCAAGAAAACAGATTTTGACCCTGTTTATGGCAACAAGTACAGCATTATTGAATTTATATTTGAACCATATGTTACTGACCAAAACAGTCCCGTTTTGGGCAAATGTGATTCATTTGCTTTCATGTCTCACATGATAACCTTGGATGATACATAGTTATGGATTAGTATACTTATAAAGGAACATTTAATCCTCATAAGGAACTACTTTTTATTTGGAAATTGAATCACTATGTCCTGAGTTATTGAGGTTATAAGGAACTGCCACTTCATTTGATACCGGGTATACCCAAAAAAATATCACCTTGTTTCAACCACAATAAAAACTCACATATTCAAAGTTTGTGAGTATAATTGGTGTTTTAGGTGGTGGGGACATGTATAATACTAGTCAGAAGGAATATGAGTTTATACTTATTACTTTTTTTTCTCATCCTCCTAATCCTCACAAAATCGCAATTGTACATTCTAAAAAAATTTGACCCATATATATAATGTAATATATCGCCCTCATATCTATATTTTCATGTATTATATGTATAATCATATATAACACTGTAATATGAAACAGATTGTACAGAGTTATAACTCTTATATTTACCAAAAGCACTGTACTGTGCCCACTGTTACTCCTTGTTATGTTTATCCTATTCACGAGTATGTGATCAAAGTGACATGTAACCGTTGCTATTATTACTATTATAATCATCATTATAACCTCATGCTTAATGTAAGCATTTAAAAAGTATATTTTAAATGTATTAGAGGCCTACTCTCTTGCCAAAAGGTAAACAACTCTCGTCAGATGTCAGTATAACATCGACAGAACAAAAAGTAAAGTAGAACAGATAAAGTATATTATCCGACTACCGTAGACATTGTATCTTATATGTATATCTCACCTGCTATATCTACTCTCATTTATAATTTAACTAGTTCTATCTAAATTAAAGGTAACTGTCGGTAGAGATGGAACGAGTCAGTTTCATATAGACATGTAGACCTATTTGTCTCTTTATGTACCATATTACTCATTCCCTAGACAAATAAAAAATTATCTTATCTTATCTTATCTTATGTTCAGCATGGACTATCTATCAATGCTCTAATGTCAATATCCATGTGTTATACATGTTGCCATAACACAAGCCTCCATCTTTCCCATCATGCATTTGTTTCTTTATAATCATTTATAAAAGGTGAGTCATTGGTGAAACCTTTCTAGGGTGGGTTTTTTCTGACTCAGATTGATTTTTTATTGATCCAATGGAATAAGGGACTTGCATAGCCGCCATTTTGAATCTTGATTCGCATGGGATAATTATACCTAATGGCAAGATGGAGGTTTGTAATCAATCAAGACGACAGGTCAAATCGCATGACACCCCAAAGGGGTGGAGTGCGGTTTGACCGAACGTCGAGATCAATTACAAACCAAACAGAGTGCTATTAGGTATTTATTACATACTAAATCAACAAGAGAACTCGATTTTAATAGTATTTTACCTTTAGTTTCCATCAATCCTGAGAATTTGAGAATATTCAGCTCAAATAGCACAGAGGTGCTATATGACTTATCAAATAGCACCCCTCAATAGCACCCCTGAAATCACATACATATGTAATAATGACACTAATGGTACAGTCTAAAATCTGTAGAAAACCTGCCATGTTCAGCATGGTCATATTTGATATGATGTGCTGATGACTTGATGAACAGATTGGGGCGAATTATCACAGCTGACACTGGCAATAGGGGAGTTGCATAGCCGCAAATTTGAATCTTGATTCACATGGAATTCAGGGACTAATGGTACAGTGTAAAATATATAGAATACATGCCATGTTCAGCATGGACTATTTATTAATGCTTTAATGTCAATATCCATGTGTTATACATGGTTCCATAACACAAGTCTCCAGCTTTCCCATCATGCATTTGTTTCTTTATAATCATTTATAGAAGATAAAATATTGGTGAAAGCTTTGTAGCAATTTTCGATAGAAACTTTGCCATATATTTGTATGTCAGATTTCTACAGAATCTATCCCAGGATGCACTGTAACAGACATGCGCAGTGGAACATGCAAACCCCCTATTGTACAGATTATGCCAAACTCCTGGAATAGTTGTTTGTCTCCTCTGTGGCTCTAACTGAGGTAGGCGCATATCATTTGGGTAGTGTGGTGTAAAAGGCGGTCTTATTTCTGAACTGTGAAAATGTGTTATTGATGTGTAGAAATATCTTTTGAAACTATACTATAGGTATAGGATGATTTAGGTGAAATATATACAGGTTACCTAACGAGTTGAAGGAGCTCTCCCCTCCCCACTCACCAACCATCTCACCCCAACCCCTCTCTCCCTAACACTTCAAAGTGTTGATAAGGGCGTAAAGCAACCAATCTCACTCACTCACCCTCTCCCACTCCCCTCTCTCTCTCCCTCTCCCTCTCTTTCTCTGTGTCTCTCCTCCCTCTCTCCCCACCCACACACTCTCTCTTGCTCGCTCTCTTTCTCTCGCTCGCTCTCCTCTCTCTCCCCCCTCTCTCTCCTCTCTCTCCCTCTCTCTTCCCTCTCTCTCTCTCTCCTCCCTCTCTCCTCTCTCTCTCTCTCCTCTCTCTCCTTCTCCCTATCTCTCTCTCTCGCACTTGCTCTCTCTCACACTCGCTCTCTCTCTCTCTCGCACTCGCTCTCTCTCTCGCACTCTAGTGCAGGCGAACTGTACATTTTCTGCCGATCCCCCAAGTGCGATTTCATCTTTAAACATAAAATAGTGGCCTACACTACTACTCCCCCTGCCTTACTCAGGGTTACAGTCTGGTACTCCTAGTCCCTTGTAATACGATAAGGCAGAAATAATTTGGACGAGCAGTAAATAATACCAATAAAAGTGTTTTTAGTGCCAATATCAGCTGGTGAATGGGGGAGAGATGGAGGCTGTATCTTTATAGCCCAAATGTTACTCTTTCTGCCCATAGAATTGCTGTATATTAATAGTCCTACCCGGGCTGCTGGGTGAAGAAGTGTGCCGGGGAGATCTATGATCTTTACAGCAGGCGATATGGAGAAACAATCCATATAAATAAACATATATTGTGGTGCTGATAAATAGCATACTCTCTAGGCTCAGAGCTGAGAGAGTCCCTCAGAATACATGAGTCATGGAGGCAGAGACCGGTGTCCGGTGTTTTCCCCGCCGACAATCTCCCCGCCATACATTCTCCCCACCAAACATTCTCCCCGCCAAACAACCTCCCCGTCGACATTTCCCCCGCCTTTTTCTGTTTTCTACAGTACACATATTAAATTAAAGCACTATCACTCACTAACCACTGATATCCCAGCCTTAGAATCCAGAAAACATTTTCAGAAATTAGATAGAAAAAACATACATGAATTAAACAATAAAAATAGCAAACCAGTAATATTATTTGAAACAATATTTGAGATTTATATTATATTATATTTTGTACACTGTCCTTAGTATTGAAGTTATTAGTTGTAATTTGTGCTTCCAAACCACAAAGTGACATTTAATGCCATTAAGGCACATACTCCAGGGCCAGGAAAGCCATTAGTTCCTGATCTAAGTATATATTGAATAAATTAATAAGATGCTACACCTTTATAAACATGATAACCAAGAGATGAGAATGACAGACATTGACTTTAGAATAGACAAGAGGATTTTAAAACAAAACATGAATAGACAGGGGGTGGAATTCCTCGGATAATAATACTTGATTTAGCGCTTAGTCGTGAACAATTTCAATTCCAAAGCTAATCTCTACACGTATAATTACTTCCGACTTGTATTCAGACTATGGCTTCAGACTATGGTAGCACCGGGATGGTGGTGCTGGTTTCATGTATTAACTCGGTCTCTCTACCTGCCTCCAACTGGTACACAATTATACATACAAACCCGCATCTCACACCGCCTATATCATGGTATAGATATATGGGTCAGATTTTCAGAAAATGTACAATTGACAGCTCTACACCTTTTAGGAAATCCTCCTAAATTAGGCTGAAAAATGAAGAATACCGGGTATATCTGAGTATATTTGGTATCACATTGATTTAAAGTATCAGTTCTGTTATGTTAAACTGCATTTTGAAGCTCATTTCTGTTCTAATTCTTTCATCACACACATAGATGTGTTTAATTTTTAACATTTTATATTCAAGATATTCTTTTAATTTTGTCATTTATTGTATAAGCTATACTATATGTATCATAGTGTCTGTGAGGTGTGCTATCCCTAAAAGAGCTACTTTCTAGTCACTTTTGTGGTCTGGCAACTTCACCCATATAAGGGTCAGGTTTTCAGAAAATGTACAATTCGCAGCTGTACACATTTTGGTAAATTCTGCAAAATTAGGCTGCAATTTGGTCAACACTAGGTAAATTCGAGTATATTTGGTATTGCATTTATTCTAGCAATCTGTTTGGTTAGGTTGAACTGTATTTGAACTTTATTTTCGTCTAAAATGTGAGTTATTTGAGAAAATTGGTGAAGATGAATTGAACATTTTCTGAAAACCTGACCCATATGAAGGGCAAAATCAAGTGAATGAAGTAGCAAAGGTTAATAATCAAAGAGTCAGAAAATAACATTTGGAAATACGAGGTTAGCGATTAATAATGGAAGGTAAACATTAGGGAGATTCAGCAGTCTAACCTTTACGTAAACGTATCCGTATCTCTGATATACAAACATACGTTATAAGGAAGAAAGAGGTTCAGCAAAACATGTCAGGGAAAACGTAACCTGGCATATTTCATATTTCATCTCGCAACTTATTTTTTATACATAAAAATGCGACGTAATTCACAAAAACATCCGGATACGGTTACGTAATGAAGATAAGTTTGCTTGTGGAATCTCCCTATTACCCATCATTAGTTCCTTAACAATAGAAGGCAGGAAGGAACGCAGGCGCAGAACGTCAAGAGAGAACAAATGAAAAGCCTGTTGAGAGTAGGAGGTATATGGGTCAGATTTTCAAAAAATGTACAATTGGCAGCTGTACACATTTAGTAAATTCTGTTAGATTAGGCTGCAATTTGGTCAATACTAGGTAAATTCTACTATATTCGGCATTACATAGATTCTAGCAATTTGTTTGGTTAGGTTGAACTGTATTTTGAACTTTATTTTCGTCTTGAATTTGGGTTAATTGAGAGGATTGGTGAAGGTAAATTGTACATTTTATGGCGACTTCACCCACATACAGAGACTGGATGGGAATCGATAGCTTACAATTACACCTTTGTAAGGCTGGGAGCTTTAGTTATATGCGCATTGCATGTAGGGATAGCTGCATTGCATGTCGGTATTGTGTTCAATGTCAACTCGCACTAACACTTGTGAACTGGCCCTGAGGTGTGGTTTGTGTGTGTGTGTGTGGGGGGGGGGGGTCTATGTGTGGGGTGGTAGATGCCTGAGGTGTTTTGTCCTCAATGGAAAAAATAATTTTTAAAAAAGAGGAGAAAAGAAAAGCATGGGCGGTACTGACTATATTATTTCTTCCTGCCTTTCTTCCTAGATTATCTCAACTGGCCCTGAGGTGTAGGTTGTGTGTGTGTGTGGGGGGGGGGGGGTCTATGTGGGGATTGGTGGATGCCTGAGGTGTTTTGTCCTTGTGGCAAGTGTCCTTGTGGCAAGTGTCCTTGTGGCAAGTGTCCTTGTGGCAAGTGTCCTTGTGGCAAGTGTCCTTGTGGCAAGTGTCCTTGTGGCAAGTGTCCTTGTGGCAAGTGTCCTTGTGGCAAGTGTCCTTGTGGCAAGTGTCCTTGTGGCAAGTGTCCTTGTGGCAAGTGTCCTTGTGGCAAGTGTCCTTGTGGCAAGTGTCCTTGTGGCAAGTGTCCTTGTGGCAAGTGTCCGAGTGGCAAGTGTCCTTGTGGCAAGTGTCCGAGTGGCAAGTGAAATCTGCTGTTATAAACATCACATCTCTTTTATCCATTTTATTATTCGACTATCAAATATAAATAAGCAAACAAATATCACTAAGAGTCCACAGGAGTCATTCAATTCAATTCAATTCATAGATTCTTTTATTGAAGTAGGTATTACAATATTAGGTGATTCGACGTCTGGTTAAATAGAGACTATTCAGCCAGTTCTTCCGGCGAGTGCCTAGAGTCTGAGTCTGAGTGGTACAGTGAATATTGAAACCCAAAATCACCAATGTAAATCTCATTTAAATATCATTTAATTTTTTCCTTAATCTTCTTCTAAAAACTTTTGTATTTATATGTCTATACGATGCACCAAGGAGAATTATTGTATTATAACTACACATTATCTTGGACCGACAGAACTAACCCCGGAAAGGGGAGTCGGTAAACCAAGTATAAATAAAATCTTTAAAAAAAAGATTTCATCCAAACTGTACCAATTGGAAGCCCTTGGATGAGTCTATATAGGAAGAAATGTACTTCTATTCCATGTTAATTAATATCTCAAATTTCACTTTATTACACACCGGGGTGCAATAAAATGTTCATATTGGAATTGGAACTCAAATTTGTTTTTCTTTTAAATTTATCACAATTCTATGAGGATTCACAATAAAAACAAAGGTTTATGCTAGAGTTTTTACCGATCTGAGTATTTCTCTTGAGGCCTAGTGGCCTTTCGAGAGATACTCAGGTCGGTAAAAACTTGTGGGCATCATATGGGTCAGATTTTCAGAAAATGTACAATTGGCAGCTCTACACATTTAGTATATTCTCCTAAATTAGGCTGGAAAATTATGAAAACCGGGTATATCTGAGTATATTTTGGTATCGCATTGATTTAAAGTATCAGTTCTGTTATGTTAAACTGTATTTTGAAGCTCATTTCTGTCTTAAATGTGGGTTATTTGAGAGGATTGGTGACGGCGAATTGTACATTTTCAGAAAATCTGACCCATATACAGCCTCCAAGACACTACTTTCATTGCATTCTATATTATTACCCGTATCTCTGATATATGTATAAAACACATTCTAGTCTCAGTCTTTTAACTGCTATTTCTAGTGTTCCAATAAAATTAAATAGTGAATGTACACAATAAAATGCCCTCTCATCTAAAGAAAATACCACTTAACAGTTTCAAATGACCAAATCTATTGATGGGTCAGATTTTCAGAAAATGTACAATTCAACTTCACCAATCCTCTCAATTAACCCAAATTCAAGACGAAAATCAGGTTCAAAATACAGTTCAACATAATAACTAGACATTGTTCGAATGAATACACCACATTTACACTCAGATAAAGGTCTAGTATTTATCATTTTTCACTCTAATTTAGCAGAAGTTGAGAGATGTGTAAAATTGTAGATTGTGCATTTTCTGAAAATCTGACCCTGATAACATTGCTCTGTGTATCTCATTCCTTCCTCCACATGTACTTTCAACTGGTCCTTGTATAGTTGCTATTCAATTTCTTCTTCCTAAAATAATTTTGTATTACTGTAGCAAGTGGCTGTCAACCAGTGTGACAGCTATTGCATGTGTGCAGTCAGGTACACTTATATACTGACAGCTTCCTCTTCATATAAAATATATATAACCAGACAGATTGTTTGAATGCATACACCACAGAATACACTCAGATATACGCAGTATTTATCATTTTTCACTCTAATTTAACAGAGTTTGAGAGATGTGTCGAACTGTAGATCATGCATTTTCTGAAAATCTGACCCTGTTTATCTCATTCCTTCCTCCGTATCTATTTTCAGCTGGTCCTTGTATAGTTGCTATTCAATGTCTTCTTCCTAAAATAGCTTTCTATACCTGTATCTGAAACTCAGCAAGTGGCTGTCAACCAGTGTGACAGCTATGTTGAGAGTGTGACAGCTATTGCATGTGTGCAGTCAGGTACACTTATATACTGACAGCGTCCTCTTCATATAGACTATACATTTCACTACTCGCTAGCACTGCCACTTAGTACTTGACAGCTGGATGTTATGTCTGTCACAGTGTTGATAATGGTCGAGTATTGCTGTCACCAAACTTTTAATATTATTAGAAGTGGTTTTGCTTTGATTAGTGGCAAAAAATATCATATATGTATGGTTCTTATTTAAGCTAGAGTAGATGGGCTGTTATCTGAAGCATGATATGACTCAAAGCCTCAATAGTAAGATATTACATGGGTCAAATCGCCAGAAGATTTACAATTCACCTTCACCAATCCTCACAAATAACCCACATTTAAGACAGAAATGAGCTTCAAAATACAGTTTAACATGACAGAACTGATACTTTGAATCAAATGCAATACCAAATATACTCAGATAAACCCCAAATTTATCTTTTTTAGCAGAATTTAGCAGAAATTACTATATATGTAGTGCTGCCAATTGTACATTTTCTGAAAATCTGACCCATATACGGTATTTATTATATGCACATCCCTCTTGAGAGGTGCAATAAGTGGGATGCAATAAAAATATTTTTATGGTACCATACCATAAAAATGTAGTTGTCTAAAAATAGCTCTGACGTTACCTTCCCACTGCAGGCCTATGCCTGTGGATTTGTTACATACTCCGCAAAACACGTAAACAAATTCTTAGGCAAAGACAGAGTCAGCGGTGCTTGGACTATCTCTGATATTTGTTTCATACTTGTTCAGTGATATCTGATGATATTTTATAAGTTTTATGCCCATATAATAAATATAGAATGGAACTAGCTGTCATAATCGATTTTTTGGGCTTGAATCTCGTCCAATAAATTTTATATTACTGACGGTTCCATGCTCTCTATATATTTTACTCTCAAAATTAATATAGGAAAGTGGGATTGTCATGCCTTTGAATAGGATATTCCATTATATCTTCTTACAAGTTGGTCATATCGCCCCTGACAAGCCATAATCTTTGGTAAGAGGATGAGAGAGCTAGAGAGGGAGAGAGAGAGAGTGGGGGGAATAGAGGGGGAAGAGTGTAAGGGAGACAAGCACAGAGAGAAGAAGAGGAAGGGGAGAGTGATGATCAGGGAGCAGGAAGAGAGGAGGAAGAGGAACAAAGGGCGGAGAGTAAGGGAAAGACCGGAAAAAGGGATAAAGGAGAAAAACGGAACTTGAAAGGACTTTCTGTGAAAGAGTAAGACCGAAAAAAGGGAAAGAAAGAGAGGGAGACAGAGAGAAAGAGGGAGAGAAAGGGAGAAGGAGAAAGAAAGGAAGGGAGGCAGGAAGAAACGGAGGAGAGAAAAGCCTACCGTGCTGTGACACAATACCTATGATGATGTAAGTGTAAATGATATGGCTGTGTACCCTTGACATACTATGTACTGGCCTGCTACTGCCTCTCCTCATATATCTCCATCATAACACTATTTCCAACATCTCAGTAATAAGCTTCTTCATTGTTGGTGTCATATATAATGCCTTAGTTAATGTTGGAGGGGAGGGGGGGGGAGGCTGAGAGATGAGAAGGAGAGGGGGAGGGAGGAATGTCAAAGAGAGAGACCAGGAAGAGGAAGATAGAAAGAAAGAATGCTGAAGGGAGGGAGAGATGGGGAAGAGGAAAATAGAGAGGGAAGGTATGCCAAAGAGAGACAGGAGAGAGGAAGAGTGTCAAAGAGAGAGACAGAAGAGAGAAAGAGAGAGACAGAAGAGAGGAAGAGTGTCAAAGAGAGAGACAGAAGAGAGAAAGAGAGAGACAGGAGAGAGGAAGAGTGTCAAAGAGAGAGACAGAAGAGAGAAAGAGAGAGACAGGAGAGAGAAAGTATGCCAAAGAGAGACAGGAGAGAGGAAGAGTGTCAAAGAGAGAGAGAGACAGGAGAGAGGAAGAGTGTCAAAGAGAGAGACAGAAGAGAGGGAGAGTGTCAAAGAGAGAGACAGAAGATAGAAAGAGAGAGACAGGAGAGAGGAAGAGTGTCAAAGAGAGAGACAGAAGAGGGAAAGAGAGAGACAGGAGAGATGAAGTATGTCAAAGAGAGAGAGACAGGAGAGAGGAAGTATGTCAAAGAGAGAGACAGAAGAGAGGGAGAGTGTCAAAGAGAGAGACAGGAGAGAGGAACTATGTCAAAGAGAGAGACAGAAGAGAGGGAGAGTGTCAAAGAGAGAGAGAGTGTCAAAGAGAGAGACAGAAGAGAGGGAGAGTGTCAAAGAGAGAGACAGAAGATAGAAAGAGAGAGACAGGAGAGAGGAAGAGTGTCAAAGAGAGAGACAGAAGAGGGAAAGAGAGAGACAGGAGAGATGAAGTATGTCAAAGAGAGAGAGACAGGAGAGAGGAAGTATGTCAAAGAGAGAGACAGAAGAGAGGGAGAGTGTCAAAGAGAGAGACAGGAGAGAGGAACTATGTCAAAGAGAGAGACAGAAGAGAGGGAGAGTGTCAAAGAAAGAGAGAGTGTCAAAGAGAGAGACAGAAGAGAGGGAGAGTGTCAAAGAGAGAGACAGGAGAGAGGATGTATGTCAAAGAGAGAGAGACAGGAGGGGGGAAGAGTGTCAAAGAGAGAGAGACAGGAGGGGGGAAGTATGTCAAAGAGAGAGAGACAGAAGAGAGGGAGAGTGTCAAAGAGAGAGAGAGTGTCAAAGAGAGAGACAGAAGAGAGGGAGAGTGTCAAAGAGAGAGACAGGAGAGAGGATGTATGTCAAAGAGAGAGAGACAGGAGAGAGGAAGTATGTCAAAGAGAGAGAGAGAGACAGGAGAGAGGAAGTATGTCAAAGAGAGAGAGACAGAAGAGAGGAAGAGTGTCAAAGAGAGAGACAGGAGAGAGGAAGTATGTCAAAGAGAGAGACAGAAGAGAGGGAGAGTGTCAAAGAGAGAGACAGGAGAGAGGAACTATGTCAAAGAGAGAGACAGAAGAGAGGGAGAGTGTCAAAGAGAGAGAGAGTGTCAAAGAGAGAGACAGAAGAGAGGGAGAGTGTCAAAGAGAGAGACAGGAGAGAGGATGTATGTCAAAGAGAGAGAGACAGGAGGGGGGAAGAGTGTCAAAGAGAGAGAGACAGGAGGGGGGAAGTATGTCAAAGAGAGAGAGACAGAAGAGAGGGAGAGTGTCAAAGAGAGAGAGACAGAAGAGAGGAAGAGTGTCAAAGAGAGAGACAGAAGAGAGGAAGAGTGACACAGAGAGAGACAGGAGAGAGGAAGAGTGTCAAAGAGAGAGAGACAGGAGGGGGGAAGTATGTCAAAGAGAGAGAGACAGAAGAGAGGGAGAGTGTCAAAGAGAGAGAGACAGAAGAGAGGAAGAGTGTCAAAGAGAGAGACAGAAGAGAGGAAGAGTGTCAAAGAGAGAGACAGAAGAGAGGAAGAGTGACACAGAGAGAGAGACAGGAGGGGGGAAGAGTGTCAAAGAGAGAGAGACAGGAGGGGGGAAGAGTGTCAAAGAGAGAGAGACAGGAGGGAGGAAGTATTTCAAAGAGAGAGAGAGACAGGAGGGAGGAAGAATGTCAAAGAGAGAGAGACAGGAGGGAGGAAGAGTGTCAAAGAGAGAGAGAGACAGGAGAGAGGAAGTATTTCAAAGAGAGAGAGACAGGAGAGAGGAAGAATGTCAAAGAGAGAGAAAGGAGAGAGGAAGAGTGTCAAAGAGAGAGACAGGAGAGAGGAAGAGTGTCAAAGAGAGAGACAGGAGAGAGGAAGAGTGTCAAAGAGAGAGACAGGAGAGAGGAAGAGTGTCAAAGAGAGAGAGACAGGAGAGAGGAAGAATGTCAAAGAGAGAGAAAGGAGAGAGGAAGAGTGTCAAAGAGAGAGACAGGAGAGAGGAAGAGTGTCAAAGAGAGAGAGAGACAGGAGAGAAGAAGAGTGTCAAAGAGAGAGAGACAGGAGGGAGGAAGAGTGTCAAAGAGAGAGAGACAGGAGGGAGGAAGAATGTCAAAGAGAGAGAGACAGGAGAGAGGAAGAGTGTCAAAGAGAGAGGGACAGGAGAGAGGAAGAGTGTCAAAGAGAGAGACAGGAGAGAGGAAGAGTGTCAAAGAGAGAGAGACAGGAGAGAGGAATATGTCAAAGAGAGAGAGAGACAGGAGGGAGGAAGAATGTCAAAGAGAGAGAGACAGGAGAGAGGAAGAGTGTCAAAGAGAGAGAGACAGGAGAGAGGAATATGTCAAAGAGAGAGAGACAGGAGAGAGGAAGAGTGTCAAAGAGAGAGACAGACAGGAGAGAGGAAGTATGTCAAAGAGAGAGAGACAGGAAAGTGGAAGTATGTCAAAGAGAGAGAGACAGGAGGGAGGAATATGTCAAAGAGAGAGACAGGAGAGAGGAAGTATGTCAAAGAGAGAGACAGAAGAGAGGGAGAGTGTCAAAGAGAGAGAGACAGGAAAGAGGAACTATGTCAAAGGGAGCGAGACAGGAGAGAGGAAGAGTGTCAAAGAGAGAGAGACAGGAGAGAGGAAGAGTGTCAAAGAGAGAGAGAGAGAGACAGGAGAGAGGAAGATTGTCAAAGAGAGAGAGACAGGAGAGAGGAATATGTCAAAGAGAGAGGGACAGGAGAGAGGAAGAGTGTCAAAGAGAGAGACAGGAGAGAGGAAGAGTGTCAAAGAGAGAGAGACAGGAGAGAGGAATATGTCAAAGAGAGAGAGAGACAGGAGGGAGGAAGAATGTCAAAGAGAGAGAGACAGGAGAGAGGAAGAGTGTCAAAGAGAGAGAGACAGGAGAGAGGAATATGTCAAAGAGAGAGAGACAGGAGAGAGGAAGAGTGTCAAAGAGAGAGACAGACAGGAGAGAGGAAGTATGTCAAAGAGAGAGAGACAGGAAAGAGGAAGTATGTCAAAGGGAGCGAGACAGGAGAGAGGAAGTATGTCAAAGAGAGAGAGACAGGAAAGAGGAACTATGTCAAAGAGAGAGAGACAGGAGAGAGGAAGTATGTCAAAGAGAGAGAGACAGGAAAGAGGAACTATGTCAAAGGGAGCGAGACAGGAGAGAGGAAGATTGTCAAAGGGAGCGAGACAGGAGAGAGGAAGAGTGTCAAAGAGAGAGAGACAGGAGAGAGGAAGAGTGTCAAAGAGAGAGAGACAGGAGAGAGGAAGAGTGTCAAAGAGAGAGAGACAGGAGAGAGGAAGAGTGTCAAAGAGAGAGACAGGAGAGAGGAAGAGTGTCAAAGAAAGAGAGAGAGACAGGAGAGAGGAAGAGTGTCAAAGAGAAAGACAGGAGAGAGGAAGAGTGTCAAAGAAAGAGAGACAGGAGAGAGGAAGAGTGTCAAAGAGAGAGACAAGTGGGAGGAGGAGTGTCAAAGAGAGAGAGACAGGAGGGAGGAAGAAGCAGTGTCTAAGACAAGTCCCCTATTGTATAGACGTTAGAGTGGCTACATCATGACATTAACCACACTTCGTTTTTAACTTCTGGTACCGCCGTTTTTAACTTCTGCTACCGCGGATATACACTGGCCAAATTGGACAGTAATTATCAATGAGAACACTTTTTTCATTTCATCCAATTACTTTACTCCAATAAACAAATACATTTCACCTTTACTATACTTTAACGGTGCTGGTGCAACTCCCCTATTGTACATTTCACCTTTACTGGACTATAACGCGGCTAGTGCAACTCCCCTATTGTACATTTCACCTTTACTAGGCTTTAACGTGGCTGGTACAACTCCCCTATTGTACATTCCACCTTAACTAGACTTTAACGTGGCTGGTACAACTCCCCTATTGCAGAAAAAGCAGTTAATTCAATCTGACATTAACCGAGTGTTGTTTTTAACTTCTAGTTCTGTATTTGACCACTGTTGGCGCTGGCGCATGTAATGGCGGTTCCATGTCCAGTCCCTCCCCGCCTCACAATCATGGCTGCCCTTTCAATTACTCCAATAGAAAAAAAACGGAAAAAAAGAAAAAGAAAAAATCGTTTAACCACAGGAAATTGTTGGATCAGATTGACCAGGCTGCACTGACCTCTTGTGGTTGACATGGGAACTCCATTTCTACAAATTATCTTTTTTATAATGATTTTTTTGTCATTTATTTGTTGGCTTTTTGACATTTTTATTGATTTTGGTAGTGTTTGGTGGTGAGCGTAGGTACAGAGCAGTGGGGTGTGTCGGGATCTACCTCACTAGGCGCGGTGTGGCGCTCCACTACCTCCCCTCTCTCATATGTGATGTGTTTCAGGTAAATGAGTCATAAGCCGCAAAAATGATATTTTTTAAAGTGTTTATTTTACAAGATCATTTTATTGGAATGTTCTGATTTTTGGGGGGTTTATCACTTATAGGTATATCAATCGATGTCTCAAATTTCAGGACAATGAATGTTATATCTTCTTTCGTTTTAAAGGTTCTCGTACGGAGTATATTTAGTTACTTTACTATTATTGCCCCCCAGAAATATTGTAATTTCTTTTATTCAAAAATACAAATATCAAACTTAAAATCTAGAAAAGTTCATTAGATTATTAGACATTGGAATCACCTTGATCTCATCTGTTCAAATATAAGGATATCTCAAAATCCTTTTTTGCGACTTGTGACTTATTTTCCTGTAACACATGACGTATGTGGTGGGTCAGATTGTCAGAAACTGTACAATTGGCAGCTGTACACATTAAGTAAATTCTGCTAAATTAGGCTGCAATTTGGTCAATACTAGGTAAATTCGAGTATATTTGGCATTGCATTGATTCTAGCAATCTGTTTGGTTAGGTTGAACTGTATTTTGAACTTTAGTTTTGTCTGAAATTTGGGTTATTTGAGAGGATTGGTGAAGGTGAATTGTACATTTTCTGGCGATTTTACCCGTATGTTTTAGGAGAATGAGTCACAAGTTGCCAAAAATGGATTCTGAGATACCATCATATTTGAAAAGATGAGATCAAGCCGATTCTAATGATGGTAAACACTAGGACATGTAATACAAATTTATGTATTTTTCCATGCATGAAAAATAAATAGCTATCATTCTTTTTTTTGGTAGTCAATGACTAGTAATATACGCCTTAGCATAACCTCAGATATGGATAAATCCCTCCAATACACTTGTCTTAGTTCATGTTTGCCAAAGAACTTTAAATCGATGGTTTTTCAGTCAAATGACTTTTTGATAGATCATAAAAGAACGGAACAAAAGGTGGAAAATATGCCTTTTTGATCGATGTCAGTTGATAAAATAGCTTCAACACAGTATGTTAGTGATTAGGATGAAAACTCATTAAAGATATTAATCAATTTCTCTTAATTATCTTTAGTTTTACCCCCATTTATCTCTCATCGCTTATGCCCATTATGACACGTTGCTTAGCCATGATAAAGTGATCGTGCTTCATACTTCTAGTCATCTTTGCAATTAATGGTGATTAGCTGTTTTTTAATTGAAAAGTTAATCAAGAACAAGTAATCTTTCTTGATTAATCACTTTTGATCTCTCGTGCTAGGATATATACAAGACCTGCTGATGCTGTTTTTATAACACGATTTGCCAGGCTGGTCTGAGTTTTATGATGTTTTACCAGACTGTTTCTGCATCAGCTTTGATAGGTGCAGTCCTGGCTTCAGCCCCACAGCAGTGGTACAGATCTCTATTCTCCCTGTATATGAATTAATTGTCACTTCACCACAAATTGCTAAGGTTTCAGAGAACAGGGCTCTAGAAGCTAAACTTGACATGGGGGTTTGTTATTCTGATGTGTGCGTGTGAGGGCTTAGATTGCCTGGACTATACATTGTCAGAGGCCTCACTGATGCCACACATAGTTGTGGTTAGGCCCGCCGGTCCACTTGGTCATGGGCTACTGCAATCAGCCAAAAGCGGCCGCGAAGTTGACTTCATATCAGAGCCAGGACTGGGTGGTTTTTATAATTGTTGATTGGGTAGAATACTACCACACTGATAGGTGGTCTTATAATGGCTGATTGGGTAGTATACTACCACACTGATAGGTGGTCTTATAATGGCTGATTGGGTAGTATACTACCACACTGATAGGTGGTCTTATAATGGCTGATTGGGTAGTATACTACCACACTGATAGGTGGTCTTATAATGGCTGATTGGGTAGTATACTACCACACTGATAGGTGGTCTTATAATGGCTGATTGGGTAGTATACTACCACACTGATAGGTGGTCTTATAATGGCTGATTGGGTAGTATACTACCACACTGATAGGTGGTCTTATAATGGCTGATTGGGTAGTATACTACCACACTGATAGGTGGTCTTATAATGGCTGATTGGGTAGTATACTACCACACTGATAGGTGGTCTTATAATGGCTGATTGGGTAGTATACTACCACACTGATAGGTGGTCTTATAATGGCTGATTGGGTAGTATACTACCACACTGATAGGTGGTCTTATAATGGCTGATTGGGTAGTATACTACCACACTGATAGGTGGTCTTATAATGGCTGATTGGGTAGTATACTACCACACTGATAGGTGGTCTTATAATGGCTGATTGGGTAGTATACTACCACACTGATAGGTGGTCTTATAATTGTTGATGGGTAGTATACTACCACACTGATAGGTGGTCTTATAATGGCTGATTGGGTAGTATACTACCACACTGATAGGTGGTCTTATAATGGCTGATTGGGTAGTATACTACCACACTGATAGGTGGTCTTATAATGGCTGATTGGGTAGTATACTACCACACTGATAGGTGGTCTTATAATGGCTGATTGGGTAGTATACTACCACACTGATAGGTGGTCTTATAATGGCTGATTGGGTAGTATACTACCACACTGATAGGTGGTCTTATAATGGCTGATTGGGTAGTATACTACCACACTGATAGGTGGTCTTATAATGGCTGATTGGGTAGTATACTACCACACTGATAGGTGGTCTTATAATGGCTGATTGGGTAGTATACTACCACACTGATAGGTGGTCTTATAATGGCTGATTGGGTAGTATACTACCACACTGATAGGTGGTCTTATAATGGCTGATTGGGTAGTATACTACCACACTGATAGGTGGTCTTATAATGGCTGATTGGGTAGTATACTACCACACTGATAGGTGGTCTTATAATGGCTGATTGGGTAGTATACTACCACACTGATAGGTGGTCTTATAATGGCTGATTGGGTAGTATACTACCACACTGATAGGTGGTCTTATAATGGCTGATTGGGTAGTATACTACCACACTGATAGGTGGTCTTATAATGGCTGATTGGGTAGTATACTACCACACTGATAGGTGGTCTTATAATGGCTGATTGGGTAGTATACTACCACACTGATAGGTGGTCTTATAATGGCTGATTGGGTAGTATACTACCACACTGATAGGTGGTCTTATAATGGCTGATTGGGTAGTATACTACCACACTGATAGGTGGTCTTATAATGGCTGATTGGGTAGTATACTACCACACTGATAGGTGGTCTTATAATGGCTGATTGGGTAGTATACTACCACACTGATAGGTGGTCTTATAATGGCTGATTGGGTAGTATACTACCACACTGATAGGTGGTCTTATAATGGCTGATTGGGTAGTATACTACCACACTGATAGGTGGTCTTATAATGGCTGATTGGGTAGTATACTACCACACTGATAGGTGGTCTTATAATGGCTGATTGGGTAGTATACTACCACACTGATAGGTGGTCTTATAATGGCTGATTGGGTAGTATACTACCACACTGATAGGTGGTCTTATAATGGCTGATTGGGTAGTATACTACCACACTGATAGGTGGTCTTATAATTGTTGATGGGTAGTATACTACCACACTGATAGGTGGTCTTATAATGGCTGATTGGGTAGTATACTACCACACTGATAGGTGGTCTTATAATGGCTGATTGGGTAGTATACTACCACACTGATAGGTGGTCTTATAATGGCTGATTGGGTAGTATACTACCACACTGATAGGTGGTCTTATAATGGCTGATTGGGTAGTATACTACCACACTGATAGGTGGTCTTATAATGGCTGATTGGGTAGTATACTACCACACTGATAGGTGGTCTTATAATGGCTGATTGGGTAGTATACTACCACACTGATAGGTGGTCTTATAATGGCTGATTGGGTAGTATACTACCACACTGATAGGTGGTCTTATAATGGCTGATTGGGTAGTATACTACCACACTGATAGGTGGTCTTATAATGGCTGATTGGGTAGTATACTACCACACTGATAGGTGGTCTTATAATGGCTGATTGGGTAGTATACTACCACACTGATAGGTGGTCTTATAATGGCTGATTGGGTAGTATACTACCACACTGATAGGTGGTCTTATAATGGCTGATTGGGTAGTATACTACCACACTGATAGGTGGTCTTATAATGGCTGATTGGGTAGTATACTACCACACTGATAGGTGGTCTTATAATGGCTGATTGGGTAGTATACTACCACACTGATAGGTGGTCTTATAATGGCTGATTGGGTAGTATACTACCACACTGATAGGTGGTCTTATAATGGCTGATTGGGTAGTATACTACCACACTGATAGGTGGTCTTATAATGGCTGATTGGGTAGTATACTACCACA
Source organism: Sthenelais limicola (assembly GCA_942159475.1). NCBI lineage: Eukaryota > Metazoa > Annelida > Polychaeta > Phyllodocida > Sigalionidae > Sthenelais > Sthenelais limicola. The sequence goes on along the minus strand of OW804094.1, from coordinate 155,132,337 downwards.
CTGATAGGTGGTCTTATAATGGCTGATTGGGTAGTATACTACCACACTGATAGGTGGTCTTATAATGGCTGATTGGGTAGTATACTACCACACTGATAGGTGGTCTTATAATGGCTGATTGGGTAGTATACTACCACACTGATAGGTGGTCTTATAATGGCTGATTGGGTAGTATACTACCACACTGATAGGTGGTCTTATAATGGCTGATTGGGTAGTATACTACCACACTGATAGGTGGTCTTATAATGGCTGATTGGGTAGTATACTACCACACTGATAGGTGGTCTTATAATGGCTGATTGGGTAGTATACTACCACACTGATAGGTGGTCTTATAATGGCTGATTGGGTAGTATACTACCACACTGATAGGTGGTCTTATAATGGCTGATTGGGTAGTATACTACCACACTGATAGGTGGTCTTATAATGGCTGATTGGGTAGTATACTACCACACTGATAGGTGGTCTTATAATGGCTGATTGGGTAGTATACTACCACACTGATAGGTGGTCTTATAATTGTTGATTGGGTAGTATACTACCACACTGATAGGTGGTCTTATAATGGCTGATTGGGTAGTATACTACCACACTGATAGGTGGTCTTATAATTGTTGATTGGGTAGTATACTACCACACTGATAGGTGGTCTTATAATGGCTGATTGGGTAGTATACTACCACACTGATAGGTGGTCTTATAATGGCTGATTGGGTAGTATACTACTACACTGATAGGTGGTCTTATAATGGCTGATTGGGTAGTATACTACCACACTGATAGGTGGTCTTATAATGGCTGATTGGGTAGTATACTACCACACTGATAGGTGGTCTTATAATGGCTGATTGGGTAGTATACTACCACACTGATAGGTGGTCTTATAATTGCTGATGGGGTAGTATACTACCACAGTATATGTTTGAATTGAATTGAATTGAAAAACTGTGTATTTGCCAAAGATATACATAAGTACAAGAGTTGACAAAGGGTCTACAGGCTCCTCGTCTCCTTTCTACCTCCCATCTCCCTTTTCTGCCTTTGCCCTATCGCCCTCCCCCCTCTCTGCCCTCTACCCCTCTCTGCCCTCTACCCCTCTCTGCCCTCTACCCCTCTCTGCCCTCTCCCCCTCTCTGCCCTCTCCCCCCTCTCTGCCCTCTACCCATCTCTGCCCTCTCTCCCCCTCTGCCCTCTCCCCCCTCTCTGCCCTCCCCCTCTCTGCCCTCTCCCCCTCTCTGCCCTCCCCCTCTCCCCCCTCTCTACCCTCCCCCCTCTCTGCCCTCTCCCCTCCCTCTCTGTCCCCTCTCCGCCCTCCCCCCTCTCTGCCCCTCTCTGCCCCTCTCCCCCTCTCTGCCCTCTCCCCCTCTCTGCCCTCCCCCTCTCCCCCCTCTCTACCCTCCCCCCTCTCTGCCCTCCCCCCTCTCTACCCTCCCCCTCTCTGCCCTCTCCCCCTCCCCTCCCTCTCTGCCCCCTCTCCGCCCTCCCCCCTCTCTGCCCCTCTCCCCCCTCTCTGCCCCTCTCCCCCCTCTCTGCCCCTCTCCCCCCTCTCTGCCCCTCTCCCCCCTCTCTGCCCTCCCCCCTCTCTGCCCTCTCCCCCTCTCTGCCCTCTCTGCCCCCTCTCCGCCCTCCCCCCTCTCTGCCACTCTCCCCCCTCTCTGCCCCTCTCCCCCTCTCTGCCCTCTCCCCCTCTCTGCCCTCCCCCCTCTCTGCCCTGCCCCTCTCTGCCCTCCCCCTCTCCCCCCTCTCTGCCCTCCCCTCTCTGTCCTCCCCCTCTCCCCCCTCTCTGCCCTCTCTGCCCTCTCCCCCTCTCTGCCCTCTCCCCCTCTCTGCCCTCTCCCCCCCTCTCTGCCCTCCCCCCTCTCCCCCCTCTCTGCCCTCCCCCTCCCCCCCCTCTCTCCCCCTCTCTGCCCTCCCCCTCTCCCCCCTCTCTGCCCTCCCCCTCTCCCCCTCTCCCCTCTATCTGCCCTCCCCTCTCTCCCCCTCTCTGCCCTCCCCTCTCACCCCCTCTATCTGCCCTCCCCCCTCTCCCTCACCACTACAACACGGAATCCTACATGTCCACAGCATACAGCAGGAACCACACCAGCCCTGCTGCAGCTGTCATGACTGCCCCTCTCTGCCCTCTATCTCCCCTGCTGTCACAGATATGAGAAATAAGCTGTCAACTGCCTATTGTCAGGCAGTCATCCTAGCTGTCAACTCATTCATATCTAGTGACAGCTAAACGCCAGAGATTAATCCCCCGCTCCTATCAGTGCTATAAGCCCTTCTGCAAACCTCCAGTATTTAGACACACTCCCACATTGTACACAGCCATTTCACTCTTCATGGGTTTTTTATAGAAATAATAGCGGAACTCCACTAGAGGAAAAATGGCGGTGACAAATATTTTTGTTGCCCACTAACATCAGTTCATTTCATGTTTGCAATGAAAACGCAAATGGAGGAGTGTCAGATGTGTTGCCACATTCTCTGGAAACTGTTGTTTCTGTGTGGATATTTGTTGCAATGAATTAGTGGGCAACAACAATATTTGTCGGCGCCGTTTTTCTCTCTAGTGGAGTCGCCCTATAAAAACTCTCTCTCCTATCTCTGTGTCTCTCCCCCACTCTCTCTCTCTCTCCTATATCTGTGTCTCTCCCCCCACTCTCTCTCTTTCTCTCTCTCCCCCTCCCTCTCTCCTCTCGCTCCCTCCCCCACTCGCTCTCTCTCTCTCTCTCTTCTCTCTCCTCTCTCTCCTCTCTCCGTCTCTCCCCCTCCCTCCTCTTCCTCTCCTATCTTCCTCTCTCTCCTGTCTCTCCTCTCTCTCCACTCTCTCCACTCTCTCCACTCTCTCTTTTTCTCTCTCCCTCCCTCTCTCCTCTCGCTCCCTCCCCCACTTGTCTCTCTCTCTTCCTCTACTTTTATTTATTTTTTTATTTCATTTTTGATGTATGGGGAGGAATTACACTTTTTAAATACACCATTAGAGGTTGGGTTGGTGATCCATCAATCCGCTGCTGGATCCACAGCCAATGCCTTGACTGATGTACCACCTGGCCCCAACATGCTGATTTTTCTCTTTTTTTTATTCAATTTAAGGCCAATACAATATTTAAATTTATATAGAACGGGAAAAAAACGTGAAATCCTCCATGGATGTTTTCACACAGTGCCTTGTATTAAAAAGGTTGTTCACTCAACTTACGGTATTCATTTTTAGTCTGGGAATATTATGAGAGAAAAAAAGGCTAATCTGTGAACAAATTCCTTACCAAGAAATTTCTTCACCAATGTGTTGGTAAAGGTGTTTACTAACATATTTCAACACATTTAAATTCAACTGCCGTAGGAAAACATGTGACAGCTGAAAAGAAAAATGGCCGCCACTCAAATTTTGAAACTCCATAACTTGGGGTAGAATAACATGTAATCAAGTGTGAATACCCAGTGGAATCGCTCCTTTAATATTCTGTTTAAACAGAATATTAAAGGAGCGATTCCACTGGGTCGCTCTTTTGGTCCGCTCTTCATCCCTCTTTTATTTTCCCAGAGCGCCTAACAAGCAAAGTCAGAGTGAAACCAGACCGGTTCAATAGAATATAGGATACTGCGCTTTCTATGTGCTCCTAAAATTTGACGTTGGTGCTTCTTTTTGACGTTGCGCTAATATCTGATGTGTTTGATTTGAGTGAAATGACGACCCGTACATTCCACATCTTTTAGTAGCGCATCAATAGCGCACTGAGAGCGGACCAACAGACTTGCCATTGATTACATATAGGAAACAAGTGAACCAGTAGAATTGTTCTGTGCTTGTAATTGCGCTAAAAATAAAAGCGGATGAAGAGTGAATGAAAAGCACCCTATGAATAAGTGAAGCAAGAGCGAGACATGAGCACATGAATTGTACAAGCAATCCAGTGGAATCCCACCTTTACAGGGCTCAACAAAAACCACCCCTGGGATGAGCGTGTCAACTATTGTCAATAATTCCTGCATAAAAACATGCTTAAAAAAAATAATCACGAAATGGTGATCTGGAGGTTGTTTACTAAACATTCAGTCTAAACAGTCTGTGTTAAACAATAAAACTAAGCTTTATTGTATTTGTATGTTTCAGGTCGGTACTGTATAATGAAGTTCCGCCATTGTCCCACGGGTTTCAGGGAGGGCTGGCTATACTGGGACGATGCCGCCCCATGGTTTGGCGACACCACACAAAACCAGTCAGGTAAGATTCACTTTTATTACTTTTCAAGTTCCATAAGTGGTGTGTTTCAGGAAAATAAGTCACAAGTCGCAAAATTGATATTTTTTTCACAAGATCTCTTTATTGAAATGTTCTGATTTTTAGGGGGTTTAGCACTTATAGTCATATGAATCCATGCAAACATTCCAGGACATTGCATTAAATATATCCTTGTGTTTTGAAGGCCTTCGTATGGAGTATATTTAGTTACTTTACTGGTAATTACCCATCCAGAAACATTTTTTTTTAAATAAAAATATCAAACTTAAAATAAAGAAATACATATTAGGTCTAGTGTTTACTATCATTGGAATCAGCTTGATCTCCTCTTTTCAAATATGGTGATATCTCAAAATACATATTTCGCGACTTATGACTCATTTTCCTAAAAACGGATTTCATATGGCTTTCCTTAGCATATACAACAGGCACCTAGTATCTAGTTCAGTATTGAACATATTGATTTGAATTTTAAGTGCCAATCGTCAGACCATAGTCATTTATACATTATACAAAAAATCGGTGGAAATTTTGACGAACTCCTTTTACTGTAAGCGAGATTATTATTGTTTTTAATAACTGGGCCTATACCAAAAAAAAAATGTTTGTTGTGTTGTGACCTTTCGTCGCTTATGATGTACTGTCATTTGTAAATTGAAAAGAGTAATTATAATTGTTTGTGTAATAATGAAGTTAATCTAGATGTAAAACTGTACACTTTTTCAAGGAGATGAGACCTACCACACTGTGGATATCTTCCTAATAAAATGTTTAAAAAAAATACATGTCTATAATTATGTCCCTACTGGTGATTCATTGCTCAGTGAAGCATAAACCCATCTGATGGGTCTGTTTGTTTGTTTGTTTCTAACGTTCTAATGTTATGCTCAGCATGGTCTATCTAACAGTGATCTCATGTAGTTAGCCATGTATGTATTACATTTTACATGTTTCTATGAAACTGCCTTGTCTCACTTGCCCAATCAGCCAACTAACATTCAATTTTACTTGCCCAGAGACATTTTTATCTTGCCCCGAGCCCTGTTGCCCTATAGGACATAACTATGTTTTCTATAGCTTTTACACTGACATACAACTCCCACAGTTCCATGCGTATCAAGATTCAAGATGGCGTCCATACAAATCTCCCATAGAAAGCTTCACACATGGGAAACATGTCTATTGGACTATTCTTACACTCGGGGATCATCTATAGACACCTGGGTCAGATTGTCAGAAAAAGCACAATCGGTAGCGCTACACACTTAGTGAATTCTGCTAAATTCAACTGAGTAAATGATAAATACTAGCTATATGGGTCAGATTTTCAGAAAATGTACAATTGGCAGCTTAATACATTTCGTAAATTGTGCTAAATTAGACCGAAAAATCATCGTCAACACTAGTAGGTATATCTGAGTATATTTAGTATTGCCTTGATTTAAACAATCTGTTTGGTTGTGTTGAACTGAATTTTGAACCTGATTTTTGTCTTAAATTAGGGTTATTTGAGAAGATTGGTGAAGGTGGATTGTAAATTTTCTGAATTTCTGACCTATATCTGAGTATATTCGGTATTGAGTTGATTCAAAGGAAGTCTTTGGTTGTATTTTAGTATTAAATTCGGGTTATTTGGGAGGGGTTTCTAAATGTGAATTGTGCATTTTTTGGAAATTCACCCAGCTGTAAGCACGTGGCAGGTTCACGTTACCCATAACTCCTCACTCGTTATGACGTCTCTGACGTCGAGTGTTGTGTCACCAGACGCTGTCGTCATGGCAACTGTCGCCATCATACACCGGAAGTAATGATTACCCGTGTCCAGAATGAGGCTTCCCTGTAATGAACATGTCAACTGCGTTTAGCGCCAGAAATGATAAAAAATAATGTCTACCAGTCTAGTCCTTCACCACCTCTACTCCACGGGTTTTAGTGCTGTTGGTGATGCTGACTCCCTTTCCTTTGTTTCATTCCTTCTCCATCTCCTCCTCCTCCCCCTCGTCTCCCTCTCCTCTCCCTTCCCCTCCTCCTCCTCCCCCCTCCCCCTCCTCCTCTCCCTCCTTCTCTTCCTCCTGTCCTTCCCCTCCTCCCCCCTCCTCTCTCTCCTCCCCGCCCCTCCCCCTCTTCCTCTCCCTCCCCCTCCTCCTCCTTGCTATGCCACTGTTGCCTCTCATCATATTCCTCTACTCCTTCTCCTGTTCTATCTGTCCTTCTTCCACCTCCCTCTTCCCATCTTCCCACCTTTCTCTTCTTCTACCTCTATTCTTTTTCCCGCCTCTCCCTCCTCCTTCTCCTCCTCCCCCTCCCTCCTCCTCCTGCCCCTCCTCCTCCTCCTCCAGCCCCCCTCCTTCTCCCCCTCCCCCCTCCCTCCTCCTCTCTCTCCTCTTCTTCCTCCTCTCTCCTCTTCTTCCACCTCCACATGTGGACTGGGAGTATAATAATCCTAGAAAAAGGGTAATTGAAAACCTGGGGGCCTTTCCTCACTCCAATTACATGGGATCAATTTCCAAAATTGATTGAGTCTTAAGGAAAGAATCTTAATTATCTCCAGAAAAGATGGCCTCGGGGATTAAAGATGCATTTCCACAAAAAATTATTTTTTCCTTCCAAATTGTCTCTCCATTTGGGTTAGATTTTCAGAAAATGTACAATTGGCAGATCTATATATTTAGTAAAATTCTGCTAAATTAGACTGGAAAATGGGTCAATACTAGGTATATCTGAGTATATTTGGCATTGCCTTGATTCAAACAGTCTGTTTGGTTGTGTTAAACTATATTTTGAACATGATTATTATCTTAAATTTGTTTTATTTGGAAAGATAGCTGAAGACAACTTGTACATTTTCTGGCGATTTCACCCAAGTAGTGTAGCATCAAACCATTTCAAAATGACATGGTTATTGATTTGAGGGATACATCTATACATACACCAATACTACCCTCCAGTATGTGGGTCAGATTTTCAGAAAATGTACAATTGGCAGCTGTACACATTCAGTAATTTCTGCTAAATTAGGCAGTAACTTGGCCAATACTAGGTCAATTCGAAAAAAATTGACATTGCATTGATTCTAGCAATCGGTTTTGTTAGGTTGAACTGTATTTTGAACTTTATTTTTGTCTTAAATTTGACTTATTTGAGAGGATCGGTGAAGGCGAAATGTACATTTTCTGAAAATCTGACCCATATACATGGGGAAGAAAAAAGAAAGAGAGGGATTCAGGAGAGAGTGACATAGAAAGAGAAAAAGAGGACAATATTAATCCCCCAACCAATGGTCACTCCAACCCATGGTCACTCACAAGGGCTACTACTGCCTTGTCTCACTACCTCTGTCACTCCAACCCATGGTCACTCACAGGGCTACTACTGCCTAGTGTCTCACTACCTCTGTCACTCCAACCCATGGTCACTCACAGGGCTACTACTGCCTTGTCTCACTACCTCTGTCACTCCAACCCATGGTCACTCACAGGGCTACTACTGCCTTGTCTCTCTACCTCTGTCACTCCAACCCATGGGCCACTCACAGGGCTACTACTGCCTTGTCTCACTACCTCTGTCACTCCAACCCATGGTCACTCACAGGGCTACTACT
>OW804094.1:155039834-155124299 GCA_942159475.1 Sthenelais limicola | reverse complement strand
TATTTGGGAGGGTTTCTAAATGTGAATTGTGCATCTTTTGGAAATTTCACTCACCTATAAGCACGTGGCAGGTTCACGTTACCCATAACTCCTCACTCGTTATGACGTCTCTGACGTCGAGTGTTGTGTCACCAGACGCTGTCGTCATGGCAACTGTCGCCATCATACACCGGAAGTAATGATTACCCGTGTCCAGAATGAGGCTTCCCTGTAATGAACATGTCAACTGCGTTTAGCGCCAGAAAAGATAAAAATAATGTCTACCAGTCTAGTCCTTCACCACCTCTCCTCCACGGGTTTTAGTGTTGGTGATGATGATGGTTCCCTTTCCTTTGTTTCATCTCTTCCTCCTCCTCTTTCTGCGCTTACTTCTGCTTCTGCCTCTTCTCCTGCTTCTTCTTCTTTCCTCCTCCACCTTCTCTTTCTCCTTCCTCTCCTCCCTTCTCCATCTCCCCCTCCCCCTCCTTGTCTCCCTCTCCTCCTTCCACTCCTCGCTTCTCCATCTTCCCCTCCATCTCCTCCTCCCCCACCTCCTCTCTCTGCTCCTCCTCCTCTTCCTCTTCCTCGACCTCCTCCTCCCTCCTCCATCTCCCCCTCTACCTACTCCTCCCCCACCTACACTTTCCCTCCTCCTCTTTCTCCCCTTCCCTCCTCCATCTCCACCCCCACCTCCTCCTCCCCCACCTCCCCTTTCCCCCCCTCCTCCCCCCTCCACCCCCTCCACCCCACCTCCTCCTGCTCCTCCTCCCCCTCCTCCTCTTCCTCCCCTCCTCCCCTCCCCCTCCTCCCACTCCCCTTCCCCCTCCTGCTCCTCCTGCTCCACCCCCTCCTCCTCCTCTTCCTCCCCTCCTCCCCCTCCCCCTCCTCCCACTCCCCTTCCCCCTCCTGCTCCTCCTGCTCCACCCCCTCCTCCTCCTCTTCCTCCCCTCCTGCCCCTCCCCCTCCTCCCCCTCCCCTTCCCCCTCCTGCTCCTCCTGCTCCACCCCCTCCTCCTCCTCTTCCTCCTCTTCCTCCCCTCCTCCCCCTCCCCCTCCTCCCACTCCCCTTCCCCCTCCTGCTCCTCCTGCTCCACCCCCCTCCTGCTCCTCCCCCTCCTCCCCCTCCCCCTCCTCCCCCTCCCCCTCCTCCCCCTCCCCCTCCTCCCACTCCCCCTCCTCCTCTCTCTCTCCTCTTCTTCCTCCTCTCTCCTCTTCCACCTCCACATGTGGACTTGCAGTATAATACTCCTAGAAAAAGGGTAATTGAAAACCTGGGGGCCTTTCCTCACTCCAATTACATGGGATCAATTTCCAAAATTGATTGAGTCTTAAGGAAGGACTCTTAATTATCTCCAGAAAAGATGGCCTCGGGGATTAAAGATGCATTTCCACAAAAAATATTTTTCCTCCCAAATTGTCTCCATGTGGGTTAGATTTTCAGAAAATGTACAATTGGCAGATCTATATATTTAGTAAATACTGCTAAATTAGACTGGAAAATGGTCACAACTAGGTATATCTGAGTATATTTGGCATTGCCTTGATTCAAACAACCTGTTTGGTTGTGTTAAAGTGAATTTTGACTATCATTATTGTCTCAAAATTGTGTTATTTGAGAGGATAGCTGAAGACAAATTGTACATTTTCTGGCGATTTCACTCATGTAGTGGAGCATCAAACCATTTCAAAATGACATTGTTATTGATTTAAGGGATACATCTATACATACATCAATACTACTTCCAGTATATGGGTCAGATTTTCAGAAAATGTACAATTGGCAGCTGTACACAGTAATTTCTGCTAAATTAGGCAGTAATTTGGCCAATACTAGGTCAAGTCCAAAAAAATTGCATTGATTCTAGCAATATGTTTGGTTAGGTTGAACTGTATTTTGGACTTTATTTTCGTTTGAAATTTGGGTTATTTGAGAGGATTGGCGAAGTTGAATTTTCACTCACAGGGCTACTTGTCTCTCTACCTCTGTCACTCCAACCCATGGTCACTCACAGGGCTAAAAAGCTCTTGCTTTACTCACTCTCTCCCTCCAACCCATGGTCACTCACAGGGCTAAAAAGCCCTTGTTTGACTACCTCTGTCCCTCCAACCCATGGTCACTCTCTGTCACCCTAACCTATGGTCACTCACAGGGCTAAAAAACCCTTGTTTTACTCCCTCTCTCCCTCCAACCCATGGTCACTCACAGGGCTAAAAAGCTCTTGTTTTACTCCCTCTCTCCCTCCAACCCATGGTCACTCACAGGGCTAAAAAGCCCTTGTTTTACTCACTCTCTCCCTCCAACCCATGGTCACTCACAGGGCTAAAAAGCCCTTGTTTTACTCCCTCTCTCCCTCCAACCCATGGTCACTCACAGGGCTAAAAAGCTCTTGTTTTACTACCTCTGTCCCTCCAACCCCCATGGTCACTCACAGGGCTAAAAAGCTCTTGTTTTACTACCTCTGTCCCTCCAACCCCCATGGTCACTCACAGGGCTAAAAAGCTCTCTGGCTCCATAACGTGTACACGAGATGTAACAGGAACTACTCCCCCATCTCTGGCTCCAACGTAATTAATTACTATTGATGTCTAAAGCCCTTCTCACGTCACTTTAAACAGCCCTTAGATCTTAATGAGATATTCTTAATTGCCATTTTCTACTCATTAACTTCCCCTGCCATACTTTTTAATCCATGATTTTTCTTTTGATATCCAACAAACCCGCGGTCTCCTCCGGGAAATTGAAAATGAACATAAAAGTGTCAAATTCTATGAAGCCGTTGTTGAGAGTAAGGAGGAGGAGGAGAGGGAAAGGGGAGAGAGAGAGCCTTTTGCAGGGAAAGGAAATTATGATTTTGTTACCAAGGTAACATGAAAGTGGTTGGTAAGATGGCGGGCTGGGTGTGGGGTGGATGGGTGTAGACATGCCCTGAGGCTCTAAACTCATATTTGTGTTTGTCCGCGCCTCCTCCCCCACCTACTCATGCCTAAAGCCTGGAGGCTATTAGATGAACCTAGGAAACGGGTCTGGTGGGGGGGGGGGGGGCGGGGGGGCTAGGGGGTAGAGTAATCCATGCCTATAAGATCCTTGGTACACGGGTCAGATTTTCAGAAAATGTACAATTCAACTTCACCAATCCTCTCAAATAACCCAAATTTCGGACGAAAATAAAGTTCATAACACAGTTCAACCTAACCAAACAGATTGCTAGCGTCAATGCAATGCCAAATATACTTGAATTTACCTAGTATTTTTAACTTTATTTTCGTCTTAAATGTGGGTTATTTGAGAGGATTGGTGAAGGCCTATTGTACATTTTCTGAAAATCTGACCCTCATACCTGCATTATGGCTCCATGCCCTGAGGCTGAACCACTGGTGTCAGTTTACCACCTGCCCTGCCCTGCCCTGCCCTGCCCTGCCTTAAATACCTCAATGTAATTAATCTTCTTATGTGGGAGGGGGGGGGGGGGATGGGGTCAGATTGCGGATGTGTGGGTGGGTGACCCCAATCCAGGTAAAAATGTCTTCAGTGAGTTCATTCTCCTCCTTTACTCTGACTTCGGTTCCACTCGTACCTTGTTTTTTGCTTTTCCTTCTCTTCTTCCTCCTCTTCTAGTAGCAACACCTCCTTTTCGTCTTCGTCCTCCTTCTCGCCGTCTCCTTCCTCCTCCCTTCGCCACCACCTCTCTCCCCTCCTTCTCCTCCTCCCCCTCCTCCCCCTCCTCCCCCTCCTCCCACTCCTCCTCCTCCCACTCCTCTACCTCCTCCTCCCCCTCCTCCTCCTCCTCCCCCTCCTCCCCCTCCTCCCCCTCCTCCCTACTTCCCTCCTCCTCCTCCTCCTCCCCCTTTTCCCACTCCTCTACCTCCTCCTCCCACTCCTCCCCTCCTCCTCCTCTCCCTCCTCCCACTCCTCTACCTCCTCCCCCTGCTCCTCCTCCTCCTGCCCTTACCCTCCTCCTCCCCCTTCTCCACCTCCTCCTCCACCTCCTCCCCCTCCTCCCACTCCTTTACCTCCTCCCCCTCCCCCTGCTCCTCCTCCTCCTCCTCCCACTCCTCTACCTCCTCCTCCTGCCCCCTCCTCCTCCTTCTCCTCCTCCTCCTCCTCCTCCTCCCCCTGCTCCTCCTCCTCCTCCCCTTACCCTCCCCCTCCCCTCCTCCTACTCGTCTCTATAATAGCCTGGAGGAGTATGTGGGTTTGCCATTAGTGCTGGTGTCAACGTCCTCCTACCATAACACACACCTCCTGGTTTTACCCTTACATTACATGTATAATTAGTGCACCAGCTAGCATCGCTGTCCCTGCCTCTCTCTCTCCCTCTCTAGATCTCCCACTGTGTCTCTCCCTCTCTCTCTCCCACTCTCTCTCCCACTCTCTCTCCCTCTCTCTCCCTCTCTCTCCCTCTCTCTCCCTCTCTCTCTCTCTCCTCTCTTCTCTCTCCCTCTCTCTCCTCTCTCTCCTCCACTGTCTCTCTCCCACTCTCTCTCTTTCTCCCTCTCTCTCCCACTCTCTCTCTCCCTCTCTTCCGCTCTCTCTCTCTCTTCTCTCTCTCTCCTCCCTCTCGTCTCTCTCTTCTCTCTCTCTCCCGCTCTCTCTCTCTTTGTCCCTCTCTCTCTCCCTCTCTCTCTCCCTCTCTCGTTCACTCTCCCTCTCCCTCCCACTCTCTCTCCCTCTCTCCCACTCTCTCTCACTCTCTCACTCTCCCTCTCCCTCCCACTCTCTCTCCCACTCCTTCTCTCCCTCCCACTCTCTCTCCCACTCCTTCTCTCTCTCCCACTCTCTCTCCCACTCCTCCTCTCTCTCCCACTCTCTCTTCCACTCTCCCACTCTCTCTCTCCCACTCACTCTATCTGTAATGAATGCTAGTGTGCCTGCATCCTACCACATACAGCTCCTCCATGTTTTATATCTCACATTCATCATTACTCCAGGTGGTATCATCAGCCATTACCATTATTGGTATTGAGTCTACTTTACACGCCGCCAGCCTTTTCACAGCTTTTCACAGCTTGTACCAGCTTGTAACACTGCATGCAGGGCTGCTGGTGTTCAGTCTGAAGCACCTCTCCTCCTGTGTGACACCTTATTCCCCTCATTATTGCTTCTAGTCCCCTCTTCCTGCCATCATGCTCCTCCTCCTGCTCCTCCTCCTCCTTCTTCTCCTCCTGCTCCTCCTGCTCCTCCTCCTCCTTCTTCTCCTCCTGCTCCTCCTGCTCCTCCTCCTCCTTCTTCTCCTCCTGCTCCTCCTGCTCCTCCTCCTCCTTCTTCTCCTCCTGCTCCTCCTGCTCCTCCTGCTCCTCCTCCTCCTGCTCCTCCTCCTCCTTCACCTCCACCTCTCCCCCTCGTCCACCCTCCTCCTTCACCTCCCCCTCCTCCTACTCCTCTCTCCCAACTCCTTCTCTTCCTCCTCCCCCTCTCTTCCCCCTCTCCTCCCCCTCTCCTTCTCCCCCTCTTCCACCCCCCTCCTCCTCCACCTCCTCCTCCTGTCCCTACTTCCCTTCTTAACCTATATTTTCTCACCTCCTCCTCCTCCTCTTCCACCCCTGGCTCCTCCTATTTTCTCACCTCCTCCTCCTCCTCCTCCTCCTCCTCCTCCTCCTCCTCCTCCTCTTCCACCCCTGGCTCCTCCTATTTTCTCACCTCCTCCTCCTCCTCTTCCACCTCTGGCTCCTCCTATTTTCTCACCTCCTCCTCCTCCTCCTCCTCTTCCTCCTCTTCCACCCCTGGCTCCTCCTATTTTCTCACCCCCTCCTCCTCCTCCTCTTCCACCCCTGGCTCCTCCTATTTTCTCACCTCCTCCTCCTCCTCCTCCTCTTCCACCCCTGGCTCCTCCTATTTTCTCACCTCCTCCTCCTCCTCCTCTTCCACCTCTGGCTCCTCCTATTTTCTCACCTCCTCCTCCTCCTCCTCCTCTTCCACCCCTGGCTCCTCCTATTTTCTCACCTCCTCCACCTCCTCCTCCTTTTCCACCCTGGCTCCTCCTATTTTCTCACATCCTCCACCTCCTCCTCCTTTTCCACCCCTGGCTCCTCCTATTTTCTCACCTCCACCTCCTCCTCCTCTTCCACCCCTGGCTCCTCCTATTTTCTCACCTCCACCTCCTCCTCCTCTTCCACCCCTGGCTCCTCCTATTTTCTCACCTCCTCCTCCTCCTCCTCTTCCACCCCTGACTCCTTCTATTTTCTCACCTCCTCCTCCACCTCCTCCTCCTCCTCTTCCACCCTGGCTCCTCCTATTTTCTCACCTCCACCTCCTCCTCCTCTTCCACCCCTGGCTCCTCCTATTTTCTCACCTCCACCTCCTCCTCCTCTTCCACCTCTGGCTCCTCCTATTTTCTCACCTCATCCTCCTCCTCCTCCTCCTCCTCTTCCACCCCTGGCTCCTCCTATTTTCTCACCTCCACCTCCTCCTCCTCTTCCACCCCTGGCTCCTCCTATTTTCTCACCTCCTCCTCCTCCTCCTCCTCTTCCACCCCTGGCTCCTTCTATTTTCTCACCTCCTCCTCCTCCTCCTCTTCCACCTCTGGCTCCTCCTATTTTCTCACCTCCTCCTCCTCCTCCTCCTCCTCCTCTTCCACCCCTGACTCCTTCTATTTTCTCACCTCCTCCTCCTCCTCTTCCACCCCTGGCTCCTCCTATTTTCTCACCTCCACCTCCTCCTCCTCTTCCACCCCTGGCTCCTCCTATTTTCTCACCTCCACCTCCTCCTCCTCTTCCACCCCTGGCTCCTCCTATTTTCTCACCTCCACCTCCTCCTCCTCTTCCACCTCTGGCTCCTCCTATTTTCTCACCTCCTCCTCCTCCTCCTCCTCTTCCACCCCTGACTCCTTCTATTTTCTCACCTCCTCCTCCTCCTCCTCTTCCACCCCTGGCTCCTCCTATTTTCTCACCTCCTCCTCCTCCTCCTCCTCCTCCTCTTCCACCCCTGGCTCCTCCTATTTTTTCACCTCCTCCTCCTCCACCTCTTCCACCCCTGGCTCCTCCTATTTTCTCACCTCCTCCTCCTCCACCTCTTCCACCCCTGGCTCCTCCTATTTTCTCACCTCCTCCTTCTCCACCTCTTCCACCCCTGGCCCCTCCTATTTTCTCACCTCCTTCTCTCCCATCTTCTCCACAACTCTCTCTCCTAAACCCTCCCTCCCTCCTCGTCTCAACCACGTACTCCACCTCCACCTCTCTGTCCCACTCACCTCTGATACATGGGTTTCCCCTTCTCTTTAGTCTCCCCTATTTACGTGGTTTTGATGACATAACCACGTACCACCTCCAGCTCGCTTTCCAAGCGTTTTACCTGCATAAACTTACCACGGGTCTTGTCATTTAGATATTCTTTTATTGAAATATATAATTGAATTAAATGACCAAAGTTGGGCGAATAATCATTAGGCCAAGCCATATCGTAGATTGGCATTTTTTGCTAGTCCCTACAAAGATGTTTTTCAATTAATTTGAATTCATTTTCGCACATTTTATGGTATTTATATTTAGGACCAACCGGTATAGAAAGGTGTGCCTGTCTCTGTAGCTCGCTCTCTGTCCCCATTTAACTCTCTCTCCCTCTCCCTCCATCTTCGTCTCTCTCCCTCTCTCCGTCTCTCTTCGTCTCTCTCTCCCTCCGTTTTTGTCTCTCTCCCTCTCCCTCCGTCCCTCTCCCTCTCCCTCCGTCTTTGTCTCTCTCCCTCTCTCCGTCTCTCTCCCTCTCTCTCTCTCCCTCTCTCCCTCTCCCTCCGTTTTTGTCTCTCTCCCTCTCCCTCCGTCTTTGTCTCTCTCCCTCTCTCCGTCTCTCTTTCCCTCTCCGTCTCTCTCTCCCTCTCTCTCTCCCCCTCGTCTCTCTCCTTTGTCCTCTCTCTCCCTCTCTCTCTGCTTCTTCGTTTCTCTCTCCCTCCCTCCCTCTTTATCTCTCTCCCTCTCCCACTCTCTCTCTCCCTCTCCCTCATCGTCTCACTCAGCTCTTGTTTCTTTACGAACTCCTCTCAACTAAACATATTAAGTCCGGAGTCCTTGAAAGGTCAGAATTGAGCCAACTAATCCATTGGGTGTCTGGTGTTGGAATTGCACGAAACCTTACCTCATGCGCACGCATCATCTGGCGTCTCTTTCATCACAGGGCCACCTTGTATGACGTCACTGAGCCTGAAGGCTAAAGAACGTCTGCAGCTCATTTGAGATGTGGATTGTATTAATGAGTAATTTAACCCTGCATTTTCACCTGTACTAATGAATTGTTTTTTGGGTCTGTTATCAAAGATTCAAGAAAATGCACAATTCACATTTAGAAACCCTCCCAAATAACCTGAAATTAATACAAAAATGAGACACAAAAAACATCCTTTGAATCAGCTTGATACCGAATATACTCAGATATACCTAGTATTTATCATTCTTCAATTGAATTTAGCAGAATTTACTAAATGTGTAGAGCTGGCGATTGTACATTTTCTGGTGGCTTGACCCGTTATCTTGAATTGAAATAAATATCTTGTTTTTCACTTGAGCTCTGTGAGAATATCATGTACCACCGAAATCAGTCTCAATATAATTTCTTAAAACAACTCTTCCATTTAAAGCCTGGTCCTCCTTCCTCCCTATTCTTTCACCTCCTCCCCACTCCTTCTCCCCCTTTGTCATGGTGATATGATATGTTTAAGCACCCAGGCCTCCTTCTCTCCCCATCGTCACTCCTTCTCTACCTGCTCAACCCTCCTTCTATACGCCTTCCTGTTCCTTCAACCCCTAGTCAGGTCTATCCACCTCCTCCTCTTCCTCCTCCCTCTCTTCCTCCTCCCTCCTCCTTCCCCTCCTCATCCTCTTCCTTCCCCTTCCACCTCCCCCCCTTCTGTACCTCTCCCCTTTTCCTTCTCCTCTCTCTCCGCTCCCTCCCCCCTTGCTACCCCTCTTCCTTCCCCTTCCTCCCCTTTGCCCTGCCCCTCCTTCTGTACCTCCTCCTCCTCCCCCTTCCTCCTCTCCCCTCTTCCTTTTCCTCCCCCTTCCCCTCCCCTTCTTCTATACCTCTTCCTCCTCCCCCTTCTCCCTCCCCTCCTTCTGTACCTCTTCCTTCTCCTCTTCCCCCTCCTCTTCCTTCTCCCTCCCCCTCCTTCTCCTCTTCCCCTTCCTCTTCCTTCTCCTCCCCTCCCCTTCTCCTTCCACTTCCTCCCCCTCCTTCTCCTCTTCCCTCCCCCTCCCCTCCTTCTATACCTCTTCCTTCTCCTCTTCCCCTCCTCCTCCTCTTCCTTCCCCCTTCCCTTCCCCCTCCCCTCCTTCTATACCTCTTCCTTCTCCTCTTCCTTCTCTTCCTTCTATTCCCTGTCCTCCAGACCCTAGTCAAGTCTACTAGTCTACCTGCCCCTAATACACCCCCACCCCCCACACACACACTACATATACCCAGGTTCACATATATATACTGTTGTTATTGTTTGACTCTAATAACCTCCCCCAGCAGTAGCCTTGACCTCTAACCTTGTTCCCCCTGTCTCTAGGTACCCTCCCAGATGGAGAATATAACCGTAACACCAAGATCATGTTCTACTGCCCTCTAACCTCTAACCTTGTTCCCCTGTCTCTAGGTACCAGATAGAGAATATAACCGTAACACCAAGATCATGTTCTACTGCTGCCCTCTAACCTCTAACCTTGTTCCCCCTGTCTCTAGGTACCCTCCCAGATGGAGAATATAACCGTAACACCAAGATCATGTTCTACTGCTGCCCTCTAACCTCTAACCTTGTTCCCCCTGTCTCTAGGTACCCTCCCAGATGGAGAATATAACCGTAACACCAAGATCATGTTCTACTGCTGCCCTCTAACCTCTAACCTTGTTCCCCCTGTCTCTAGGTACCCTCCCAGATGGAGAATATAACCGTAACACCAAGATCATGTTCTACTGCCCTCTAACCTCTAACCTTGTTCCCCCTGTCTCTAGGTACCCTCCCAGATGGAGAATATAACCGTAACACCAAGATCATGTTCTACTGCTGCCCTCTAACCTCTACCCTTGTTCCCCTGTCTCTAGGTACCAGATGGAGAATATAACCGTAACACCAAGATCATGTTCTACTGCTGCCCTCTAACCTCTAACCTTGTTCCCCCTGTCTCTAGGTACCAGATGGAGAATATAACCGTAACACCAAGATCATGTTCTACTGCTGCCCTCTAACCTCTAACCTTGTTCCCCCTGTCTCTAGGTACCCTCCCAGATGGAGAATATAACCGTAACACCAAGATCATGTTCTACTGCTGCCCTCTAACCTCTAACCTTGTTCCCCCTGTCTCTAGGTACCCTCCCAGATGGAGAATATAACCGTAACACCAAGATCATGTTCTACTGCTGCCCTCTAACCTCTAACCTTGTTCCCCCTGTCTCTAGGTACCAGATGGAGAATATAACCGTAACACCAAGATCATGTTCTACTGCTGCCCTCTAACCTCTAACCTTGTTCCCCCTGTCTCTAGGTACCAGATGGAGAATATAACCGTAACACCAAGATCATGTTCTACTGCTGCCCTCTAACCTCTAACCTTGTTCCCCCTGTCTCTAGGTACCAGATGGAGAATATAACCGTAACACCAAGATCATGTTCTACTGCTGCCCTCTAACCTCTAACCTTGTTCCCCCTGTCTCTAGGTACCCTCCCAGATGGAGAATATAACCGTAACACCAAGATCATGTTCTACTGCTGCCCTCTAACCTCTAACCTTGTTCCCCCTGTCTCTAGGTACCAGATGGAGAATATAACCGTAACACCAAGATCATGTTCTGCTGCCCTCTAACCTCTAACCTTGTTCCCCCTGTCTCTAGGTACCAGATGGAGAATATAACCGTAACACCAAGATCATGTTCTACTGCCCTCTAACCTCTAACCTTGTTCCCCCTGTCTCTAGGTACCCTCCCAGATGGAGAATATAACCGTAACACCAAGATCATGTTCTACTGCCCTCTCACCTCTAACCTTGTTCCCCTGTCTCTAGGTACCAGATGGAGAATATAACCGTAACACCAAGATCATGTTCTACTGCTGCCCTCTAACCTCTAACCTTGTTCCCCCTGTCTCTAGGTACCCTCCCAGATGGAGAATATAACCGTAACACCAAGATCATGTTCTACTGCCCTCTCACCTCTAACCTTGTTCCCCCTGTCTCTAGGTACCAGATGGAGAATATAACCGTAACACCAAGATCATGTTCTACTGCTGCCCTCTAACCTCTAACCTTGTTCCCCCTGTCTCTAGGTACAGATGGAGAATATAACCGTAACACCAAGATCATGTTCTACTGCTGCCCTCTAACCTCTAACCTTGTTCCCCCACCTCTAGGTACCAGATGGAGAATATAACCGTAACACCAAGATCATGTTCTACTGCTGCCCTCTAACCTCTAACCTTGTTCCCCCTGTCTCTAGGTACCAGATGGAGAATATAACCGTAACACCAAGATCATGTTCTACTGCTGCCCTCTAACCTCTAACCTTGTTCCCCCTGTCTCTAGGTACCAGATGGAGAATATAACCGTAACACCAAGATCATGTTCTACTGCTGCCCTCTAACCTCTAACCTTGTTCCCCCACCTCTAGGTACCAGATGGAGAATATAACCGTAACACCAAGATCATGTTCTACTGCTGCCCTCTAACCTCTAACCTTGTTCCCCCTGTCTCTAGGTACCAGATGGAGAATATAACCGTAACACCAAGATCATGTTCTACTGCTGCCCTCTAACCTCTAACCTTGTTCCCCCACCTCTAGGTACCCTCCCAGATGGAGAATATAACCGTAACACCAAGATCATGTTCTACTGCTGCCCTCTAACCTCTAACCTTGTTCCCCTGTCTCTAGGTACCAGATGGAGAATATAACCGTTACACCAAGATCATGTTCTACTGCTGCCCTCTAACCTCTAACCTTGTTCCCCCTGTCTCTAGGTACCCTCCCAGATGGAGAATATAACCGTAACACCAAGATCATGTTCTACTGCTGCCCTCTAACCTCTAACCTTGTTCCCCTGTCTCTAGGTACCAGATGGAGAATATAACCGTTACACCAAGATCATGTTCTACTGCTGCCCTCTAACCTCTAACCTTGTTCCCCCTGTCTCTAGGTACCCTCCCAGATGGAGAATATAACCGTAACACCAAGATCATGTTCTGCTGCTGCCCTCTAACCTCTAACCTTGTTCCCCCTGTCTCTAGGTACCAGATGGAGAATATAACCGTAACACCAAGATCATGTTCTACTGCTGCCCTCTAACCTCTAACCTTGTTCCCCTGTCTCTAGGTACCAGATGGAGAATATAACCGTAACACCAAGATCATGTTCTACTGCTGCCCTCTAACCTCTAACCTTGTTCCCCCACCTCTAGGTACCAGATGGAGAATATAACCGTAACACCAAGATCATGTTCTACTGCTGCCCTCTAACCTCTAACCTTGTCCCCCTGTCTCTAGGTACCAGATGGAGAATATAACCGTAACACCAAGATCATGTTCTACTGCCCTCTAACCTCTAACCTTGTTCCCCTGTCTCTAGGTACCCTCCCAGATGGAGAATATAACCGTTACACCAAGATCATGTTCTACTGCTGCCCTCTAACCTCTAACCTTGTTCCCCCTGTCTCTAGGTACCAGATGGAGAATATAACCGTAACACCAAGATCATGTTCTACTGCTGCCCTCTAACCTCTAACCTTGTTCCCCCTGTCTCTAGGTACCAGATGGAGAATATAACCGTAACACCAAGATCATGTTCTACTGCTGCCCTCTAACCTCTAACCTTGTTCCCCCACCTCTAGGTACCCTCCCAGATGGAGAATATAACCGTAACACCAAGATCATGTTCTACTGCTGCCCTCTAACCTCTAACCTTGTTCCCCCTGTCTCTAGGTACCAGATGGAGAATATAACCGTAACACCAAGATCATGTTCTACTGCTGCCCTCTAACCTCTAACCTTGTTCCCCCTGTCTCTAGGTACCAGATGGAGAATATAACCGTAACACCAAGATCATGTTCTACTGCTGCCCTCTAACCTCTAACCTTGTTCCCCCACCTCTAGGTACCAGATGGAGAATATAACCGTAACACCAAGATCATGTTCTACTGCTGCCCTCTAACCTCTAACCTTGTTCCCCTGTCTCTAGGTACCCTCCCAGATGGAGAATATAACCGTAACACCAAGATCATGTTCTACTGCCCTCTAACCTCTAACCTTGTTCCCCCTGTCTCTAGGTACCAGATGGAGAATATAACCGTAACACCAAGATCATGTTCTACTGCCCTCTAACCTCTAACCTTGTTCCCCTGTCTCTAGGTACCAGATGGAGAATATAACCGTAACACCAAGATCATGTTCTACTGCTGCCCTCTAACCTCTAACCTTGTTCCCCCTGTCTCTAGGTACCAGATGGAGAATATAACCGTAACACCAAGATCATGTTCTACTGCTGCCCTCTAACCTCTAACCTTGTTCCCCCACCTCTAGGTACCCTCCCAGATGGAGAATATAACCGTAACACCAAGATCATGTTCTGCTGCCGTAACGATGGTCTACCAGGAGAACCCATCTCTCTACCCACCAATTCTCCCTTCCACCTGCTCCGCTGGGGTGACAGATGTCAGGAGGTAAGTGCTCTGCTTCTCCAGTCTAGTAGCTAACGCCAAATTCCGGACCTGGATCGGGCTTTTGATTGGCTATCAACATGACCGAGTGGACCCACGGGCCTAACCACAACTATGTGTGGCATCAGTGAGGCCTCCGACGATGTATAGTCCAGGCAATCTAAGCCCTCACACACAGATCAAAATTACAAAAATCCCATGTACAGTTTAGCTTCTAGAGCCCTGTTCTCTGAAACCTTAGCAATTTGTGGTGAAGTGACAATTAATTCATATACAGGGAGAATGGAGATCAGTGTCACTGCTGTGGGGCTGAAGCCAGGATTGTCTCCACCTGTATTCTGCTCCTGTATTAGTGTCAGACTTTCAGAAGATGTACAATTGGCAGCTGTACACATTTAGTAAATTCTGCTAAATTAGACTGTAATTTGGCCAATACTGGGTAAATTCGAGTATATTCGGCATTGCAATGATTCTAGCTTTGGTTAGGTTGAACTCTATTTTGAACTTTAATTTCGTTGAGAATTTGGGTTATTTGATAAGATTGGTGAAGGTGAATTGTACATTTTCTGAAAATCCGACCCATTAGTGTCCGCCTCCAGTACACTGCACCTCCAAGGTCTCCCACTAGAGATCGTGAGGCCGAGGTGTGGTGGACTTTTGAGGCTGTTTAGAAATTATACTGTTATACGTAGTGTAACACACATTGATGACGGAGAAATAACGTAGGGTATCGTAGTAGTATTTATTCCTGGTTGATGTTAGAGGGGCACACAGTACCCTCATATATCAGATCATTTGGTTGTCAGTTGGCCACTGCGGGAAAATTGCTCACGTGGAGTTGTATATGCACACAACGTATACAACTCTACAATACGTTGGTTCAACGGCAACGCGTATATAATAAGAGCAGGTATTGCATTAGTGTGTTTCCTCTCTCACCCTCAGGACCAAATATACACGAAAGTCAACACGGGGCAAAACCCACTTATCCCCCCCCCCCCCGACACAGTGGGGTGATGGAGTGGCTTAGTGTCAATCAGACACCAGGACATCATGTATAAATCACTCTCATATCTGTCTCCCCCCCCCTCCCGCCTCACACACACAGAATACCACAGGGGCAGGGTGTAGGCTGAGGTCTTTAAGAATTCTTTATTGCTGAAGGTGTTTTTACAATAAGGTGGTCCAACAATCTAAATAAACAGTTGTCTTTGGGTGGGTATCAGTCTGATTTCGCTCCATTCTGTCGCAAGAACTTCAATATTATATGGCCACTATTCGGCTTTCAATTTCCACGTGGGATTATCCATTGGCTATCTGTTCATGAAGGTGGTTCTGATGTAGAGTGTACTGGATGCTGAGGGTCTGACTGATTCCATGTGACCTCGCGCTAAGCGATTCGGTTTCAAAGTGGCCTTTGGAGACTCCCGTCCTCAATTGAAATCATGGAAACTTTCTGTTAAGAATAAATGAATTTTAAACCTCAATAGGGGATTTGCGTAGCCGCCATTTTGAATCTTGCATGGAATTATTAAAAAATTGCAAGAATGGTTTCATCAATATGATGTCTGCTTGTATAAATCATCTATGAAAACCAAATGCATGATGGGAAAGATGGGGACTTGTGCTATGAAAACATGTATAACATTAGAGCATTGATAAAAAGTACATGCTGAACATAACATGTTTCCTATCGATTTTACACTGTACCATTAGTCCCATAATCCCATGCGAATCAAGATTCAAAATGGCGGCTATTAATACAAATAAACCCAACTATAGGCTACATAGTGTATGTGTTCCGCCATGTACTAATCCTGCTAGACTGTAAGTGTTTGATCGTCAATATGAACCAGAGCTACACTTGTATTAATTCACATCCTATATAATTCCCTATACTAAGAACCAGAGCTACAGTTATTGTATTAATTCACATCCTATGATATCATTCCCTATACTAAGAACCAGAGCTACAGTTATTGTATTAATTCACATCCTATGATATCATTCCCTATACTAAGAACCAGAGCTACAGTTATTGTATTAATTCACATCCTATGATATCATTCCCTATACTAAGAACCAGAGCTACAGTTATTGTATTAATTCACATCCTATGATATCATTCCCTATACTAAGAACCAGAGCTACAGTTATTGTATTAATTCACATCCTATGATATCATTCCCTATATAAGTCCCTCTATTGTTTATACCGCCGTCTCTGTGACGATGGCAGACTTTTTCTAGAGTCACACAAAGGGAAACCTTTGTTCAGGTGCAGAAAAAGCACTGCTTGTGCTTTGTTCTGACCCACGGCAGGACTAATAGTAATACGTCAGTGGGGAGGATCTCCTATTGTAGGCAGTCTATGGTCTTATATGGAATAATCGTTAAAGCTGAAATATTGTCTTATATGGAATAATTGTTAAAGCTGAAATAATGTCTTATGGAATAATTGTTAAAGCTGAAATAATGTTTTATATGGAATAATTGTTAAAGCTGAAGTAATGTCTTATGGAATAATTGTTAAAGCTGAAATAATGTCTTATGGAATAATTGTTAAAGCTGAAATAATGTCTCAGGTCTCATATGAAATAATTGTTAAATAATAATAAAATAATCAACAAAATAATATATTTTTAGCTGGTAAAGCATCTTGTTTAAATGCTTGTAGGGCAATATTTAGTGTATCACTTCAGCTTTAGGAGATTGACTTATAGACTGAATGTGTGTCAGTTCAGCTTTAAGGATGTAACTGACACCAGGCCACGCCAAGATACATTTTAATGAGCCGGTCAATGAACGCAAGATGCGTCTATTTCTGGTAATGTCATCATGCCTTACTTGGCAAAGTGCCAGAATAAGAAGAGGAGGAATGTCCTCAACCAAGATATCTATACGATAGTTCAGACAATAGTAATTATTGTCAGTTTTATAGCTTATTCACCTCATTATACAACCACAAATATGATGTGTTTCAGGAAAATGAGTCACAAGTTCCAAAATTCATATTTTTCAAAGTGTTTTTTTCCCCAAAGATCTCTTTATTGAAAAGTTCTGATCTTTAGAGGGTTTACCGCTTATAGTCATATAAATCCATGAAAGAAAATTCAAGATATTGCATTAAATATATCCTTGCGTTTTGAAGGCCTTCGTATGGAGTATATTCAGTTACTTTACTGGTAATTTACAGTTACTTTACTGGTAACTGGTAACCCATCCAGAAACATTACAAACTTTTTTTTTCAAAAATAAAAATATCAAACTTAAAATATAGAAATACTTAATAGGTGTCCTAGTGTTTACTATCATTGGAATCAGCTTGATCTCCGCTTTTCAAATATGGTGATATCTCAAAATCCATATTTTGCGACTTGTGACGCATTTTCCTAAAAAAAAACGGATCACAAATACAACATAATGTCACATGTCACATAATTTAAATTCAAAACTAAGAGAGAAAAAAATGTTTAATTTTCGGGAATATGAATGTGAAAAATGTTTAATTTTCGGGAATATGAATGTGAATTTGATGTCTGCCTTCTTGAATCGTGATTCACATGGAATTATGGGAGCTCTACAGATTTAGTTAATTCTTCTAAATAAGGTTGAAAAATGATAAATATAGTAAATATGGTATAATAGTTTAAATTCAAATTATCTGTTTTGTTATTTCAAACAGTATTTTGGACCTCATTTCTGTCTTGAATTTGCGATATTTTAGAGTGTTTTTTTTGTGTTTTTTTAACTTTTTATTTTCAGAAAAATAACAAGAAAATATTTGCAGAAATAACCACCGCTTGACACTTAGCATTTTTATAGGTTATCTGCATACATCTCTTTTTACTGTTGCTATATAATTTGTGAAAAAATTCTGATAATTACATAAGAATTAATGTACAATAGAGTTGGGTACCTATCATTTTAAGTGTGGACAGATGAGTAGAGAAATAATGAAAGATGTGAAATATTCATATCTATAATGTTACCATCTATTTAATAACGTAACTCCATTTTCTCCAAAGGGGGCCCTCAGGAAGATCTATGGTTTCATAGAGGAGACCCTTTTTCGGTGTCAAAATTTGATATGTTATTGAAAAGTGTACGCTTCCGGAAATAAAAACATATACATACATACATACAACAATTCATGAGGTGGGAGTGGGTATGAAAAGGAGCTGAGCAAGTGATTTGGTTTGGTGAAGTTAAATTGTACATTTTCTGACAATCTGCCCCTAAAGCGTTTACCTGAGTGTGTGACAGGCCGATCACCCAGCACCAGCAGCAGTAGCAGTTCTCAGGCTACAAAGCCCACCATTTCATGCACAAAGTCATTTTCCTTTTGCCTCTTTGAGAATTAACAGCTCGAGTTGCTTGCCTTCAGCCTTGGAGCTGCTCGATGTGCTCGAGGCTGTTTACTGACCCGCCTGAGAGTAATGATGGGTGTACATTTACACCAGGTGGACGGCCAGGCTTAAAGGTGGTCTCTGCGGTAAGCTCTGCGGTAAGCCTTGCGATGGTGTTGTGCTGGTTCTGTAGGTGGAGAGGAATGATGAGGTCCTGCCTAAATGGTTCACTGGCCATGTAGGCAGGTCCTCGCCACTTCTCACCAACACAGCACCATCACAAGGCTTACCACAGAGCTTGCCGCAGAGCCTGCAGCAGCCAGTGGAGACCACCCTTACGTTTTCCCCTGGCTATTTACAAATGTTTTTGAGCTAAAAAACTATGAGTTTTCATTGTAAGTTGTGTGATAATCAGTTTTTATTGCACAGATTGAAAATTACTGACTTTGTATTGACGCACAGCAATAATTAGACTTTTAAGGGTGGTCTCCACTGGCTGCGGTAAGCTCTGCGGTAAGCCTTGCGATGGTGCTGTGATGGTGAGGAGTGGCGAGGTCCTGCATACATGGTTCACTCACCATGAAGACAAGGTCCTCGTCATTCCTCTCCACCTAGAGAACCAGCACAAACCATCGCAAGGCTTACCGCAGAGCTTACCGCAGGCAGTGGAGACCATCTTTAAAGCTGCATTCTCACCAACTGGGTCAGATTTTCAGAAAATGTACAATTCACCTTCGCTAATCTTCTCAAATAACCCAAATTTTAGAAGAAAATAAAGTTCAAAATACAGTTCAACCTAACCAAACCGATTGCTAGAATCAATGCAATGCTGAATATACTCGAATTTACCTAGTATTGACCAAATTGCAGCCTAATTTAGCAGAATTTACTAAATGTTTACAGCCGCCTATTTTGTATTTTCTGAAAATCTGACCCAACTATGACCAAACAAATCTTACCAAAGTTAACCACATTATAACTTATTGGACTGCATTTATCAATATTCTGCTGCTGTTATATGTATGGTTTTTGCCAGATGTAATGGCGGGTGTAGATTTACACCAGTTGGACGGGCAGGCCTAAAGCTGCATTCTCACCAACTCCCTCCCTCCCTCCCTCCCTCCCTCTCTCCGTCCCTCCCTCCCTCCCTCCCTCCCTCCCACTCCGACATAACTGCTTTGTTCCTCCCTTACCTCCTCTGTACCTTGGTAATATCCCCTCTTATCCCTTTCTCTCCCTCCCTCCCTCCCTCCCTGGGTAATATCCCTTTCTCTCTCTCTCTCCCTCCCTCCCTCCCTCCCTACCTGGGTAATATCCCTTTCTCTCTCTCTCTCCCTCCCTCCCTCCCTCCCTACCTGGGTAATATCCCTTTCTCTCTCTCTCTCCCTCCCTCCCTCCCTCCCTACCTGGGTAATATCCCTTTCTCTCTCTCTCTCCCTCCCTCCCTCCCTCCCTACCTGGGTAATATCCCTTTCTCTCTCTCTCTACCTTCCTACCTCCCTCCCTACCTTGGCAATATCCCCTCTTATCCCTTTCTCTCCCTCCCTACCTTCCTACCTCCATATCGACCATCGCATTCAGGTAGTGAGGAAAGGAAGGTGAGAGATGGGATGAAGCAGAGTGAGGAGAGAGGGGGGGGGGGGAGAGGAGAGAGTAGGTGGGGGGGGGAGGGGAGAGGGGGAGGAGGAAGGGAGAGGGAGAAATAGATGGAACATAGCAAGGGGGAAGTCTGTACACTTGTTATTGACCGAGGGAGTGCGGGAAGTTAGAGGGCGTTAGCCCGAGATCTTCCGCACTCCTGAGGTCACTAACAAGTGTACAGACTTCCCCCGAGCTTTGTTCCATATTTATTACACCCCATTAGTGAATGAAAAATTTAAATAAATGAAAATAAAATAAGTAATTTCAGTTTTTGGCGGGCCTACTTGTTGTATGCGCCAAGGGTGACATAATTTACATGTTATGCACCACCTTGACCAAGTGTGACATACAATGCTGAAGGTATAGGAAGCAACAGCCCAGGGGTGTAATAATGGGAGGGGAAGGGGGAAGTGAGAGGGTGGGGAGGAGGAGGAGGGGAGAGGGAGAGAGAGATAGAGAATGGGGTAGATGGAGTGCTGAGAGAAAGTTAAAGAGGGGCTTAGACTATAGGTGTGCGTCCAGAGTAGTGGTCAGAAAGTGTGTGTATGCACTCTAGGCCCAAACCGTCAGATCAGATAAGAATGGTATGTCAGTGATTGGACGCCTACTTCGCTAATCGGTTTCCTGGCAGTTCTTATAGGGTTATAATGACATTTTGCGTTCTTAATGGAATTATAATGGCAGTTTAAGGCGAGAGGCTTTCCCTCAGTTTGAAGGGATTCTCTCAACTTTGGGCCTAGACTGTGCGGGAGAAGAACGAGAGAAGTCAGATACTGGCAGACGGAAGGAATAATAAGACAGATGGGTCAGATTTTCATATAATGTACAATTGGCAGCTGTACACATTCAGTAAATTCTGCTAAATTAGGCTGCAATTTGGCCAATACTAGCTAAATTGTAGTATATTCGGCATTGCATTGCTTCAAGCAATCTGTTTGGTTAGGTTGAACTGTATTTTGAACTTTATTTTCGTCTGAAATCTGGTTTATTTGAGAGGATTGGTGAAGGTGAATTGTACATTTTCTGAAGATGTAACCCAGATAGCGATGTGCAGCAGTACATAGACCACCTATTGTGGCTCGCTTCCTTATTTAGTCAAGTACGGAGAGGATGTAGACGTCTATGCAGTTCTGGCTCCATCCGGGATGGGCATATCTGTACGGCGAAGGGTTCCTTGACTCTAATCCCTAACATAAATATATATCAATTAGTACCCATCTGCAAGTGGTGTCAGTATCAATCAGCAGGTGGTCCACTCATCTTTAAAAAAATTTTAAATTGTGAAATATACTAACTAAATATTTTTTGGAAGTATTCTCCTAGCCATAAGAACTATTCTCATCTTTATTTCATCAATGTGTGACGACTATGAGGAAAGATATTAAAGCTTTGTATTTGTGATGTGACTGTGAGTGGGTGGATTCTTATACAAGGGAGAGAGAGGCTCAATGATGGAACATATGGTTTTGGTTAGGTGTGACAGTGCACTCGGCCGTGGTGCTGTAATGCCCTGTAATACATAAATACCATTCGCCGATGGTATTACATAAACGGCTCTACAGGGCCAGAAAATCCCGGTTCTGGCCTATACTGTATGGCAAGCCATTTGTGTAAGAATTAAACAAATGGTGTTTGTCTAGTTCTTACACAAATGGCTTGCGTTTGTCAGTGAAAAACACTGTTTCTCTCTGACAAACATAATTATTGGAGAAAACTTTGTTTTTCTACTGAAATGCAATTTAGGTCACACTAAATTTGACAAACAGTATTTGTCAGAAAAATTCTGACAAACGGTGTTTCTCTGTTGACAAACGGTGTTTGCCTAATTCTTGCACAAATGGCTTGCCATAGACGTCGGCCCATAGTAAGGCTTGTTTATACAATACACCAAGTGATCTCATTTTCTCCCTCCATCCATCTTCTAACGCTCCACAAACTCACCCTAGGTCACATCTTCAGAAAATGTACAATCTGCAGATCTAAATATTGAGTAAATTCTGTTAAATTAGACTGAGAAATGGTTAATACTAGGTGTACCTGAGTGTATGTGATATTGCCTTGATTCAAAAGTAGTCTGTTTGATTATGTTAAACTGAGTTATGAACTTCATTTTTGTCTTAATTGTGGGTTATTTGAGAAGATTGGTGAAGGGGAATAGGGGATTTGCATGTCTCACTGCGCATGTCCATGACAGTGCATGCTGGGATAGATTTAGTTCAAATCTGACATACAAATATCTAGTAACATGGAAAATTGCAAAAATGTTTTCAACAATATCATAGGTTGTGTAAATGTTCTATAGAAACAAAATGCATGATGGGAAAGATGAAGTTGTGTGTTATAGAAACATCTAAAACATTGAAAATTGCAAGAATATTGTCACCAATATCAGAGCTTGTATAAATGATCAAAGAAAACCAAATGCATGATGGGAAAGATGGGGACTAGTGTTATGGAAACATGTATAACACATGGATATTGACATTAGAGCATTGATAAATATTCCATGCTGAACATGACATGTTTTCTATAGATTTTATACTGTACCGTTAGTCCCATAATTCCATGCGAATTAAGATTCAAAATGGCGGCTATGCAAATCCCCTATTCACCTTCACCAATCCCCTCGAATAACCCAAATTTAAGACTAAAATCAGGTTCGTAATACAGTTCAATATAACCTAACAGATTGCTTGAACCAAAGCAATACTAAATATATCCGATATACCTGGTGTTGACGAGAATTTACTAAATGTGTTGATCTGACCTGAAAAACACTGGCAAACTTTTTAAATGGAAAATAAATAATAAGTATCATAATGGTAGTGATAATGTCGGACGGTTAAAACTCTCACCTCCACTCCCTTGAATTAATTCTCAATATTTAGAAGAAAACAAACCAAGTTAACAAAGAAACTGAATTATATCGTTCTTATTTTTCTTTTAAACTATTTTAAATGGATTTCTTTAACTTTTCTCTGTGATGAGTCCAAACATGATAGCAATATTAGAGCACAGGCTAGACACATTTGTGATCCGTTTCAGGAAAATAAGTCACAAGTCGCAAAATATGGATTTTGTGATATCATCATATAAGAGGAGATCAAGCCGATTCTAATGATAGTAAACACTATGACTCCTAAAAAGTATTTCTGTATTTTAAGTTTAATATTTTTATTTTTGAAAAGTTTGCAATGTTTCTGGATGGGTAATTACCAGTAAATTAACTAAATATACTCCACATTTCAACCAAGAGATCTTGTGAATATCAAATATCAATTTTGCGACTTATGACTCATTTTCCTGAAACCCATCACATTTACGAATAGTCAGGGTCCTCACCTTTGTACTTTAGAGCACAATCTGGGCTTTTACATTTCTAAGCACGTTTGTATGTTATCTTACATTTATTTATTTTTCATTTTTTTTTTCTTTTGATCACACCACTATGTTTTAGGCATATAATATTATTATTAATTATTACTATTATAAAGCTAATCATTAATTATATTATATTCCCCTATTGTTAATCATATTCTACCTGAGTTGGTGGTGAAAGAGCGACATCAGTGCTCCCCCTGCTGGTCAAGATTAACATCTGCCACATGACCCTGTGTTAACTTACACACATTACTTTGGGCCACCATATATACAGCTACTGTGGATATATTATCATGGCTGCTTCTATGCTATACTGCCTTTGATTACTCACTCAGGTTTTAATAGGGGAGTTGCATGTGCCACTGCGCATGTCTGTTACAGTGAGTCCCATGGTACTAAAGTACAGTCTAAAACTCTATGACAATACCCTAGAGATAAAAAAGAAACGAAATGTTCATAAAAAAAAATTCCATGAACATAAACAAAAAATTCCATGTTCTCATGAAAACAAATAGTACTACTAGCGTCACCAGTTTAATATGGGGAGTCCCATAGCGGCCTGTTTGGTACTAAAGTACGTTCAAAAGCGACTCCTATTACTACGGCTGGGATGTATTCTGTCAAAATCTGACATACAAATATTTAGCAACGTTTCTATCGAAAATTGCAAGAATGCTTTCACCAATTATCAGAGCTTGTGTAAATGAGCTATGGAAACCAAATGCATGATGGGAAAGATGGGGATTAATGGTATGGAAACAGGTGTAACACATGGATATTGACATCAGAACATTGATACATATTCCATGCTGAACATGGCATGTTTTCTATAGATTTTATTATGTACCATTAGTCCCATAATTCCATGCAAATCAAAGTTCAAAATGGCGGTTATGCAAATCCCCTATTGTAGTGTGCTCAATGTAAACTTGTTATATGGTCAATATAAACTGATGTCAAATGTAATCTTGATATATGGTTAAATGTCAACTGATATATATGGCCAAACTTTATATCCTCAATACATAGTATTCACTGACGTCACAAGTTGCCATAATGTGGGTCAACTTTAGCTGGACATGAGTGCTCCAAGCCTCAAAAATGCAGTTTTCACCTCCGAAAGTTTTAGAGAATATTATATACAGTATGCTGATAGGTTATATGGTCATTTTTTAGTGTGTCATGATGGAATAATGAGTATATTGCCATTAGCAAACATTTGAAACGGGAAATACTGTCGATCTAGTGTCTCCCGCTATCTATGCTGCCACACATTATGGCTGCCAGTGAGGATAGCCGCTGACTGGGGTGACGTCATGTGAATACTATGTATTAAAAAAACCTGGTAAGATATTATTGTATCATATATATATTGTCTTCACATTTTGGTAAATATATTCATTCCACTAAAGTAAACCCTCCAGAGATTATTAGAGCATTCCAACAAAAAAGATCTTGTGAAAATAATTTTGCGACTTGTGACTTATTTTCCTGAAACACATAACATAAGGGAAATATGATTACTCAGGTCAGATTTTCAGAAAATGCACAATCTACAGTTCTACACGTCTATCAAATTTTTCTAAATTAGAGTGAGAATTGATAAATACTAGGTATATCTGAGTATATTCTGTGGTGTATTCTTTCAATAAACCTGTCTGGTTATGTTGAACCGTATTTTGAACCTCATTTTCGTCTTATATTTGGGTTATTTGAGAGGATATGTGAAGGCGAATTGTACATTTTTATGGCAATTTCACCCACTTCACTCATGTGCCCCCCCCCTTCCACCAACCCCATCGGTTGCTGGTGTAATGGAGTCCTACCAAACGTGATCCGTTTCAGGAAAATGGGTCATAAGTCGCAAAATATGGATTTTGAGATATTACCATATTTGACAAGAGGAGATCAAGCTGATTCCAATGAATGTAAACATTAAGGACATCTAATAAGTACTTTTATCTTTTTAGTTAGATATTTTTTATTTTTGAAAAAAAAATATGCAATATTTTTGGGTGGATAATTACCAGTAAAGTAGCTAAATATACTCAATGGGATGATCTAAGAAACGCACTGATATGATTAATAAACAGTCTTGAAATTTGGTAGATGTATTCATACAACCCCAAGGACTAGACACTTCAAAAATGAAAATATTCCAACAAAGGGATCTTGTAAGTAAATGAATTTGAAAAACACCAATTTTGCGACTTGTGAGTCATTTTCCTGGAGCACATGACAAATGCTCTATTGTGTGTTATTGCCAGGGTTAGCCAGGTGTATGATTGCGGCGAGGTAGTGGCGGAGTGTTTATGTAGATATATGGACATATTTACTGTAGATGGAGGTCTATGCAGGCTTATAATATAGTCTACAGATCTTACTCATGTGCTGTAGAATATAGGGATGGCCATGGAGTGGAGTGGTAGTGAGACAAGGCAGTAGTAGCGATGTGAGTCACCATGAGTTGGAGTGACTGAGGTAGTGAGACAAGGCAGTAGTAGCCCTGTGAGTGACCATGGGTTGGAGGGACAGAGGTAGAGAGACAAGGCAGTAGTAGCCCTCTGAGTGACCATGGGTTGGAGTGGTAGAGGTAGTGAGACAAGGCAGTAGTAGCCCTGTGAGTGACCAAGGGTTGGAGTGACAGGTAGTGAGACAAGGCAGTAGTAGCCCTGTGAGTGACCATGGGTTGGAGTGACAGAGGTAGTGAGACAAGGCAGTGGTAGCCCTGTGAGTGACCATGGGTTGGAGTGACAGGTAGTGAGACAAGGCAGTAGTAGCCCTGTGAGTGACCATGGGTTGGAGTGACAGAGGTAGTGAGACAAGGCAGTGGTAGCCCTGTGAGTGACCATGGGTTGGAGTGACAGAGATATTGAGACAATGCAGAAGTAGCCCTGTGAGTGGCCATGGGTTGGAGTGACAGAGGTAGTGAGACAAGGCAGTAGTAGCCCTGTGAGTGGCCATGGGTTGGAGTGACAGAGGTAGTGAGACAAGGCAGTAGTAGCCCTCTGAGTGACCATGGGTTGGAGTGACAGAGGTAGTGAGACAAGGCAATAGTAGCCCTGTGAGTGACCATGGGTTGGAGTGACAGAGATAGTGAGACAAGGCAGTAGTAGCCCTGTGAGTGACCATGGGTTGGAGTGACAGATAGTGAGACAAGGCAGTAGTAGCCCTGTGAGTGACCATGGGTTGGAGTGACAGATAGTGAGACAAGGCAATAGTAGCCCTGTGAGTGACCATGGGTTGGAGTGACAGAGATAGTGAGACAAGGCAGTAGTAGCCCTGTGAGTGACCATGGGTTGGAGTGACAGATAGTGAGACAAGGCAGTAGTAGCCCTGTGAGTGACCATGAAGTGACAGATAGTGAGACAAGGCAGTAGTAACCATGTGAGTGACCATGGGTTGGACTGACAGATAGTGAGACAAGGCAGTAGTAGCCCATTCAGTGACGAACGAAAGCCCCAGATTTTGTTTGTGTTGAATAGCCTAAACTAATATGACCTGTAGGCAGTCTCTCTATGGGCTATGGGGTATAAACGTAGTTACCATAGCAACAGAAACCCATCAGATTTTACATAAGCTTATACCGACTAGAGGGAGCGGGCGCGGTGTCTTAGGAGGTGTTATATCAAGGTTGAATCAAGGTCAATTAAATGTAAGGGATTAGATGGGTGAGTGTAGAGGACTGGTGATTCAAGGTTATATTGTGGCAGTGACCTTGGCTTGTATGCTTCATTGACACACATATTATGGGATAGATTGGCATATTACCATATCTGCCTTCATAGCAGATTTGTGGTACAGTCTGTTACAAGGATCAGATTTTCAGACAATGTACAATTGGCAGCTCTACACATTTAGGAAGTTCTCCTAAATTAGGCTGAAAAATGAAGAATACCAGGTATATCTGAGTATATTTGGTATCGCATTGATTTAAAGTATCAGTTCTGTAATATGTTAAACTGCATTTTGAAGCTCATTTTTGTCTTAAATGTGGGTTATTTGAGAGGATTGGTGAAGATGAATTGTACATTTTCTGATAATCTGACCCACATATGGCTTGATGCAGGGGGCAAGTTATTAGGGAGGTTCAGCAAGTCTAAATTATAGCTAAACCTAACCGCATCTGTATCTCTGATATACAGGCATATGTTAAAAGGAAGAAAGAGGTTCAGCAAAACATGGCGGGAAAACTTAATGTAACATATCAAGCAAAATATTTCATCTCACAATTTACTTTTTATACATAAAGATGCGAGGAAGCATATAGAATAGAATAGAATAGAAAGTCTTTTATTTGCCTTTTGATAAGCTACAGAGGAAATGACAAACGGGTCGACATGCTTATGTGTCGTAAATAACAACACATTTCTTCCAGCCGCTACCCTGGTTGGAATAGGTTATGTTTCTTATAAAATATATATAAGTATGAGCATCTAACGACTAGGATGTGTTTCGAATAGTAGGGTACACTACTTATTCGGTACAGTGAGTGCTAATAATGGGTCACTCTAGGAAAGTCATGCTAGTACAAACATGAGTGTACATGTAATAAAAGTAACTAAGTCCTCAATGTACTGTGAGGTCTTTTATGATTGATCAATACAGTATGATTGATCAATACATATTGATACAGTTACATGATTGCGATAATAGGGTGATTTAGCAACCAGAACGCACCAACACAACACTAACGCATCTACTCACTTTTCTAAAACACATCACATATATTGTCACTACAGAGACAGGAGACAAAGGTAATAGGGGAGTTGCACGTCTCACTGCGCATGTCTGTCATAGTGCATGCTGGGACGGATTCTGATGAAATCTGACACACAAATATTTAGCAACATTTTATCAAAAATTGCCAGAATGTTTTCATCAATATTATAGCTTGTATAAATGATCTATGAAAACCAAATGCATGATGGGAAAGATGTAGGCTTGTGTTATGGAAACATGTATAACACATTTGTTTTGACATTAGAGCATTAATAAATATTCCATGCTGAACATGGCATATTTTCTATAGATTTTAGACTTTACCATAAGTCCCATAATTCAATGCGAATCAAAATTCAAAATGGCGGCTATACAAATCCCCTATTACCCCTTGCCCTGACCTGCCCCACCCTATTAGACACTCATTCTCCTCCATCAAAGTGTGAAAACCAATAATTGCTACAACGTCAAGGTTACTGGGGCTTCACTTATTTTCACAGGGATTAATTTTCACATCTTTTCCCATGAAGGCCAATTGCAGTTTTCTAAAATTGTTGAAATTTTTAAACAAGAGAAATTTAATTTCGATATTTGCTGACTTCTTAATTTTGCAGCTACTACTTATTTGGCGCAATATGCGTGAAAATACAACACCACAAATGAAAGCCAATCCACACTATATAGGGAACAGACTGTAAGATCTCGTGTTGGAGTAGATTGGGTTCTGGGGTATGGAGTGAATGAGTGAGATTGGTTGCTTTAAGGGTGGTCTCCACCGGCTGCAGTAAGCCTTGCGATGGTGTTGTGTTGGTGTTGTAGGTGGAGAGGACTGCCTACATGGCCAGTGAACCATGTAGGCAGGACCTCGCCACTTCTCACCATCACAAGGCTTACCGCAGAGCTTACCGCAGCCAGTGGAGACCACCCTTCACGCCCTTATCAACACATTTAATATGGTTATATCAAGGGCGGGAGAGCTGAGAGGGAGGCAGTTTATGATCATACCCAGGAAATAGAGATAGAGAAGAAGGGAGAGAGAGACAGAGAAAGAGACAGAAAGGCACTTCATGGTCATACCCAGGAAATAGAGATAGAGAAGAAGGGAGAGAGAGAGACAGAAAAGAGACAGAAAGGCACTTTATGGTCTTACCCAGGACCAGGGTTCTGGGGTGGAGGCAGTATACTTGGTGTATACGGAGGCAATAGTATGGAGTGATAGATTAACACAGTCTTATATACCCTGGATGGTGAGGGAGTGAGAGAGATTGGTTGCTTTACGCCCTTATCAACACATTTAATAGTGTTTTATCAAGGGCGGGAGAGCGGAGAGGGAGGCAGTTTATGGTCATACCCAGGACACATTGCTCGTACTTTGTGTTTAATTAACCTTACTTTTATGGGTTACATTCCCAAAAAATAAATAAAATATATTGTTAGCAGTCAATTTGTCCTGTACGTAAGAAAGCGCTATAGTATAATCTTTTGTACAGAGTTTTTGATTTTCATTGAGTCATCCTTGACTCTAATTCCTTGTTGATGAGAGGAAATGAAAGTTACGATACTACATGGTATTGTTCTCTATATTCTGCCTCACTCCTATATATGGGTCAGATTTTCAGAAAATGTACAATTGGCAGCTCTACAAGTTTAGGAAATTCTGCTAAATTTGGCTGAAAAATGATGAATACCGGGTGTATTTGAGTATATTTGGGATCACATTGATTTAAGTATTTGTTCTGTTATGTTAAACTACATTTTGAAGCTCATTTCTGTCTTAAATTTGGGTTATTTGAGAGGATTGGTGAAGGCAAATTGTACAGTTTCTGAAAATCTTACCCATATATGGGCTATACTGTGCCTATACAAGGCTGAAGTTGGCAGAAAATGTACAATTCATCTTCGCCAATCTTCTCAATTAATTCATATTTCAGACGAAAATAAAGTTCAAAATACAGTCCAGCCTAACCATTAAAACAGATTGCTAGAATCAATGCAATGCCAAACATACTCGAATTTTCCTAATATTGGCCAAATTGCAGCAGAATTTACTAAACGTGTATAGCTGCCAATTGTACATTTTCTGAAAATCTGACCCACAACAGTGTAGGACGAGGGGAGCTAGCAGATGCTGTCTATAGCCAATCAGAATGCTGTGTTTACGTCACATGACCTTAATAGGACATATATCCATTTGGGGACGTCCAAGTACACCATCTTGAATCTTGACTTACATGGAATTATGTGAGTTGTAGGGCAGTGTGGAGGCTATAGAGAAGACACTATAGTGTTCGGTGTGGCATATACATCAGGGCTCCAATGTAAACGTGTCTGATTTTCAGAAAATGTACAATTGGCAGCTGTACACATTTAGGACATTCTGCTAAATTAGGCTGAAAAATGAAGAATACCGGGTATATCTGAGTTTAATATTTGGTATCGCATTGATTTAAGGTATCAGTTCTGTTATGTTAAACTGCATTTTGAAGCTTATTTTTGTCTTAAATGTGGGATATTTGAGAGGATTGGTGAACACGAATTGTACATTTTCTGATAATCTGACTTATGGGTCAGATCTTTAGAAAATGTATAATTGGCAGCTAGCTCTACACATTTAGGACATTCTGTTAAATTAAGCTGAAAAATGAAGAATATCAGGTATATCTCACTATATTTGTTATCGCATTGATTTAAGGTATCAGTTCTGTTATGTTAAACTGCATTTTGAAGCTTATTTTTGTCTTAAATGTGGGATATTTGAGAGGATTGGTGAAGTTGAATTGTACATTTTCTGATGATCTGACTTGTACATTATAGTTATATAGGATATCATCTTCCATCCTTCCCCGCATGCATTTATATACAAATCTTCATATAAATATAAAGATTTTTATTCCGATTTTGTTCATACATATGGCTACAGATATAACAATGTCATACATGGGTCAGATTTTCAGAAAATGTACAATTGGCAGATCAACATTTGTTGTAAATTCTGCTAAATTGGACTGAGAAATCATCAACACTAGGTATATACGAGTATATTGAGCATTGCATTGATTCTAGCAGTCTGTTTGGTTAGGTTGAACTGTATTTTGAACCTGATTTTTGTCTGAAATCTGGGTTATTTGAGAAAATTGGTGAAGGTGAATTGTACATTTTCTGAAAATCTGACCCACATAGTGAATCGAAAATGTAAATCAAAAAAAGGTCATTAACAACCATCTGTCTCCTGGTCTTCCTGATCAACCAAATGAAACTTGAAATTAAATATGAATAAATATACTAACAGTCTATTATACTTCAGTGTGTTATATTGATAAGCAGGTATGGCGCCAGAAACTAAACAGAAAAAAAACAGCGCAGTGGTCTTCATTCCTAACATAAAACTCATTTTTGGCCAAATCTGCTGAGAAGGCATCTTTCAAATCGAAAGAAATTAAAGACAAAAAAACATCTTTACATAAAGAACGTCCTTGAACAGTTAGTCCTTAAGCGTTTTGTAAAGAAAACCTTGTGTTTATCAGGTACAAACAAAAAGCCCAGGAATGGCTATACAATATCGCTGAGTCATGGTGATTTGCAGTTGGGCGATAATAGGGGAAATTATTCACATTCAGCCTGAAATGATTGGCGGGATATACAGCGCCATCTATACTCTGTGGTAATGGCATCCCATAATATTGAGGCAATGCATGCTGGGTGATCCGGTGCGTAATTGAGGTATAGAGACCATATATAAGTCTATTTTCTCTCTAATAATGAACGGGTCTTCCACTTGATGGCGCTATATCTCCCACCTCAGCAGGAAGTCAATGATCTCTGTATATATTCTCATAGCTTGTGGGAGTAGGCTGTGTAAAGTTGCTTTGCTTTTCAGACTCATTTTTCTTTTTTAATCACATTTTATTGACTAAAGATTTCACAAATATGATACGTTTCACTATACCAAGAAACAACATATTATATAAACACTCAAATCTCATTATCATTATTTTAATCCCTTTTAAGCTGTATTCTCAGCTATTACGATAAAACAAATCTTGCCAATTGATAATTGAATTATCAATTATTATCAATATATATGTGACATAACCTTAAGTGATTCATCGATTTTGGTCTGTCAGGCAATGATTTTTTTTAAAGAAATTTTATTTAGTACATTTTCATGGTGCATGATAATATATGATGAAGTGATGATGAAGTGTGCGTGACACATGCCCAATAGATATCAATTATTAATTTGTGTTTTGAATCCTTTTGCATTGGGAAAGTCCAAATACGGTACATGAAATACATATACTTCCCCCAAAAGTAGTTTATCCTGGAGTAAGGAAGGGTGCCAAATCATGCTGCAACATGGGGTATCTGTCCTTCCCAGGAAAATCAAAGGCATCTGGTCACAAGTCTTGGGTCATTATCAGATCACCCGTGGACATTGAGTTTCTGCCACTGTATGTGGTGCAGCCATGGGTATAGTCTGTCCAAAAAGTAGTTGACATATGATTGGTGTTGCATCAATTCATAGAATCTGTTCAGTTACATTGAACTGTATTTTAAACCTCATTTTTGTCTTGAATTTGGAATATTTGAGAGGATAATGAAGGCAAATTGTACATTTTCTGATGACTTCACCAATATATACTCAAAAGCATTTCATTACATTTTGTCCATCCCTTGAATGGTCAGCAAGATAAATGGCTCTGTCATTTCTCCTGCGTATCATAATAGCAGGACTCCACTAGAGGAGAAACGGCGGCGACACATGTTTTTGTTGCCCACTAACATCAGTTCATTTCATGTTTGCAATGAAAACGCAAATGGAGGAGTGTCAGATGTGTTGCCACATTCTCTGGGAACTGTTGTTTCTGTATGGAACAAATTAGTGGGCAACAAGAACATTTGTCTGCACCGTTTTTCTCTCTAGTGGAGTCGCTCTATAACTGTTGTAAATGCGAAAATAAAAATATCATATGAGATGTGTTTCAGGAACATGAGTCATAAGTCGCCAAAACTAGATTTTGAGAAACCATTATATTTGAATAGATGAGATCAAGCCGATTCCAATGATAGTAAACAGTCTAATAAAATAATAAGTATTTCTAGATTTTAAGTTTGATATTTTCGTTTTTGATAAAAACAGTTTCCAATATTTCTATGGGTCATTAAACAGTAAAGTAACTAAATGAAGTCCATATATAAGGACCTTTAAAACGAAAGGATATATTACATAGATTCTTCTGATAATTGATACATCGATTGATATAGCTACCACCAAAAATTGGAATATTCCAATAATGAGATCTTGTGAAAAAAAAACTTTGAGAAAAATATCAATTTTGCGACTTATGACTCATTTTCCTGAAACATGTCACATATATGGAAATGACTATTGCTAACATGACATAGGGATTATTGATATGATGGTCCCTATATAAAGGAGCTATTCTGGCTTGTGTTTTCCTATTTTTCTTCCCCGGTAGTTCTTTCTCCCCCTACACATAGATGTATTGTGGAATATATGGATATACAATGTATGTATGGTCCAGCCAGGGGTAGCTTGTACCATACAAGGGTCGGTGTATATATGAACGGTTCTACACTACTATAGATCTCTCTTTTATAATCTGGACCAAAGTTTGTATATTTCTATGAAGGAATTTAGCAAAGTTTACTACTGCATGATTTTTAAATCAAACTGGATTTTATTGTGGAGTTGTTAGAGGGTTAGATCCTGAGGTTATGGTCATGAGTTTTGTCTAAGGCTCCCAGGAAGCAAGCCAAGGTGAAGCCGAGGTTTGTTTCCGGGAGCCTTAGACAAAATGAAGGACCATAACCTCAGGATCTAATGGCTTTAGTTTTTTTTGTTGGGCTGTTACTCTCATTAACAACAATTTATGAATGATTTGAAGCAAAATGAACCAGTGGAAAGCCATGATCATTCCGTTTTGAGCAGTAAATATTGCTTTTTCTTTTCATTGATGTAAGCGGTCGGCCGGAAACCGAAGTCCTCTGTGACCGCCCTCTTGTTTCATACATCTCCACTCTCCTGACTGCCCTCTGTTTCATACATCTCCACTCTCCTGACTGCCCTCTGTTTCATACATCTCCACTCTCCTGACTGCCCTCTGTTTCATACATCTCCACTCTCCTGACTGCCCTCTGTTTCATACATCTCCACTCTCCTGACTGCCCTCTGTTTCATACATCTCCACTCTCCTGACTGCCCTCTGTTTCATACATCTCCACTCTCCTGACTGCCCTCTGTTTCATACATCTCCACTCTCCTGACTGCCCTCTGTTTCATACATCTCCACTCTCCTGACTGCCCTCTGTTTCATACATCTCCACTCTCCTGACTGCCCTCTGTTTCATACATCTCCACTCTCCTGACTGCCCTCTGTTTCATACATCTCCACTCTCCTGACTGCCCTCTGTTTCATACATCTCCACTCTCCTGACTGCCCTCTGTTTCATACATCTCCACTCTCCTGACTGCCCTCTGTTTCATACATCTCCACTCTCCTGACTGCCCTCTGTTTCATACATCTCCACTCTCCTGACTGCCCTCTTGTTTCATACATCTCCATTCTCCTGACTGCCCTCTGTTTCATACATCTCCACTCTCCTGACTGCCCTCTTGTTTCATACATCTCCATTCTCCTGACTGCCCTCTTGTTTTTTTGTTTTTGTTTTTTTGGGGTCTCCTTTATTTTCATATCATTTCCCTTTTATATATTCATTTTTAGCTCTTTCGAAAGCTCTGTTTACTGTATTTCTCGATTGGTTTGCCCTTTGTTTGTCTTCCTCCTTATTTGACTTGAATATTTATCCACGAAGTACTCTCGTTCATGCTGTCTCTTTTCTCTGTCTCTCTCTCCCTTCTTCTCTCTCTATTTCCTGGGTATGATCATAAACTGCCTCCCTCTCAGCTCTCCCGCCCTTGATATAACACTTCAAAGTGTTGATAAGGGCGTAAAGCCACCAATCTCACTCACTCACTCACTCTCGTTCATGCTTAAGCTCTATCAGTTCCTGTGTGACCCATGTAATGGGGTAGGTTTCACTTTTACATAGAACTTTTTTTTTTTTATTTTTTTATTTTTTCAAAACGATTTTATTACCAAACTGGGACATATTCGAAACAAGTTACATTAAGCTGACTGAACAAGCTTACCAACAATAATTGAATGATATAAACATTAGTAATATCTCCTTTTCTTCTTTCTTTTTCCATGGTAACTGTGCAGCGATTTTAATTCTGATGTTACATATAGAACGGATCATGGCAGTTAAATGAACAACATATTTCGTCCTGGATAACCCCACAAAAACATGTAAAAGTGGACTATATCAACTGCCATTATTATTGGTTATTAACTCTGTTTTTCCCATACAGCCCAAATTGAGAGAATCAACGTGTCTGACATGGGTCTAACAAGTGTCACCGATATGGAAATTGGAGCAGTGGATAGATGGCTTTAATATCAGCTGTGATTTTGGCTGTTTCTGAAATATCTTCTGTCTATAAGCAACAGGGGATTTGCATACTTACTGTGCATGTCTATTACAGTGCATGCTGGGATGGATTCAGTTAAAATGCAACATACAAATATTTTGCAACATTTTTATCACAAATTGCTTTTCAGCAATATTATAGCTTGTGTACATGAGCTATAAAAACAAATCTATGTTGGGAAAAATCACTGTTAAATATTCCATGCTGAACATAACATGT
This sequence comes from Sthenelais limicola, assembly GCA_942159475.1. Taxonomy (NCBI): domain Eukaryota; kingdom Metazoa; phylum Annelida; class Polychaeta; order Phyllodocida; family Sigalionidae; genus Sthenelais; species Sthenelais limicola. The sequence goes on along the minus strand of OW804094.1, from coordinate 155,088,890 downwards.
TGCAATCTATATTCATATTTAATGTTGCAATATTCATATTTGTTCTATATTCATATTTGATACAAATAAAATATCATAATTCATATTGATCATAATATCAAAAGTCCTTTTTAAAAAGGCTCAAAATGTCCTTAAATTTCAGTCTACCTAAGCTGTGGGAACCTATATATGTAATAATATACTGAAAGATCTAGTGACTAAAAACACCAATGCACATAAATTTATAAAATATGACATTTATGTCACAGACTTGGTGAGGTTCAAGGACTTTTCACGACAGATAAATCTTAAAATATCCCGATGTTCTAGCAGTGATGTATGGGAGAGGTCTCTAACGGCCACTCTACCGGTATTTACTGCAGCAATCATGGCGGCATTTGACCTTGAGGTGACCTTGGGGTGACCTCTGGCTGTAGGGAGGTCTAACCAATCAGACATGAGTTATTATGTTGTTACATGGATGTTGTAGGGGGAAGGGTAGGGGTGAAGTGGAGGGGTGGGGTGGTGAAGGGAAGGGGTAGGGTGGAGGAATGGGGTGGAGTGGAGGGGTAGGGTGGACAGGGGTGGAGTGGAGGGGTAGAGTGGACAGGGCATAGATTATAGGGGTGTTTGGAACAGGGGGAGGCAGAGAGAGGCGGGTAAAAAAGAGGTGTGAGGTTACAGTAGTGAGAGAAGAGAGAGGGAGAAAGAGAGAGAGGGGGGGAGAGAGGGAAAAGGAGAGAGAGGGGGGGAGGGAGAGAGGAGATGGAGATCTCAAATGCTGCTGAATTAGAGTGAAAAGTGATAAATACTAGCTATATATCTGGATATATTCTCTATTGTATTCATTCAATACACCTGTCTGGTTATGTTGAACTGTATTTTGAACCTGATTTTTGCCTTAAATTTGGGTTATTTGAGAAGATTGGTGAAGGGGAATTGTACATTTTCTGAAAATCTCCCTTCCCTCCTCCCCCTCCCTCCTCCCCCTCTCCCTCTCCTCCCTCTCTCCTCCCTCCCCCTCCCCCTCCCCTCCCCCTTCCCCTCTCCTCCCCTCCCCCCTCCCCCCCTCCCCTCCCCCTCCCCCCCATTACCTCACACACAATCCAACAAAGCTCAGGTGGGCTTCAAGACGCTATAACTGCTGACTTGGCACATTTCACTTTTACAGACAACAAAGAGGGCGTGGTCAAGCCTCGTTCCCACCACATATTAACACCACGTGACGCACCGGCATTAACTTGTCTCCTTCAGTCCTCAAACTCCCTTCCTCGCCGGCGTCTTTAGGAGATTTTAAGTTTTTAAAGAAAATAACATTTTATCCCGAGGCGTTGCGCAACATGAATAACAAAACTTTAAATCTCATTATTATCAAATGTGAAGAAAATTGTAATTTCTATCACACAAATTGTGTCTGTTTGCCATTTTGTGTTATCAAAATTCAAGGAAAATCTAGATATTGGGAAAAACATTATTTTATCCTGAGGTATATTCCATCTTAGTTAAGGCAACGCACTAAGACACCCGGGTAGGGCTCACTTGCGTCTTTTCTTTATAGATACATCTTATCAATTTAATTTAATGTAACTGGCCTTCCAAATGAAATAAAAAAAAAAAAAAAAAAAAAAAAAATTTCCATCTGCATCAGGGTATTTTAATATTAAAGGACAGGCTGTCGGTTCCATAGGCTTAGCAGCTTAGTTTGTTTGTTTACATTTTATTGTAAGCTCTCATACATGTTTGATATTTTCAGCTTATGTCTATCTTTACAAAAACGTTACGTTGATATACACGTTAATTACAACATCAATTAAAAGCAGATCGTATATAATTATGAATCTATATGTCCATAACGAACATCTACCGATAATCCTTATTTACCTTTAGAATAGTCACTGGTACACTCTTATTTTTACATAAGGGCTAAATAATATACAGCATGTTTGGGAGTTTATTTTATACCTAATGGCATGATGGAGGTTTGTAATCGATCGAGACGTCCCCAAAGGGGTGGATTGCGATTTGACCCAACGTCTTGATCGATTACATACCAAACAGAGTGCTATTAGGTATTTATTACATACTAAATCAACAAGAGAACTCGATTTTAATAGTATTTTACCTTACTTTCCATCAATCTTGTGGATATTCGGCTCAAATAGCACATAGGTGCTATTTGACTTTTCAAAAAGCACCCTTGAATAGCACCCATGAAATCACATACGTATGTCATAATACATGTTATAAGATAAAAACATGATGACAAATTGGTGACGGACATTTTTTATGAGGTATGGGTGAGGCGCCGGGTAATAGTCTGACAATGGTCTGTAGCATTTTTTTTTTTTTTTTTTGACAAATCTTTATTCAGGAGGATAGGTGGCATTTGCCAGAGTTTTTAATCAGTTCGGGTAATCCCGGTATTCCACTGGATCCTGAAATTTCGCATTTTACAAAATTGACAATTGTAGCTATCTTAAATTAGCTAATTGTTATCATATTGTCTAGATCAATGGAGAGAATGTTTAGATGAGTAGAAATAATGAGATGAAATGTAGGTGACACTGTGATATATGAAATGTTGGGTGCATAATATTTATGCAGTATGTCATATAACAATGGATTCTAATAGTAATTAATCGTCTATAATATAGGTATGCGGATGGTTTTAGCTAGTATCCCGTTTTTAACTTTATACTTGAAACTGCACAGGGATTAACCAACTGTCACTAGTGACAGCCAACTGTCAGCACTAGTGACAGTGCTGACTGGTTATCAGGCTAGAATTACATTTTTAGATTGTGCCCGGATTGGTCTGGAGACTGAGGAGGAGGAGAATGATTAAGTTATCTTGATTATACTCAATATCTTCACTATCACTGTATCAGATACCACTAGCTCATCTCTCATGTTACAATCAACGTGTCTACACGATGAAAACTGGACAATTATTAAAACGGAAAGTTTGTATTTCATTTATAAAATGGGGAAATGTTATCTACAATATTAATTTGTCTCACTTCTACTCACTTTATTAATCCCCGTCCCCTCCCCATCCCCATCCCGTCCCAGTCCTGCTCATGCTCTCCCCTATCCTTCCCCTTTTCTCCTCCCTCTCTCTTCCTCTCTCCCCTCCTTCCTCTCTCCCCACCCTCTGTCCCCTTCTCCCTCTGTCTCCCTTCCTCTCTCTCTCCTCCCTATCCTCTCCCTTTTCTCCTCCCTCTCTTCCCCTCTCTTCCTCTCCCCTTTCCTCCTCTTTCTCCCTGTCTGTCCCTTGTGTTCCTCTCTTCCTTGATCCCATGCCCGCCCTCTCCTCCTCTCCCTATGTCTCTTCTCTTCCCCTCCCTCTCTTCTCTTCCCCTCCCTCTCTTCTCTTCCCCTCCTTCTTTCTCTTCCCCTCCCTCTCTTCTCTTCCCCTCCCTCTCTTCTCTTCCCCCCCTCTCTTCTCTTCCCCTCCTTCTTTCTCTTCCCCTCCCTCTCTTCTCTTCCCCTCCCTCTCTTCTCTTCCCCTCCTTCTTTCTCTTCCCCTCCTTCTTTCTCTTCCCCTCCTTCTTTCTCTTCCCCTCCCTCTCTTCTCTTACCCTCCCTCTCTTCTCTTACCCTCCTTCTTTCTCTTCCCATCCCTCTTTTCTCTTACCTTCCCTCTCCTTTCTCCCCTCTGTCATCTCTCCTTCCCTATCCTCTCCTTCCCTCCCTCATCTCTCCTTCTGTCCCTATCCTCTCCTTCCCTCCCTCCCTCTTCTCTCTTCCCCACCCTCTGCTCTCCTCTCTCCCTCTCCTTTCATCTCCCCCTCCCTATCCTCTCCTCCCTTTCCTCTCCTCCCCGTCCTTCTCCCCTCTCTCCTCCTCTCTTCTCTTCCCTATTTTCCTTCCCACGATTCCCATGTCTCCTCTTCTTTTCCCGGCCTTTGCTTCCTCCACTTCTCTCCCTATCCTCACCTCTTCCCTTTCCTCCCACCTCTTCCCACTCGTTCTCCCTCACCTCCTCCCTTTCCTCCCACCTCTTCCTATTCCTTCTCCCTCCCCTGTCCCCTCTCCAACACCCCCCCCCCCCTCCACCACACACCTCCCCCTCAGCGATTCTCTCTCTCTACGTACCTACTACTTTTTACCATAGATACTGTAGTTAATGCAAATGTTCAACGCTAGGGCTCGCTGCCAGATTCTATCGCCCACGCATGCGCCGTTGATCCACTCTCAGCGCCACCTAGCGTTCATGAAATGTCAGAAATAGAGGGAGAGGAGATAAAATAAAACCAGGATGGGGCGGTCTATGTCCGTGGCAAGCTCTGCGGCCTGCCATATATATACAGTGGTCGTGGGCAAATCTTTGTTCTCTGCAGTTCTGTTTTTTTCTTATCTCACTGTATCAGTTTTTTCTCTCCTCGCCCCCTCAATCTCTCTGTTTGTCTGTTTGTGGTTGTGTTTATCTCCCCTCTCCCTCTCTCTTTCTCTCTGTCTCTCTCTTTCTCTCTCTCTCTCTCTCCCTCTTTCTCCCTCTCTTTCTCCCTCTCTCTCTCCCTCTCTCTCTTTCTCTCTCTCTCCCTCTCTATCTCTCCCTCTCCCTCTCTCTCCTCTCTCCCTCTTTCTCCCTCTCTCTCTTTCTCTCTCTCTCCCTCTCTATCTCTCTCTCCCTCTCTTTCTCTCTCCCTCTCTCCTCTCTCTCTCCCTATCTCTCCCTCTCTCTGTCTCTCTCTCCCTCTCCCTCTCTCTTTCTCTCCCTCTCTCCCTCTCTCTCTCCCTCTATCTCTCTCTCCCTCTATCTCTCTCTCTCCCTCTCTCCTCTCTCCCTCTCTATATGTCTCTCCCTTTCTATCTCTCCCTCTCTCTCCCTCTCTCTCCCTCTCTCTCCTCTCACTATCTCTCCTTCTCTCTCCTTCTCTCTCCTTCTCTCTCTTTCTATCTCTCACAACACACCTCTTTTTTACCCCGCTTCTCTCTCTCTCTCTCCCTATCCCTCCCTCTCTCTCCCTATGTTTCTCCCTCCCTATCTCTCCCTTCCTTACCCCTATCTCTCTATCTATCTCCCAGACATACTCTCTCTTCTCACCACCTCTTTCTTCACTTCAACTGCCTCAGGTATAACCACAGGTATTATAGATGAAGAAATCCTCAAAATAATGCTTAATATATTTCCTCAACTGTATGTTACCTGCTAAATTCATATCAAATGAATATACTTTGCATATACAAACTCCTCATACATTATACAGCATTAGCCATCATATCGCTCTACTTTCCCGGTAGGTGAAATTGCCAGAAAATGTACAATTCACCTTCACCAATCCTCTCAAATAACCCAAATTTCAGACGAAAATATAGTTAAAAATTCAGTTCAAGCTAACCAAACAGATTGCTAGAATCATTGCAATGCTGAATATACTCGAATTGACCTAGTATTGACCAAATTGCAGCCTAATTTAGCAGAATTTACTAAATGTGTACAGCTGCCAATTGTACATTTTCTGAAAATCTGACGCCAGTAATCAGTATAGACTTTCTCTGTTGTCACCATCCTACTATAGAAATATCCACTGCCCACTCTCCAGTCCCTGTTATAGCCCCAGACCAGACCCACAGACTGGGCTCAGACCATCCAAATCTGTACTTGTCACTGAAGACTCTAGGTCCAAACCCTCAGATCAGATAAGTATGGTATCTCATTGATTGGACGCCTACATCGCTAATCGGTTTTCTCGCATAGGACCCGGCGTTTTAATGGGAATATAATGAAATTTTGCAATTTTAATGGAATTATAATGGCACTTTGCGGTTTGAGGCGAGAGGTTTTCCCTTCGTTTGAAGGGACTCTCTCAACTTTGGGCCTAGACTGTGAATATTGTTGCCTGTATCATCCAAAAATGACAAATTCAATCCAAATTATGTTATGCGCAGATTAGGGCAGCAGTTGCCCTTTCATGAGGGTTCAAAGTTTAGAAGTTTAGATCAAAGAATGTTCTAGTACCATCGAACTGCCACCAAAGGTACCCAGCTTTTCAGGTAATAAATTAGATGCTTTTGTGAAATTTGTGGTTATAAACCGATTATTAAACCTGCTTAAAACCCTTCCCACACACAGGCGATTTGCCCTCCGATTTGGGTCTCCCGATGAATCCTAGGATTTCATTTCCAATCCTGGTTAATGTTATTTCAAAAACATAAACCAGGATTTGAAATGAAATCATAGGATAGATGTGTAGAACTGTAGATTGTACATTTTCTGACAATCTGCCCCATGTATATACAGACCCACCACACCACAGCTCACCTCCATGTTTTTAAGCACCATTTTCTCATGTATACAACTCACTTTATGTAAAATGACTTTGTTTTATGATCGATCCCTGGATCAGGGGGTCCCAGTTGAGCTTGGGATCCTGTGGTGGAAGACTATCTTTATACCATCAAAACTGTGTGTGTCTTATCGGCTATGATGAATGGTACCGGCGCGGGGCGGGCGATCGCAGGACTTGTCGCGGCGTTTTTTCTCTCATATATCTTGGCCGGGCGATGAAACTCATTTCAATATTGACTTTATAAGGAGATGGAGAGGATCCTTGGTAGACTGGGATATGTAGGGTAGATCATATATGGAAATATAGAATATATTATACATACATGTACATACATACATACATACCTCCCCTGCTCCCCTGCTCCCCTCCCTCCCTTCCCTCCACCCTCCCTCCCCTCCTCCCTCCCTTCCCTCCTCCCTCCCCTCCTCCCTCCCCTCCTCCCTCCCCTCCTCCGTCCTCCTCCCTTCCCTCCTCCGTCCCCTCCTCCGTCCCCTCCTCCCTCCCCTCCTCCCTCCCCTGCTCCCTCTCCTCCTCCCTGCCCTCCTCCCTCCCCTCCTCCCTCCCCTCCTCCCTCCCCTCCTCCTCCCTCTCCTCCTCCCTCCCCTCCACCCTCCCCTCCTCCCTCCCCTCCTCCCTCCCCTCCTCCCTCCCCTCCTTCCTCCCCTCCTCCCTCCCCTCCTTCCTCCCCTCCCCTCCTCCCTCCCCTCCTCCCTCCCCTTCTCCCTCCCCTTCTCCCTCCCCTCCACCCTCCCCCTCCTCCCCTCTCCTCCTCCATATTCTGCTGTCTGTATTCTCTTATACCTCTTCTTCCCCCTTCAAAATGCATGTCTCCTCTCTTCTTCCTCCTCCTCTACCTCCTACTCCTGTTCTCTACCTCCTCCCTCTACCTCCTACTCCTGTTCTATACTTCCTGATCCTACACAAGCTCCTGCCCATGCTCCAACCCATTCTCCCCTCCACTCACTCATCCCTTTTTCTGTCCTCCTTCCTCCTCCTCCCTCTTCCTCCTCCTCTTCCTCTACCCCTTCATCCTCCCCTCCCTTTTCCCCTCCTGCTCCCTCTTCCTCCTCCTCCCTCTTCCTCCTCCTCCCTCTTCCTCCTCCTCCCCTCTTTCTCTCCTTCCCTCTTTCTCTCATCCCTCTTCCTCCTTCCCCGCTCTCCCTTTTTCTCCCCTCCACCTCATCCTCTACCTCTTCCTCCTCCCCTCCACCCCTCCATCCCTCCTTCCTCTCCTCCTCCTCCTTCACCTGTCCCTCCCCTCCTTCCACCCCTCCCTCTCATCCTTCCTCCCTCCTTCCTCTCCTCCTTCCTCTCCTCCTTCTCCACCCCTCTTTCTCTCCTCCTCCTCCCTCCCCCGCCCTCTCCTCCTCCCTCCCCTCCTCCCTCCCTTCCACCCCTCGTCTACTCCCTCCCCTCCCCTCCACCCCTCCCCTCCTCCCTCCCCTCCTCCTCCTCCACCCCTCTCCTCCTTCCTCTCCTCCTTCCTCTCCTCCTCCTCCACCCCTCCACCCCTCTCCTCCACCCCTTCCCTCCTCCCTCCCCTCCTCCCTTCCCTCCTCCCTCCCCTCCTTCCTCCCTCCCTCCCCTTCCCTCCCCTCCTCCCTCCCCTCCTTCACCCCTCCCCTCCTCTCACCGCTGCTCTGTCTCTTCCCCTCCATTGCCCACATTCCATGGCCTCCTTTCTCACCTCCCTTTCTTATATCCAACATTCATGAATCATTCCTGTGCAAGGTTAAATAACTTTTAATGTCCTGGGACAATCTGAACAAATCACCACATTGCTATAGAGGACGGGAGAGACACGAGGACGAAGAGGGTGGAGAAAGCGAAAGAGAAGGAGAATAGACAGGTGAGGGAGAGAAAAAGAGGGAGGAGAAAGGGAGAGAGAAAGAGAAAGAAGATAGACAGGGGAGAGAGAAAGGAGGAGGATAGACAGGGGAGAGAGAGAAAGAGAAGAAGGAGCGACATGGGGAGAGACAGAGAAGCAAGATAGACAGGTGAGGGAGAGAAAAAGAGGGAGGAGACAGGCAGGGAGAGAAAGAGAGGGAGGAGACAGGGAGGGAGAGAAAGAGAGGGAGGAGACAGGGAGGGAGAGAAAGAGAGGGAGGATAGACAGGGGAGAGAGAAAGAGTGGGAAGATAGACAAGGAAGAGAGAGAAAGAGAAGGAGGATAGACATGGGGAGAGAGAGAAAGAGAAGGAGGATAGACAGGGGAGAGAGAAAGAGAAGGAGGAGCGACAGGGGGAGAGAGAGAAAGAGAAGGAGGAGCGACAGGGGGAGAGAGAAAGAGATGGAGAATAGACAGGGGGAGAGAGAGGAAAGAGATGGGGAGACAGGGGACAGAGAAAGAGAAGAAGGATAGACAGGGGGAGAGAGAAAGAGGGGGATAGACAGGGAGAGAGAGAGAAAGAGAAGGATGAGACAGGGGAGGGGAGAGACAATGGAGAGCGGGAGGAGAGACAGGGATAAGGGAGAGAGAAGAGAGCAAACAGAAGAGAATGAGAGAGAGAGGAGAGAGATAGGGGCAGAGAGGGAGATTGAGAGAGAAAGAGAGAGCGAACAAGAGAGAAGGAGAGATGTGGAAGCGAGAGGTGGGTGCTGTCTGTTACATTTTATTCATTATGTTGCTATGCAACAGGCAGCCGAGGGGGATGATAGGACATGTCTGTCTGTGTGTCGGTGTGTCTCGTCCCACTGCTGTCTGAGAAACTGTTATGACCTTTATAAGGCATTGTGTGCAGAGGCTGATGGTGGCAGTGGGGCGAGCAATACTCCTCACAAATATCATGTGTTTCAGGAAAATGAGTCACAAGTCACAAAATTGATATTTTTCAAAGTGATTTTTCCACAGGATTTCTTTATTGGAATGTTCTGATTCTTAGATGGTTTAGCACTCATAGTCATATGAACCCATGTAATAAATTTCGGGACATTGTAATAAATATATTCTTGTGTTTTGAAGGCCTTCGTATGGAGTATATTTAGTTACTTTACTGGTAATTACCCATCCAGAAACATTGCAAACCTTTTTCTTTTTTTTTAAAATATCAAATTTAAAACATAGAATTTCTTATAAGGTGTCATAGTGTTTACTATCATTGTAATCTCCTCTTTTCAAATATGGTGATATCTCAAAATCCATATTTTGCGAATTATGACTCATTTTCCTAAAACGGATCACAAATATGATGGTTTGGGGGACTGTCCTTAACAATTGTAACAATTCAAAGTTTGCTTTTATACATAGTATTCACTGATGTCACGGCGCTGGCCATGGCTCGCCATACTGTGTGTCAACCCCTGTAAACGTTAGCTGGACATGTGTGCTTCAAGCCTTGAAAATGCTGTTTTCCGTCCGTTTTCATCCCAAAAGTTTTAGAGAATGTAATATAAAGTATGCTGATAGGTTATATGGAATGCAATGCCGAATATACTCGAATTTACCCGACCCATGTACCAAATTTCAAGACTGTATTGAATATATTTATGCCTATCTGAGGTTACCCTAAGGTGTATATTTAACTACTTTATAGTGATTGAGCATCGAGAAATATCGCTAATTTATAGAAGTACTTATCAGATGCACCTATGTTTACCATCGAGAGTGGGAGCGGGGTAGGAAGAGGAAGAGAGGGAGAGGAGAAGGAAGGAAAGAGAAGGCGAGGGAGGGAGAGGAAATAAAGAGAGGAAATAAAAGACAGAGGGAAGAAAGAGAGAGGGGGGACAAAATAAGAAAGAGAGACAAAGGAGGAAAGATAGATAGAGAGATGGAAAAAGAGAGAGAGGAGGAAAGAGAGATAGAGGGAGAGAGAGAGAGAGAAGAAAGAGCGAGAGAGGGGAAAAAAGAGAGATGGGAAAAGAGAGAGAGAGACAGATGGGTCAAGAGAGAAAGAGGGAAGGACAGAAAGAAAGAAAGAAAGAGAGACATGAAGGAAAGAGAGAGAGGAGGAAAGAAAGAAAGCAAAAGAGATTGGGGAGAAAGAGAGTGTAAAGTGGGTAAAATAAATAAATACATAAATAAAAAGATACATAGACAGAGACAGAGGTAAAGCATATGATTACTGCCATTAATCATGGAGTGTAGGTGAGAGTAGGAAGTAGAGGGAAAGCACATATAAAGTGGATAGAGCAGCTCAAATATGAGTAACTCATTAATCATACCCTGTTCCCTGCCGACCATCCATCACCCAAGCTTATCTACCACTAACCATAATGTACCTCACTATCCCACAATCCTACACTCCCTCACAGCACCCACAATGCAACGCGCCATCATTGTAATTGACTCAGGGTCAAGGTCACTGTAGGGTAGGGTCAAAGGTCAGCTTGTATTTATGAATTGTGATTGGTTGTTTTAGAATGGGTCAGGGTTTGCGGAAATTACTTATTATTCTGCCCAAAGCTGGAAGCTGTGTATTTTGTGATTGCGAGAAATGTTTCACTATTTGAGTTTTTGATTCATTGGCCTGTGGCCATTTTGATGAACTTGAATGACCTTTGCTGTGAGTGAATTACAATGTTGTTTTCCCTTGTTTGGGAGTATATATATAAAGGAGATTTTATTCATATTTTGCAATACAGCTTTTGGTTTGTTGGTGTCTTCCACTAACTCCTGGGGGTAGTATACTACCATCTACTGCCATGGTGACCAAATCCCACATTTCCCAGAGGTTGGGCCCAGTTCAAATGAAAAAGCATAACATTCTCTATAGGAATCAACCCTCAACATATACTTCCCCCCCCCCCCCCCCCCAAAAAAAAACAAAAAAAAACGTGGAGTGCTATACAAATATTCATATAGTATGTGTACTATGTGAACTACTTTATAATAAATATAGAATGGAACGAGCCGGCAATAATTGAAAACATTTTTGGACTTGATTTGTCCACATAAGCACACTGCCTATGGCATCGTGCTTATGGGAACGAATCTCGTCCAATAAATTTTCGATTATTGCCGGCTTGCTCCTATAACTGGTCTTCCACTAACTCCTGTGGTAGTATACTACCATCTATTGTTGTATGATGTTTTACCAGGCTGTTTAGTTCAGCTCCTATAACTGGTCTTCCACTAACTCCTGTGGTAGCATACTACCATCTATTGTTGTATGATGTTTTACCAGGCTGTTTAGTTCAGCTCCTATAGCTGGTCTTCCACTAACTCCTGTGGTAGTATACTACCATCTACTGTTGTACGATGTTTACCAGGCTGTTTAGTTCAGCTCCTATAGCTGGTCTACCACTAACTCCTGGGGTAGTATACTACCATCTACTGTTGTATGATGTTTTACCAGGCTGTTTAGTTCAGCTCCTATAGCTGGTCTTCCACTAACTCCTGTGGTAGCATACTACCATCTATTGTTGTATAAGGTTATACCAGGCTGTTTAGTTCAGCTCCTATAGCTGGTCTTTCACTAACTCCTGGGGTAGTATACTACCATCTACTGTTGTATGATGGTTTACCAGGCTGTTTAGTTCAGCTCCTATAGCTGGTCTTCCACTAACTCCTGGGGTAGTATACTACCATCTACTGTTGTATGATGGTTTACCAGGCTGTTTAGTTCAGCTCCTATAGCTGGTCTACCACTAACTCCTGGGGTAGTATACTACCATCTATTGTTGTATGATGTTTTACCAGGCTGTTTAGTTCAGCTCCTATAGCTGGTCTTCCACTAACTCCTGTGGTAGTATACTACCATCTACTGTTGTATGATGGTTTACCAGGCTGTTTAGTTCAGCTCCTATAGCTGGTCTTCCACTAACTCCTGGGGTAGTATACTACCATCTACTGTTGTATGATGTTTACCAGGCTGTTTAGTTCAGCTCCTATAGCTGGTCTTCCACTAACTCCTGGGGTAGTATACTACCATCTACTGTTGTATGATGTTTTACCAGGCTCCTGGGTTAGTATACTACCTCCTATTATTATAATACTTCCATTGTTGTATGATGGTGTTTACCAGACTGTTTAGTTCAGGTCCTATGGCTGGTCTACCCTGGGATAGTATACCACCATATGTAATGCCTTGGTCAAGTCCACTCTGCATATACTACTAACACTCTTGTATGTAGAATCTAATCTAATTCTGCTGTATGAGGTTTTACCAGGCTGTTTAGTTCACCAACTGTCACCTAGTCATTCTACTGTGTTCTGCGGTTATATAGAGTATTATTTACAGAGTATCTAACTCTGACTACCTGAAGCAATTGAAGAATTCAGGGTCATTCTTCGATATAAATTTAGGGTCAGCAGTTCGGCTTCTGAATAAGACTTAAAATAAAGATTCAAGATACTCAAAAAGGGTAGTCCCCAATTTTACACAATCATTGCCTAGTGTCACCAGAAAATCTGAATACCGGTACATTAAAAAAAAATGTCTTCAGTTAGGGTGCCCATTTTGGATGGCCACACTTGTACTGTGTTATCATGGGTCAGATCGTCAGAAAATGTACTATTCGCTTTTACCAATCCTCTCGAATAACCAACATTTAAGACAAAAATGAGCTTTAAAATACAGTTTAACATAACAGAACAGATACTTTAAAACCACACAATACTCAGATACAGCATTTATTTATCATTTCTCAGCCTAATTTAGCGGAATTTATAAATGTGTAGAGCTGCCAATTGTACATTTTCTGACGATCTGACCCTTATATATATACAATGTTGTTGTGCCCGTCTGTACAGTAGAGGTGGACACTGTGTATAGTGGTGCTTTATACCTACCCCTGGACCTATAGGGACGCTGTCCATCCCTCAGTACGGAGCGGTCACCTAGCCACTCTATAGACCTCCACAATACATTACGGTCAGATTTTCAGAAAATGAACAATCAGTAGCTCTACACATAAATTCTGCTAATTTAGATTGAAATTTGGCCAATACTAGGTAAATTTGAGTATATTTGGCATCGCATTGATTCTAGCAATCTGTTTGGTTTGGTTACATTACATTTTGAAAGTAATTTTTGTCTTAGATTTGCATTATTTGATGGGATTGGTGAAGATGAATTGTACATTTTCTGGCGATTTCACCCATATTTATTACGTCCAACATTTTGACTGCTTTTCTTTAAAGTTGAATTCTCAGGTTTTTTTGTTTTTGTTTTAAAATTTTCATTCTTAGTTAATATTGACCAATTAGTCAAAGTTTTCTATATTTTGTTCCGTTTTGAAAGACATTTTGCGGTTTTTGTGGATAGATCTATATTTTTCGGTGGCCCGCCAAAATACTTTGTGATTCTGCGTATTATCGCTCATGGGTGCTCTTGGGTCAATTTGACTTAAAAAATAGCGGCAAAATATTGATAACTTCAGTCCTTTAGATCAAACAATGAAAATAATGATAACTTCAGTCCTATACATCAAACAATGACAATAATGATAACTTCAGTTCTATAGATCAAACTATGACTACAATTTGGTGGGTATTATTTTGTCGCAATAGATGAGAATGTATAGATCTACAGATTATAACCCTTAGAAATAGTCTAAAGGTACTTGATGGGTTTTACAGAATGTTAACAAAGTCTTATTCCTTTACCTCGCCTTTTGCTCATTTACCCTATACTCTCTGCTATGATTTCAGAATTTATCTAAATTATTCATCATAATTATTTTAAATTAATACTTAATTAAACATTTCTCTCATTTTATTATAGAAACACTGATTACATTTCTTCCTATAACTGCCTTGTTGTCATTAATCTTTCTTCCCCTTCACTCCCTATTTGCCCCATCTTGTTACCTTTCCTTACAATTTGTGATTTATGGACACATTTAGAGACAATCACTCGGGGAAATATCTACACTGAACCATGTCTGAAATTTCCCACAATCTTTCCCACATTGCCCTCTCGTGGCCCCCCGCCAGATAACGCGAGACAAGCCGTGATTTGGCGTGGTTTGGCGAGATCTCGTTGTCATGACGACCCATTCATGTCGGTTGTCCTGAGGCCCTATAGGTGTCGCCCCTTATTAGCACGCATTGTCATGACAACAATGACGTCACTGATGAGTATGCGCTTGCGCAAAATGAGGGTCATTAGGTTACTTCCGGTTAGGTGTCGCTGGTGTTGGCAGTGGGTGTATAAGTGAATAATAGACAATGTACTATTTCCTCTATGTTCTACTACCACTAGTCTCTAATTTTACAGGCTTTCCTTAATTGACATGTTTTATCATGTCTCCCTGCTTGCTCCATATCCTCTCTCTCACTTGTAATAGGAAGGTAAACTGCATGGTAGATTGACCTAGTATTTTTTAAGAGTTTCTGTGTTGCAAGGGGATTGAAGAATACTGCCTCTGTTTTTGACTACTACATGTATCCCTCCTCCTCCTCTTGTTGCTCCACCTCCCTCTCCTGCTCCTGCTCTTCCCCCATCTCCTCCACCTCCCACTTCCTCTCCTCCTCCTCCTCCTGCCAGTCCCTCCTCTTCCCCCTCCTTCTTCTTGCTCATCTTCCCCCACCGTCCCCTTCCTTCTGCTTCTCCGTCCTCTCTCTCCCTCCTCCCTCTCCTCCTGCTCCCCCTCCTCTCCCTCCTCCTCCTCCCCCTCCTCCTCCTCCTCCTCCTCCACCTCCTCCTCCTCCTCTCCCTCCTCCTCCTCCTCCCCCTCCTCCTCCCCCTCCTCCTCCCCCTCCCCCTCCCCCTCCCCCTCCCCCTCCCCCTCCCCCTCCCCCTCCCCCTCCCCCTCCCCCTCCCCCTCCCCCTCCCCCTCCCCCTCCTCCTTCCCCTTCTCCTCCTCCTCCTCCTGCCAGTCCCTCCTCTTCCCCCTCCTTCTTCTTGCTCATCTTCCCCCACCGTCCCCTTCCTTCTGCTTCTCCGTCCTCTCTCTCCCTCCTCCCTCTCCTCCTGCTCCACCTCCTCCTCCCTCCTCCTCCACCACCTCCTCCTCCCCCTCCCCCTCCTCCTCCACCTCCCTCCACCTCCCTCCTCCTCCTCCCCCTCCTCCCCTCCTCCCCCTCCTCCTCCCCCTCCCCCTCCTCCTCCCCCTCCTCCTCCTCCACCACCTCCCCCCTCCTCCTCCTCCTCTCCCTCCTCCTCCTCCTCCTCCCCCTCCTCCTCCCCCTCCTCCTGCCCCTGCCCCTCCCCCTTCTCCTCCCCCTCCTCCTCCCCCTCCCCCTCCCCTTCTCCTCCCCCTCCTCCTCCTCCTCCCCCTCCTCCTCCTCCTCCTCCCCCCCTCATCCCCCTCCCCCTCCTCCTCCTCCTCCTCCTCCTCCCCCTCCTCCTCCTCCCCCTCATCCTCCTCCACCAATAATGGATTACTGATGTATATGTGGTGTAGTGTAACAGTCCCCCCCCCCCACCACCACCACCACCACCACCACCACCACCACCACCACCACCTCCACCACCACCACCTCAGCCAGACTAATGTGCACCTGTTATACCAACCAGCCGGAAAATAGACCCACCACAGGGGGCGCTGTATATTTAATGATCGCCAATAGAGTATGGCGGAGGAGGATACATTAAGCACACTGCGGGCGGGCACAATACTCATACCATTCTACCATTGCAGCTAATTGTATGGAATGGAAAAAGGTCCAGTTTTAAAAGAATATCTAATTACGGTTATTGAAGATTTGCCTACAGTACTGTTATCCTCCCTCTTCCACCTAGTTCTTGTCTCCTGTTCTGTCTTAATGCTCCTCCTGCCATCCTCCTCTTCTTCTCCTCTTCTTCCCCTCTTCTTCTCCTTTCACCTCGCATTCTTCCTTCACTTCTTCCTTCTTCTGCTCCTCCTGCTCCTCCTATTCTCCTTCCTCCTCCTCTTCATCAACTTCCACCACCTCTTCTTCCTCCATCTCCTTCTCCTACTGCCCTTCTTCCTCCTCCTCCTCCTCCTCTTCCCCTTGCAGGGGGGGGGAGAGAAGGAGGTGGAAGAGATGGGTGAGTGGGGTAGGGAGAGGAAGAAGGGGGAAGGACGAGGAGCAGGAGGATAAGGAGTATGGGGGGGGGGGAATAAATCTAGCTCCCATCCCCCTGCTCCTCCTCCTGCTTCTCCTTTTCCTCCTCCTCCTGGTTCTCCTCCCCTACCTCCTCCCCTATTCACCTTGCTCCTCCTCCTCCTGCTTCTCCCCCTCCTGCTCCTCCTTCCTCTGCCCCTTGCCCCTCCCCCTCCCCTATTGCCCCTCCCCTCCCCCTTGCCCCTCCCCCTCCCCCTCCCTACTGTGTAAGATCCTTGATAGCACATGTTGATATTTTGCTCTAAGAATTGCCTATTTGCCAATTGCGTGTATTTACAATTGTCTCTTTCTGTTTCAGGTATGTACATCTTTCTTGTTGTCAATCTAATCCTGTAAGTATGCCTTAAATATTCATTCAACAACACGTTTGTGATGTATCGAGGTGGGTAAATATCGTATTTATACCAAGGGGTCCGGTGGTTATTGGTAGTTGAACTTGATGTGAGGTTGGAAATAAAACCCTTGTGTTATGGTTTTAATGATTTTATTCCACAAGCTTTCGGGCTGGTTTGCCCTTCTTCAGGTCACGTTAACTTTTTGCCATACAATGTCATCTACGTGGTCAATGTATTCTGGTTTTGAATCCTTTTAAAACAGGTTTTTATTTCTCGGAAAAGTCACAGTTGTGATATTTCTCAGTTCGAGGAAACCAAATTGTACATTTCAAAAATCACGGACTTGTAATTCTCATTACAAGATGAGCCGTGATAATTGTAATGAAAATAAAGGTACAAAATGGCAATAATGATGGCACGTGGAATATGGCTCCCTCTGGTGGTCAGAGGAAGCGCCGTGCATTTCTCCCTATGTAAGTAGCATATGGGTCTTATCGTCGGAAATTGTACATTCTGTAGCTCTACACATTTAGTCAATTCTGATAAATTAGGCTGGGAGGGAATAAGTACTACATATATGGCACAGATCTTCAGAAAATGTACAATCTACAGTTGTACACATCTCTTAAATTCTGCTAAATTAGAGTGACAAATGATAAATACTAGGTATATATGGGTATATTCTGTATTGTATTCATTCAATAAAACTGTTTGGTTAGGTTGACCTGTATTTTGAACTGGATTTTTGTCTTAAATTTGGGTTATTTGAGAGGATTGGTGAAGTCTAATTGTACATTTTCTGAAAATCTGACCCATATATCTGACTATATTGGGTAAGACGTTGATTCAGAAAATCTGTTCGGCTATTTTGAACTTTAATTTGAACCGCATTTTTTTAAAAATTAGAATTGGGGAAGACCACCTGTACATGTTCTGATGAATTCACCCATATAGAAAGCGTCCCCGAACTCTGGTTATATAATTATTATTCAGCCATACACTACAGATCTATTTATAAATATCAACTATCATATGAGTAATATAACTCCACATTTGAAATATCAATCATTGCTTCGTCATTAATTCACAAAAACGCTAGCTTTGACGTCAGCGACGAATTAAAAGCTAAATGTTTTAAAAGGTCATTGACTCTCTGATCGTGTAGAATGTGAGAAGAGAGAGGCGGTGTCATTGAACTCTTCATAATTGAAAAGTATACCCGTGAGAGTTGACAGTTAAGCCTGATATTGTGAGTGGAGAACCATTAATCGTGGATGATACCCCCCACGCCACCTGTGAGGCAATATCCGAACTGCTGCTACCAGGTATAAGGGCCATCTTTTTTTTAAAAAAATTATATTATAATTTTTAATAATTTTTTCATAATATAATTTTGTTTTAAAACAATTTTATTTCTCAGAAGTTTCACATGGGAGTGATTCTTTTAAAACAGATTTTATTTCAATACAAATTTCACGTGCACATGAGGTACTTTTCATTGTACGAAGATATACTGTTGTAAATATCAATACTACATAAACTAGAAAGAAATCATTTTGAGTTTCTACAGACTTAGATGATAAACAGCTCTATAAAGCATTATAACGTCTGACATGTTTAAAAAGTTTTCTGCTGACTAAAATACAAAATAACATTTCCGAAAGAGAATAAAAGAAAGTGATTCATTAATCGGGTATGAACCATAAGGTAAAAATCAAGTCCTCATACATTATTACATGAGATATCATTACATGAGATATCATTACATGTCTCATTTGTCGAATTCAAAGCCGTAGAATATTCATTTCCCTTAAATACAATTCAAAATACGAGTCGTACAAAGTTTTAACTAATACTCTCCCGAATGAAATAATTCTGGTTGGTGAAAAAGCAAACGATCTTCATAAAGAATAAAGAATCATGCACTAACATTTTAGAAAAATTTCATTTATTTCCATTTTCTTTAAAGCTTTATTCTCAGCTATTACAACAAAAGAGATCTTACACAATTTACTCATATTTATATTGTGATCAATTCCGTCCTATAGGACGGAATTGATCACAATTGCGTTGCTTTTATATGTTCATACAATAATTTGATGTCAAATCGGCCGAGAAAGGGTGAGCGATAATAAGTGAAGCCACCACAGGAAAGGATTTCGGCGGGCCACTGAAATATGAAAGTGAACTTTTATGAAGCCCTGTAGTAAAAGTAACTTGACATAATCCTCCAAAATCTTAATCAAATGACTTTTAGATAGTCTAGGCCCGAAGTTGAGAGAGTCCCTTCAAACAGAGGGAAAGCCTCTTGCCTCAAACCGCAAAGCACCATTATAATTCCATTAAGACCGTAAAATGTCATTTTATTCCCATTAGAACGCCTAGTCCTAGGCCAGGAAACCAATTAGCGAAGTAGGCTGACATATCATTCGTATCTGATCTGAGGGTTTGGACCTAGAGACTGTGGAACAAATAGTAGAAAATCATCAGTATTTGGGTCAGATTTTCAGAAAATGTACAATTGGCAGCTGTACACATTTAGTAAAATTCTGCTAAATTAGGCTGCAATTTGGCCAATACTAGGTAATTCGAGTATATTCGGCATTGCATTGATTCTAGCAATCTGTTTGGTTAGGTTAAACTGTATTTTGAACTTTATTTTTGTCTGAAATTTGGGTTATTTGAGAAGATTGTCGAAGTTGAATTGTACATTTTTGAGAATCTGACCCATTTGACCAACGGTAACTGAGAATGCGGCTTTAATACCAAATACCCACTCTCCATTAAACAAAGTCGGAGGCGGCAGTTAAAGTCCCACTCTAACATTTACTCTACAATTAAGTGTCCAGCTACGGATCCGAGGCTTAAATAACTGCCTCTAATTGTGCAATTAATGCCGTATGGGAACGTTAACGTAAGGTGGAGACGTAAGGTAAGCCTGCTTTACGTCTGACCGTGCCCATTACGGCCCTGCTTACGGCTTACTGCAGGTACAGCTACATTGTGACCGGAAGTACTCGTCTGCGCATGTGCAGACGATTGGACTTCCTGTCTCATGTTAATCTCTTGTGTTTAGTTGTGTTTACTGTAAACGTATTAATGTTCGCTATTTTCGCGCACCCACCTTTGTGCGTGAAAATATATCATGCACGAAAGGTATAATTATTGCATAAACAAGGTGTGGGACTTCCTTGCTGCGTGAATTTAGATCTGCGTGAAAAGGTGTCAAAGCACTTAGTGCGCGAAAATTTAACTGCGCGAAAATAAATACGTTTACAGTATAGTTAACTGTGTGATTACATTTCTCCGGCATTGATATTGGATTAGTCTGTGCCTATATTTTGTGCTTCTGGGAAGTCATTTCAGTTATATATACACCAGTATTTTAGATGATATACGTTAACATATCTAAATAGGTGAATGCTGCCAATCTTTCTCTTCTCGTCCTCATGCTTCTGCTCCTGCTCCTCCTCCTCCTCCTCCTCCTGCTCCTCCTTCTCCTCCTCCTCCTCCTTCCTCCTTCCTCCTCATCTTCCTCCTCCCCCTCCTCCTCCTTCTCCTCCTCCTCTCTCCTCCTCGTACCTCCATCCTCCTCCTCCTCCTTCCTCCTTCCTCCTCCTCTTCCTCCTCCCCCTCCTCCTCCTTCTCCTCCTCCTCCTCCAACCTCCTTCCTCCTCCTCTTCCTCCTCCCCCTCCTCCTCCTTCTCCTCTCTCCTCCTCGTACCTCCATCCTCCTCCTCCTCCTTCCTCCTTCCTCCTCCTCTTCCTCCTCCCCCTCCTCCTCCTTCTCCTCCTCCTCCAACCTCCTTCCTCCTCCTCTTCCTCCTCCCCCTCCTCCCCCTCCTCCTCCTCCTCCTCCTCCTCCTCCTCCCCCTCCTCCTCCTCCTCCTCCGCCCCTCCTCCCTCCCTCCTCCTCCTCCCCCTCTTCCTCCTCCTCCTCCTCCTCCTCCCTCCCTCTCCTCCTCCTCCTCCTCCACCTCCTCCTCCTCCTCCTCCTCCTCCTCCCCCTCCTCCTCCTCCTCCTCCTCCTCCTCCTCCTCCTCCCCCTCCTCCTCCTCCTCTTCCTCCTCCCCCTCCTCCCCCTCCTCCTCCTCCTCCTCCTCCTCCTCCTCCCCCTCCTCCTCCTCCTCCTCCTCCTCCTCCTCCCCCTCCTCCTCCTCCTCCTCCGCCCCTCCTCCCTCCCTCCTCCTCCTCCCCCTCTTCCTCCTCCTCCTCCTCCTCCTCCCTCCCTCTCCTCCTCCTCCTCCTCCACCTCCTCCTCCTCCTCCTCTTCCTCCTCCTCCTCCTCCTCCTCCCTCCCTCTCCTCCTCCTCCTCCACCTCCTCCTCCTCCTCCTCCTCCTCCCTCCATCTCCTTCTCCCTCCTATTCCTCCTCCTCCTCCTGTTCCTTCTTCCTCTTCTTCCTCCTCCCTCTTCTTCCTCCTCCCCCCTCCTTCCTCCTCCCTCTTCTTCCTCCTCCCCTCCTTCCTCGTCCTTCCTCTTACTCCTCGTCGTTCCTCCTCCTTTTCTTCCTCCTCCTCCCTCACTTCGTCCCCCTATCCCCTTCCTCCTCTCCCCCTGCTTCTCTTCCCTTCTTTTCCACCTCCCCTTCTCTTTATTCACCCCCCCCCCCAACCAATTTCACCAAAATAACCCTGACCCTTCCCCATCAATACTCCCCCTCCCCCTCCCTTCTGCTCCCCTCCCCCAATACCTCAATATATATGAGAATGTCCTCCTTCCTTCTATTCCTCCTTCCTCCGTTTCCTCCCTCCTCTTCTTCCTCCTTCTTTCTCCTTTTCCTCCTCCGTCCTCTTACTCCCTTCGTCCTCCTATCCCCTTCCTCCTCTCCTCCTGCTTTTCGTCCCTTCTCTTCCTCCTCCTCCCCTTCTCTTTATTCACCCCCCCCCCCCCAACCAATTTCACCAACATAACCCTGACCCTTCCCCATCAATAGCCCCCCTCCTCCCCTCCCCCTCTGCCCCCTCCCCCTCCCCTCTGCCCCCTCCCCCTCCCCAATACCTCAATATATATGAGAATATAAGGGTTAATGTTCACCGCTTGCTCGCCCCTGCCCTCTTCTCTCACAACTTTAATCCATGTCTATATCTCCTGGGCTTTCCCCATGGGTATTAACATATAACCATGCCTCTGCAGAAATTGCCAGTTAGGCCATGGCATCTATGGCTGCTGGTCATTTGGTCAGATTATGGAGGGGGACGGGGAGGGAGATATGGGGAGGTGGGTGGGGGGCTGGCTTAGCCTGAGGCCATATGAAGGTTAGATCACAAAACATATGGTTCAGAACGCTTAGGGGTCAGATTTTCAGAAAATGTACAATTCAACTTCACCAATCCTCGCAAATAACCCAAATTTCAGACGAAATTACAGTTCAAAACACAGTTCAACCTAACCAAACAGATTGCTAGAATCAATGCAATGCTGAATATACCCGGATTTACCTAGTATTGACTAAATTGCAGCCTATTTTTGAAGAATTTATTAAATGTATACAGCTGCCAATTGTACATTTTCTGACAATCTGAACCTTAGACGTTTGTTGGTTTATTATATTGATAAGCTCACATACAGAGGCGATATGTTCAGCTTATAAATACATAAGTCGGAAAATTACAGCTAAAGTACAAAGGACAATCCTAGGTTAATGCAATTCATTTGTTTAGTGTCGATATCTCAACAAATAATATCTTAATTAGGCTTCTTACACAAAATACAGAAATAAAAACCGTTATTTTTTGTTGTTTTGGCATATAATAAGAACAACATATGGTGACAACCCCTAACAGCCCCTTGCGGAAAAACATGGACAATGCTAAATAATAGCTCCTGTTGCGTCCCAAAGTAGACATATGTACCAATGATGAAATCGGTACAGTCTTTTCCTCTTTGGTACAAGCTATTTCACATACTACACATTCTTTTCCAAATCCTCACTTCCTATTTCCGGGCAGATTTGACTATTCCCCTGAGATGTCCACCACAGAAAAGTATATCCCTGCACCTTTTTCCTATTTCACCTGAATAAAAAGCCATGTCCTCCTTCAGGGATCACTATTTCCAGGTTGGGTGACTATTTCACCCCTGGTACACTCCTTTTGTCTCTGTACTAAAGGGGACATCAGCACACAAACCTACACAAACATGTGTTATGTAACAAATGGCCACTGTGTGTGGCTCCAAGCTGCATGCATGAGTGATCACTGACCAGTGGTCACCATAGCAACTAGACCACAGCTTGTCTCCTTCCTGGTCATGCTGTCTTCTCTTCCTTTCTCTTTCTCCCTCTCACCCTCTCTCTCTCTCACCCTCCCTCCCCCGCTCTACCACCCTCTCATCAACCTTCTCCCTCTCAACCCCATATTGTTTCATTGGAGTTATACATGTTGGCATAGGAATACATCATGGTACATTTGGGTGAAAAGACAGTGCATATTCCAAAAAGGAAAAGGATATCCAAAAAGGAAAAAGATATTCCAAAAAGGAAAAGGATATTCCAAAAAGGAAAAAGGATATTCCAAAAAGAAAAAGCCTTGGATATTTGGGATTTTTCCTATTTCACATAAATATCCTTTCAGATTGGGGACAAAACAGCTCCCGTGAGCCTTGTTTATCCTTATCACTAATGGCTGTATAAATATGTTAAATAAAAAAAACAAAAAACAAAAAAAAACAAAAAAATCGGTGACAGACAGATGGGTCAAGTCTTCAGAAAAAGTACAATTGACCTTCACCGATCTTCTCAAATAAACCAAATTTAAGACGAGAATAAAGTTCAAAATACAGTTCAACTTACCCAGACAGATTGTTTGAATGAATACAATACAGAATACACTCAGATATACTCAGTATTTACCATTTTTCACTCTAATTTAGCAGAATTTGAGAGATGTGTACAACTGTAGATTGTGCATTTTCTGAAAGTCTGACCTAGATGACTAGACTATGAGTTTCGCCGTACATCTATAGAAAGAGTGGGAACAAATGGAACAAAAAGTTGAAAATGTTCAGTTTTTGTCCGACGTTAGCTGAGAATGCAGCTTTAAATTTTCCAAATATTGGCTATTGCTCGACCATAATTATGATACTTCTTCAGGTTGAGAAGAAGGGAGAGATAGAGACAGAGAAAAGAGACAGAAAGGCACTTTATGATCTTACCCAGGAAATAGAGATAGAGAAGAAGGGAGAGAGAGACAGAGAAACAGAGACAGAAAGGCACTTATGGTCTTACCCAGGAAATAGAGATAGAGAAGAAGGGAGAGAGAGACAGAGAAACAGAGACAGCAATTGCATTGTCACATGTGAGAAAAGTATGTATATTGTATAAGCTTCTTCAAATAATCAGGATCAGCCTTGTCCACTCCCGTCAAGGTCAATTGTACATTTTCTGAAGACTTGACCCATCTACAATGTTATAGATTTCTGGGGCTTCTCAATGTGTATTTGACTCTGGTATTCTTACTAGTACACCCACACACTAAGTCTAAATAAAACTAGTTTAAATTGAAAAATAAATACGAGTTTATTGAGAAAAGTCAAATTAGTACCCTATACCAGTGCAATCCATTCTCACTCAGTTAATTAGAAATTTGAGTTCAAAAGAAGATGAAATTTAAGTCGAGGTCACTGATCTAGTTTCCCGCCCAAACTGATAAAGCAGACGACATTTGTCCATTAGCTGGAGAAACCTGATGCAGAAATAGTGATATTGAGCGGGAGCAAGATTACCGAGTGCACCGCCATTTTTATGGTGAGAATAAATGAGCTGAAATATTGAGCTAATACAAGACGAGAACATTGATAATTTATGGGAGAATAGGAAGGGAGAAGAGCAGGCGAGGGATAGGGGAGGGGGGAAGAGAGATAGGGGAGGGGAAGAGGGATAGGGAGGGGGAAGAGGGATAGGGGAGGGAAAGAAGAGGGATAGGGGAGGGGAGGAAGAGGGATAGGGGAGGGAAGAGGGATAGGGGAGGGAAGAGGGATAGGGGAGGGGAAGAGGGATAGGGAGGGGGAAGAGGGATAGGGAGAGGAGGAGGAAGAGGGATAGGGAAGGGAAGAGGGATAGTGGAGGGGAAGAGGGATAGGGGAGGGAAGAGGGATAGGGAAGTGAAGAGGGATAGGGAAGAGGGATAGGGGAGGGGAAGAGGGATAGGGAAGGGGAGGAAGAGGGATAGTGGAGGGGAAGAGGGATAGGGAAGGGGAGGAAGAGGGATAGTGGAGGGGAAGAGGGATAGGGGAGGGAAGAGAGATAGGGGAGGGAAGAGGGATAGGGAAGTGAAGAGGGATAGGGGAGGGAAGAGGGATAGGGAAGGGAAGAGGGATAGGGAAGGGGAGGAAGAGGGATAGTGGAGGGGAAGAGGGATAGGGAAGGGGAGGAAGAGGGATAGTGGAGGGGAAGAGGGATAGGGAAGGGGAGGAAGAGGGATAGTGGAGGGGAAGAGGGATAGGGAAGGGGAGGAAGAGGGATAGTGGAGGGGAAGAGGGATAGTGGAGGGGAAGAGGGATAGGGGAGGGAAGAGGGATAGGGAAGGGGAAGAGGGATAGGGAAGGAGGAAGAGGGATAGGGAAGGGGGAAATGAGGATAGGAAAGCAGGAAGAGGTGGATAGGGGAGGGGGAAGGGGAGGAAAGGAAGGGAGAGAGGAGAGATAGGGAGGTGGGAGAAGAGGCATAGGGAAGCGGGAAGAGAGAGATGGGGAAGAAGAGGAGGAGAGGGAAGAGGAAGAAGGTGGATAGAGAGGAGGTGAGAAGAGGAGATGGTGCAGAGTAGATATACTGATGCTGATTGGGAAGGAGGAGGACAATAAGGAATAAGGGACAATGTACTAAAGTGTTATTTTATTATATGCGCATTCCATATGAGAGGTGCTATAAGTGGTTAGTGGTGTGCTATAAAAATATTAATATAGCACACATACTATATGAACTACTTCGTCACCAAGTCGGCTACTTTTTTCAGATTTTACACATCACGTTTTATGCTCATATAATGAATATAGAATGGAGCTCGCCTGCAATAATCAAAAATTTATTGGACTTGAATCTCGTTCAATAAATTTTCGATTATTGCTGGCTCGTTCCATTCTCTCTCTCTATATATATGCATGATAGAGTAAATCGTATGACAATAAGACAAAGTTAACATGCGATTCGTATTAAAACGATTCCCCCGTTATGGCGATTCTGTAACATTATCCCCCTTACAAGTTTCTTGACCCTTAAGAAAAAAAGTAAGTTTTTCCCCATTCTCTCAAAAGTTCAAAAGACAACGAAACAATCAAAGATTATATTACACTTAAGTAATAATTACTAATTAAGTCACAAATAAGTAATAATGATGATATTAATAGTGTAATTATAAAAACATCCACAAAAGATAATAACCTATTTCAATATAATAAATGTTAATATATATATTTACACTACCGACCAATATGTGATTTGTTTTAGGAAAATGAGTCATAAGTCGTAAAATATGGATTTTGAGATATCATCATATTTGAAGAGAGGAGATCAAGCTGATTCCAATGATAGTAAACACTCGGACACCTAACATGCATTTCTATATTTTAAGTTTGATATTTTTATTTTTGAAAAAAGAAGTTTACAATGTTTTTGGATGGATAACTACCAGTAAAGTAACCTGATATATTCTATACTAAGGCCTTCAAAACACAAGGATATATTTAATACAATGTCCCGAAATTTGTTACATGGATTCATATGACTATAAGTGAGAAACACTAAACAAAATCAAAACATTTCAATAAAGAGATCTTGTGAAAAAAAAACTCTTTGAAAAATATCAATTTTGCGACTTGTGACTCATTTTCCTGAAACCCATTGCATGTGTACATGTGTTCTCACACTATTTCACAGGAAGTTTTGCTTCAAATCAAACTCCTTTGGTGCAACTGTTGTACTCATTAATGTTCACCTTCACTCGTCCTTCTAATAAAACCCCAGGAGCTAAATTTAGCTTATTGCCAGGATTCACGGAATAGGGAGGTGTGGATACTTGTGAAGGCAAGATCTCAATTTAATACAGAAGTAATTAAATGTCCTCACGTGTTTAAGCCCCGTGGAGTGTTTTATTTCACTGTGACAAGAAGTGTATACAGTTGAGCCCATGGGATCAGTGAGTGAGATTGGTTACTTTACGCCCTTTTATTATACATGCATTGCTCTGAAAATAACGTATCTAGAGTGATTTACGCACAGTGTGTATTTCACTAGTGATTTACGTGAGGTTGTCTTGACAACCCTACAACCGGTAAAATTCAAATTTATGACTCGATGTGTTTCTATTTTCATGATTGAAAGCATGTATAATAAATCTGTTAACTAACTTGTTGGTTCCAGTAGCTTAGAATATTGCACTCATTGCTATGCAACTCGTGCAATATTCACGCTCCTTCAACCAACTCATTAGTTAACCTGTATATCAACACATTTAATATGTTTATATCAAGGGCAGGAGAGCTGAGAGGGAGGCAGTTTATGATCATACTCAGGAAATAGAGATGGAGAAGAAGGGGGAGAAAGACAGAGAAAAGAGACAGAAAGGCACTTTATAGTCATACCCAGGAAATAGAGATAGAGAAGAAGGGAGAGAGAGACAGAAAAAACGAGACAGAAAGGCACGTTATGGTCTTACCCAGGACCTTGCCCGTGGGATGAACAGCGCATGGAATAATCATAAGTCCTAATGACTAGGACTACTTTATCATTCTCTCGGCAAATCTATAGATGTCTCCAATTCAATCCAGCATAATATAGATTTTCACTCGATAAACGAGATGCAGCAAGGAGGCATACATCTGATGTACAATAATTGTATTGAGTTACAGGAAAATGAGTTGCAAAATTGCTATATTAGTGAAAAGTGTTTTATTCACAAGATATATTTGTGGAAATTTTATTTATTTTTGAGTTGCTTAACACTTCTCGTAGCATGACTATAGATATGTACCAAATTTCAAGACAGTCTTTATATATATTATTAGTCTATTAAATACATTTTCGATTACTATGTATGACAATGTAACATCTGTAGCCATATGTATGAACAAAATCGGAATAAAAATCTTTATATATATATATTTATGGATTTCTAAGATGATCCTATAGAGTACATTTAGCTACTTTACTAGTAAATGATGATCCATTGCTTGTCTCTGGAAGCTACCGTATTTCCTTGAAACACTGCCAGGCCTTAAATAACCATCGGGCCTTGAATAAGCGCCAGGGTTGAGCATGCTCTATCAGTGAAAATGTATTAAGTTCTATATTTGAACTACCGCCAGGTCTTGAATTACTGCCGGGTATACATTTATTGAGTTACTAAGCGCTGGGAGGCGGTTATTCAAGGAAATACAGTTAACACATATGGGTCAGATTTTCAGAAAATGTACAATTCACCTTCACCAATCCTCTCAAATAACCCGAATTTCAGACAAAAATAAAGTTCAAAATACAGTTCAACCTAACCAAACAGATTGCTAGAATCAATGCAATGCTGAATATACTCGAATTTACCTAGTATTGGCCAAATTGCAGCTTATTATAGCAGAATTTACTAAATGTGTAGAGCTGCCAATTGTACATTTTCTGGTGACCTGGCCCTTATAAACCAATGTCTTTATCAAGTCAATAGTATTATTTCAATGGCGGACCACAATTCTTCCCTTTAGTGGTTTTGGCTTATTATCGCTCACCGGAGCTGACAAATTAAAAACTTATATCATCCTTTAAAGTCAGCAATCCTACATATAGTACCCAGAAATCTATAGTGAAACATATATAAGGATGCAACGCTTGTCAGAGTTCCTGGATGCTGTTGGCGAAACAAGCTTTATAGTGGCGTATGGTTAATAATGTATAACCATCAGAAGCAAGGTCTGGGAATCCCCTAATGTGTGAGGTGTAAGTGTGGGTGAGGAAGGAGGAGGAAAAAGGTAGACGTGAAATGAGGAAGGAACTAGCGGTGGAGGGGATAGGTTGTATAGGCAGCTTCTTGCTGTATTTATTATACACCCAGTCTGTATGACGGGTGCAATATAGGACATTTATTATACACCCAGTCTGTATGAGTGGTGCAATATAAGACATTTATTATACACCCAGTCTGTATGAGGGGTGCAATATAGGACATTTATTATACACCCAGTCTGTATGAGTGGTGCAATATAAGACATTTATTATACACCCAGTCTGTATGAGGGGTGCAATATAGGACATTTATTATACAGTCTGTATGAGGGGTGCAATATAAGACATTTATTATACACCCAGTCTGTATGAGGGGTGCAATATACTACATTTATTATACACCCAGTCTGTATGAGGGGTGCAATATAGGACATTTATTATACACCCAGTCTGTATGAGGGGTGCAATATAAGACATTTATTATACACCCAGTCTGTATGAGGGGTGCAATATAAGACATTTATTATACAGTCTGTATGAGGGGTGCAATATAAGACATTTATTATACAGTCTGTATGAGGGGTGCAATATAGTACATTTATTATACACCCAGTCTGTATAAGGGGTGCAATATAAGACATTTATTATACACCCAGTCTGTATGAGGGGTGCAATATAAGACATTTATTATACAGTCTGTATGAGGGGTGCAATATAGGACATTTATTATACACCCAGTCTGTATAAGGGGTGCAATATAGGACATTTATTATACAGTCTGTATGAGGGGTGCAATATAGGACATTTATTATACAGTCTGTATGAGGGGTGCAATATAGGACATTTATTATACACCCAGTCTGTATGAGGGGTGCAATATAGGACATTTATTATACACCCAGTCTGTATGAGGGATGCAATATAGGACATTTATTATACACCCAGTCTGTATGAGGGGTGCAATATAGTACATTTATTATACAGTCTGTATGAGGGGTGCAATATAGGACATTTATTATACAGTCTGTATGAGGGGTGCAATATAAGACATTTATTATACAGTCTGTATGAGGGGTGTAATATAGGACATTTATTATACACCCAGTCTGTATGAGGGGTGCAATATAGGACATTTATTATACACCCAGTCTGTATGAGGGGTGCAATATAAGACATTTATTATACAGTCTGTATGAGGGGTGCAATATAGTACATTTATTATACACCCAGTCTGTATGAGGGGTGCAATATAGGACATTTATTATACTCCCAGTCTGTATGAGGGGTGCAATATAGGATATTTATTATACACCCAGTCTGTATGAGGGGTGCAATATAAGACATTTATTATACACCCAGTCTGTATGAGGGGTGCAATATAGGACATTTATTATACAGTCTGTATGAGGGGTGCAATATAAGACATTTATTATACACCCAGTCTGTATGAGGGGTGCAATATAGGACATTTATTATACAGTCTGTATGAGGGGTGCAATATAAGACATTTATTATACAGTCTGTATGAGGGGTGCAATATAGGACATTTATTATACACCCAGTCTGTATGAGGGGTGCAATATAGGACATTTATTATACAGTCTGTATGAGGGGTGCAATATAGGACATTTATTATACACCCAGTCTGTATGAGGGGTGCAATATAAGACATTTATTATACACCCAGTCTGTATGAGGAGTGCAATATAGGACATTTATTATACAGTCTGTATGAGGGGTGCAATATAGGACATTTATTATACACCCAGTCTGTATGAGGGGTGCAATATAGGACATTTATTATACACCCAGTCTGTATGAGGGGTGCAATATAAGACATTTATTATACAGTATGTATGAGGGATGCAATATAGGACATTTATTATACACCCTGTCTGTATGAGGGGTGCAATATAGGACATTTATTATACACCCAGTCTGTATGAGGGGTGCAATATAAGACATTTATTATACAGTCTGTATGAGGGGTGCAATATAGGACATTTATTATACAGTCTGTATGAGGGGTGCAATATAGGACATTTATTATACACCCAGTCTGTATGAGGGGTGCAATATAGGACATTTATTATACACCCATGCTGTATGAGGGGTGCAATATAGGACATTTATTATACAGTCTGTATGAGGGGTGCAATATAGGACATTTATTATACACCCAGTCTGTATGAGGGGTGCAATATAAGACATTTATTATACAGTCTGTATGAGGGGTGCAATATAAGACATTTATTATACACCCAGTCTGTATGAGGGGTGCAATATAGGAATTTATTATACAGTCTGTATGAGGGGTGCAATATAGGACATTTATTATACAGTCTGTATGAGGGGTGCAATATAGGACATTTATTATACACCCAGTCTGTATGAGGGGTGCAATATAGGACATTTATTATACACCCAGTCTGTATGAGGGGTGCAATATAGGACATTTATTATACACCCATGCTGTATGAGGGGTGCAATACAGGACATTTGCAATATAAGTCCCATGCTGTATGAAAATAAATAGAGAGAATAGAACGAGCCGGCAATAGTTCGTCCACATAAGAATGATGCCGTAGGCAGAGTGCTTATGCGGACAAATCAAGTCCAATAAATTTTCTATTATTGCAGGCGAGTTCCATTTTATATTTATTATATTAGCATACAACATGATGTGTAATCACAAATGTGTAAATCTGAAAAAAGTAGTTCATATACTATGCATACTATATGAATATTGTTATAGCACACCACTTATAGCACATTTCATATAGCATGCGCATATAATAAATAGAGAGAATGGAACGAGCTGCCAGTAATTGAAAACCTATTAGACTTGATTCTTCCATGTAAGCACATTACCAAGATCATGCTTACATGGATGAATCAAGTCCAATAACATATTTATTATGAGCGGCGAGTTCCATTCTATATTTTCATTATATTTGCTTCAATTTGACTAAATATTACCTGAAAATAACTCTGAGTAAGTAACTTGCGCGTAATTTGTGATGCTATTTTTAGATAACTACATTGTTATTGTACACATAGGATAAACATATTTGTATTGCACCTCTCAAGAGGAAGGCACAGATCGTAAAGGATTTTTATATCACACCCATGCTTTATGAGAGATAAGTGAGATGCAATAAAAATATTCATAGTGAACACATACCACATGAATTGGGGAGTTGGGGAGCATGTGCCACTGCGCATGTCTGTTACAGTGCATGCTGGGAGGGATTCAGTTCAAGTCTGACATCCAAATATTTAGCAAGAATTTTATGGAAAATTGCAAGAATGCTGTCATTAATATCGTAGCTTGTGTAAATGATCTAAAGAAACCTAATGCATGATGGGAAAGAAGGAGGCTTGCGTTATGGAAACATGTATAGTATAATGAATATTGACATCAAAGTACAGATACATATCCCATGCTATAAATGACATGTTTTCTATAGATTTTACACTGTACCATTACTCTCATAATTCCATGCGAATTAAGATTCAAAATGGCGGCTATGCAAGTCCCTTTTGGAATTTGTTCTTCTTTTAACCCTTAGACACTTTATGGAGAATCAGGGGGAAAATGTCTATTTTTCAATATTATTTTTTACTAGAGGTATAAATAATAAAAGGTAGTCAGCATGTGTTATTTTTTAGCCACCAGCAACTCCTTCCATTCTCTCTCTATATATATACACCACCCATTAAAGTGCCTGGTCTGCACTGTAAGATCTATTTTAGTACAGTATAAAATCTATAGAAAACATATCCTGTTCAGCATGGAATAATCATGAGTACTCTAATGTCAATATCCAAGTATTATACATGTTTTCATAACACAAGACCTCATCTTTCCCATCATACATTTGGTTTTCATAGATAATTTATATAAGCTATGATATTGGTGAAATCATTCTTGCAATTTCAGATAAAAAAATGTTGCCAAATATTTGTATGTCAGATTTGAACTGAAGTCAGCATGTGTTATTTTTTAGCCACTCGCATCTCCTTCTCTCTCTCTATATATATATCTTTTTTTTTTTTAAATATTTTATTGGCTGAAACAGTTTAACAATTATTATTTGTATAAAGAAAGACGCATGACTGACAAGATGCAGTTATATTTCGTGCGTTGCCATGACCAAGTAAATAAGATTCTAGAGAAAATTATCATCGTTACATGTGCTATATCGTTCACATATACAACGCCCATTAAAGTGCCTGGTCAGGTCTGTAAGATCTGTTTTGAGCAATAAGTATTTGAAGCAGTAGTATTTATAGTGAGTAGTTCTTTTAATAGTTTTCCAGTTGGTTGCTTTCCAGGTAGCTGTGTTTACCAATGGCATTTAAAGCTACACTCTCAGTTAACGTCGGTCAAAAACATGAACATTTCTCCTTCTTTTCCGACCCATCTAAAAGTTATTTGACCAGAATTTTGGAGGATTTAGTTCAGTTGTTTTTGCTAAAGGGCTTCTGAAACGTCCTCATTTGGGTTTGTGATGACTTCACTAATTATCGCTCACCAGAGAGGATTTTCTCTCGGTGATTAGACTCAAATTCTTGTATAAACAATTAATTTACCAGCAGCAGAATATTGATAAACCCAGTCGTATATACAGGTTAACTAACGAGTTGGTTGAAGGAGGGTGAATATTGCACAAGTTGTGTAGCAACGAGTGCAATATTCTAAGCGACTGAAACCAATGAGTTTGTTAACAGATTTATTATACATGCTTTCAATCATGAAAATAGAAAAAAATTGAGTCATAAATTTGAATTTTACCGGTAATCTGAGTAAAAAACAGATTGGTTACCATGGCAACCCCACGTAAATCACTAGTGAAGTATGCACTATGTGTAAATATCTCTAGATACGTTGTTTTCAGAGCAATGCGTGTCTTTTGTCGTAATAACTGAGAATGCCGCTTTAAAAAGTTTGAAATGATGGATTTTCAAAAGCACAGCAGTGCTCACTGCTGTGCCCTTAACCATCCTCAATAGGGGATTTGCGTAGGGGATTTGCCACTGCGCATGTCTGTTGCAGTGCATCCTGGGATGGATTTGATTCAAATCTGACATACAAATATTTGGCAACATTTTTATCGAAAATTGCAAGAATGTTTTCACCAACATCACAACTTGTGTAAATGATCTATAAAACCAAATGCATCATGGGAAAATGGGGACTTCTGTTATGTTAACATGTATAACACATGGATATTGACATTAGACCATTAATAAATAGTCCATGCTGAACGTGGCATGTTTTCTATTGATTTTACACTGTACCATGATTCCATGCGAATCAAGATTCAAAATGGCAGCTGCGCAAATTCCCAATTGCAGTTTCTGGTAGTTGACCTGGATGGCAGTTCCTTTTAATGTTTCATCTATAAACAAGACCTCTGGCTGACATGCAAGGACATGATAGGATTAACTATACATGCATCCCCTCCCACTCCTATAGATCATTCCTATACAATGGGTACCTCAGAGCTAACATTTGACATGTCTAAATGAGCTATGGTCCAAGAAATGTCCTCATCCACCAAAGCTGGTTTTCCTGTGGTTGCATTCATGGGGGCCACCTGGGAGAACAAGTGGCTTTTAATTTTGAACTAATGATCAATTTC
Organism: Sthenelais limicola; assembly: GCA_942159475.1. Classification (NCBI taxonomy): domain Eukaryota; kingdom Metazoa; phylum Annelida; class Polychaeta; order Phyllodocida; family Sigalionidae; genus Sthenelais; species Sthenelais limicola. The sequence goes on along the minus strand of OW804094.1, from coordinate 155,054,733 downwards.
ATTTACAAATATTTGTATAGATCAAATAAAATGAAATTTTGCTGAGGTACAAATGGAAAACCCTCTTCTTTCCGTTGGAAGCATTAACATGCGGTTTGAGGATGTAGTGGATATGAGGTTAAACTGAGTAGCCATGTTTTACAGTTCGAATCTATAGGTGAGGTTAACTCTATAGCTATGACGTACAGGTAGGATCTATAGGTGAGGTTTAACTCTATAGCTATGTTGTACAGGTAGGATCTATAGGTGAGGTTTAACTCTATAGCTATGATGTACAGGTAGGATCTATAGGTGAGGTTAACTCTATAGCTATGACGTACAGGTAGGATCTATAGGTGAGGTTTAACTCTATAGCTATGTTGTACAGGTAGGATCTATAGGTGAGGTTTAACTCTATAGCTATGTTGTACAGGTAGGATCTATAGGTGAGGTTTAACTCTATAGCTATGATGTACAGGTAGGATCTATAGGTGAGGTTTAACCCTATAGCTATGATGTACAGGTAGGATCTATAGGTGAGGTCTAACTCTATAGCTATGATGTACAGGTAGGATCTATAGGTGAGGTTTAACTCTATAGCTATGATGTACAGGTAGGATCTATAGGTGAGGTTTAACCCTATAGCTATGATGTACAGGTAGGATCTATAGGTGAGGTCTAACTCTATAGCTATGTTATACAGGTAGGATCTATAGGTGAGGTTTAACTCTATAGCTATGATGTACAGGTAGGATCTATAGGTGAGGTTTAACTCTATAGCTATGATGTACAGGTAGGATCTATAGGTGAGGTTTAACACTATAGCTATGATGTACAGGTAGGATCTATAGGTGAGGTTTAACTCTATAGCTATGATGTACAGGTAGGATCTATAGGTGAGGTTTAACTCTATAGCTATGATGTACAGGTAGGATCTATAGGTGAGGTTTAACACTATAGCTATGATGTACAGTTTAGATCTATAGGTGAGGTTTAACTCTATAGCTATGTTGTACAGGTAGGATCTATAGGTGAGGTTTAACACTATAGCTATGATGTACAGTTTAGATCTATAGGTGAGGTTTAAGTCTATAGCTATGATGTACAGGTAGAATCTATAGGTGAGGTTTAACACTATAGCTATGATGTACAGGTAGGATCTATAGGTGAGGTTTAACTCTATAGCTATGATGTACAGGTAGGATCTATAGGTGAGGTTTAATTCTAAAGCTATGATGTACAGTTTTGATCTATAGGTGAGGTTTAACTCTATAGCTATGATGTACAGGTTGCATCTATAGGTGAGGTTTAACTCTATAGCTATGATGTACAGGTAGGATCTATAGGTGAGGTTTAACTCTATAGCTATGATGTACAGGTAGGATCTATAGGTGAGGTTTAACTCTATAGCTATGATGTACAGGTAGGATCTATAGGTGAGGTTTAACTCTATAGCTATGATGTACAGGTAGGATCTATAGGTGAGGTTTAACTCTATAGCTATGATGTACAGGTAGGGTCTATAGGTGAGGTTTAACTGTATAGCTATGATGTACAGGTAGGGTCTATAGGTGAGGTTTAACTGTATAGCTATGATGTACAGGTAGGATCTATAGGTGAGGTTTAACTGTATAGCTATGATGTACAGGTAGGATCTATAGGTGAGGTTTAACTGTATAGCTATGATGTACAGGTAGGATCTATAGGTGAGGTTTAACTCTATAGCTATGTTGTACAGGTAGGATCTATAGGTGAGGTTTAACTCTATAGCTATGATGTACAGGTAGGATCTATAGGTGAGGTTTAACTCTATAGCTATGATGTACAGGTAGCATCTATAGGTGAGGTTTAACTCTATAGCTATAATGTACAGGTAGGATCTATAGGTGAGGTTTAACTCTATAGCTATGATGTACAAGTAGGATCTATAGGTGAGGTGGTGATGTTACTCTCAGCCATGATTAATGCATGGCCAGTCTACATGCTCCCTGCCCCCATCAACTCATTACTGAAACATGCACCAACCCTATATCTGCCTCTTGCTCCTTATTCTTACCATTCACACTGTCACCCCTATATCTGCCTCTTGCTCCTTATTCTTACCATTCACACTGTCACCCCTATATCTGCCTCTTGCTCCTTATTCTTACCATTCACACTGTCACCCCTATATCTGCCTCTTGCTCCTTATTCTTACCATTCACACTGCATGCACTTATACTGCTTGCCCTTTCTTCCCCCTCCTTCCCTCTCCTTCCCCTCCCTTCCCTCCTGCTCCTTCCCCTCTTCCCTCTCCGTCCCCTTCTCTCCTCCTCCCCCTTCCTTTTTCTCCATATGCCTCCCTTCCCCCTCTTCCTGCTCCTTCCCCTTTCCTTGCCCCTCCTCCTGCTCCTGTCCCTCTCCTTTACCCCTCTTCCTGCTCCTCCCCCTTCCCTTCCCCCTCCTCCTGCTCCTGTCCCTCTCCTTTACCCCTCTTCCTGCTCCTCCCCCTTCCCTTCCTCCTCCTCCTGCTCTTGTCCCTCTCCTTTACCCCTCTTCCTGCTCCTCCCCCTTCCCCCTCCTCCTGCTCCTGTCCCTCTCCTTTACCCCTCTTCCTGCTCCTCCCCCTTCCCTTCCCCCTCCTCCTGCTCCTGTCCCTCTCCTTTACCCCTCTTCCTGCTCCTCCCCCTTCCCTCCCCCCTCCTCCTGCTCTTGTCCCTCTCCTTTACCCATCTTCCTGCTCCTCCCCCTTCCCTTCCCCCTCCTCCTGCTCCTGTCCCTCTCCTTTACCCCTCTTCCTGCTCCTCCCCCTTCCCTTCCCCCTCCTCCTGCTCCTCTCCCTCTCCTTTACCCCTCTTCCTGCTCCTCCCCCTTCCCTTCCCCCTCCTCCTGCTCCTCTCCCTCTCCTTTACCCCTCTTCCTGCTCCTCTCCCTCCCTGCTCCTCTCCAGTCTAGGCTCAGATCCTCTCAGATAAGATAAGAAATGTTATGTATGTCAGTGATTGGACGCCTACTGCGCTAATGGTTTCCCTGGCCCTGGAGTAGTCGCCTTAATAGGGATCTAACACATTCTGGAATTAAAATATGATATAACTCCCAACATGCACTTAGACTTTGAAGGGACTCTCTCAACTCTTAGCTTAGACTGTGAGAGGGTTCCCTCAGTTTGAAGGGACTCTCTCAACTCTGAGCTTAGACTGTGAGAGGGTTTCCCTCAGCTTGGAGGGACTCTCTCAACTCTGAGCTTAGACTGTGAGAGGGTTCCCTCAGTTTGGAGGGACTCTCTCAACTCTGAGCTTAGACTGTGAGAGGGTTTCCCTCAGTTTGAAGGGACTCTCTCAACTCTGAGCTTAGACTGTGAGAGGGTTTCTCTCAGTTTGAAGGGACTCTCTCAACTCTGAGCTTAGACTGTGAGAGGGTTTCCCTCAGTTTGGAGGGACTCTCTCAACTCTGAGCCTAGACTGGAGAGTATTTCCCTCAGTTTGGAGGGACTCTCTCAACTCTGAGCTTAGACTGTGAGAGGGTTTCTCTCAGTTTGGAGGGACTCTCTCAACTCTGAGCCTAGACTGGAGAGGGTTTCCTCAGTTTGGAGGGACATCTCAACTCTGAGCTTAGACTGTGAGAGGCTATCCCTCTGTTTGAAGGGATCTCTCAACTCTGAGCCTAGACTGGAGAGGCTTTCCCTCAGTTTGGAGGGACTCTCTCAACTCTGAGCCTAGACTGGAGAGGGTTTCCCTCAGTTTGGAGGGACTCTCTCAACTCTGAGCCTAGACTGTGTTATGAGTTATAGCACTCAACTAAATAACGAGTAACAAGGGGGGCGATACACTGATGGAAAACATGTTTATATATAAGTTAAGTAATGATTGGAAGTAGGTAGCATTAATAAAGGTGATTACAAATTAATCAGGTAATGGAAATATCTTTTTACATACATCTTCTTCTTTCATTTCTTTGTGCAAACCACCTCCGGTTATATATGGGTCAGATTTTCAGAAAATGTACAATTGACAGCTGTACACATTTAGTAAATTCTGCAAAATTAGGCTGCAATTTGGTCAATACTTGGTAAATTCGAGTATAGTCGGCATTGTATTGATTATAGCAATCTGTTTGGTTAGGTTGAACTGTATTTTGAACATTATTTTCGTCTAAATTTTGGGTTATTTGAGAAGATTGGCCAAGTTGAATTGTACATTTTCTGAGAAACTGTCCCATATGTGTATATATTGCCAAGCGGAGAGATAGAGACCGTCAAGATGACTCTAATCAGCTGAGGCTGTCGTCTAGCTTATGCAAGCTCATTTACCAAGAGATGGTGTAGTACCCACTCTACCTACTGTCATGTGTAGAAATGTTTTTTTTCTATACGAAAGTACTCTAGTCGCTAGATATTAGGCTCTTCAAGTTACAAGTTACATGTACTTTATATCTATCACATATTCTAACCAAGGTAACAGCAGGAAGAAATGTGCTGATACATTTTCAGGGTCAGATTTTCAGAAAATTCAAATTCGCCAATTCAAATTCGCCAATCTTCTCAAATAACCCACATTTAAGACGAATAATCAAGTTCAAATTACCGCTCAACCTAACCAAACAGATTGTTAGAATCAATGCAATGCCAAATATACTCGAATTTACCTAGTATTGACCAAATTGGGGCCTAATTTTGCAGAATTTACTCAATGTTTACAGCTGGAAATTGTACACTTTCGGAAAATCTGACCCATAAGCTGAGTATCTTTATAGACATAATACAAATCAACAAGTCTATAGAAAGGATGGAGTAATGAGGTAAGATGTGGTGATAATTAAGAAAATACATATACAAAAATGGAAACGTAGGAAGCATGGAGGTTAGTGATAACTGTATTTAGTCCACGTTGATGTATGTACCACATGGGTGAAATTGCCAGAAAATGTACAATTTCCCTTCACCAATCTTTTCAAATAATCCAAATTTAAGACGAAATTCAGGTTCAATATATAGTTCAACATAACCAGACAGATCTATTGAATGAATACAATACATAATACACATAGATATGCCTAGTATTTATCAATTCTCACTCTAACTGAAAATCTGGCCCACATGCTATTTGTATGGGCGGGAGTAGTGTGGTAATTTGCACCAGGTCAACACGTGTGGTATGACTTCCTGTCCCCAGTAAACATAGCCATATAAGGTAAGCATTGCAACGTGGGAGTAAATATAGAACCTAAATTTGAATGTGGAACTTGCGACGATATTGCACTGTCCTCGATCGCCTATCGGCTTGTGGGCCACAAAAAAATAAACATTCTGGACAGTGCAATAGTGTCCCTTGTACCACATTCTCATCAGGTTCTATCTATCAATCATTGCTTTTGAGATGATAAAAATCCCTATTGTACACTCTGTGTCAAACCCCTATTGTACACTCTGTATCAAACCCCTATTGTACACTTTGTATCAAACCCCTATTGTACACTCTGTATCAAACCCCTATTGTACACTCTGTATCAAACCCCTACACTCTGTACCAAACCCCTATTGTACACTCTGTATCAAACCCCTATCGTACACTCTGTATCAAACCCCTATTGTACACTCTGTACCAAACCCCTATTGTACACTCTGTATCAAACCCCTACTGTACACTCTGTACCAAACCCCTATTGTACACTCTGTATCAAACCCCTATTGTACACTCTGTGCCAAACCCCTATTGTGCACTCTGTATCAAACCCCTACACTCTGTATCAAACCCCTATTGTACACTCTGTATCAAACCCCTACACTCTGTATCAAACCCCTATTGTACACTCTGTATCAAACCCCCACACTCTGTATCAAACTCCTATTGTACACTCTGTATCAAACCCCTACTGTACACTCTGTATCAAACCCCTATTGTACACTCTGTATCAAACCCCTACACTCTGTATCAAACCCCTATTGTACACTCTGTATCAAACCCCCACACTCTGTATCAAACTCCTATTGTACACTCTGTATCAAACCCCTATTGTACACTCTGTATCAAACCCCTATTGTACACTCTGTATCAAACCCCTATTGTACACTCTGTATCAAACCCCTATTGTACACTCTGTACCAAACCCCTATTGTACACTCTGTATCAAACCCCTACTGTACACTCTGTATCAAACCCCTATTGTACACTCTGTATCAAACCCCCACACTCTGTACCAAACCCCTATTGTACACTCTGTATCAAACCCCCACACTCTGTATCAAACCCCTATTGTACACTCTGTATCAAACCCCTACTGTACACTCTGTATCAAACCCCTATTGTACACTCTGTATCAAACCCCTACTGTACACTCTGTATCAAACCCCTATTGTACACTCTGTATCAAACCCCTACACTCTGTATCAAACCCCTACTGTACACTCTGTATCAAACCCCTATTGTACACTCTGTATCAATCCCCTATTGTACACTCTGCATCAAACCCCTACACTCTGTATCAAACCCCTATTGTACACTCTGTATCATTCTTGCCCATTTTCCACTTAACATGCAGACAATGAATGAACCATTATATAAAGCAGGGCCCATAACTCAGCCTTAGACTAACAGATATAATGGAGTTTAGTGGTGACAGTTTGATGGGTGGTTTAGCCACTTAGAGTGATTAAATTACCTCCCTATGGTACTCTTAGTGAAACAATGCATTAAACACTGGGTACTTTAATGGTGATGTAATCCAATTATTGCCTACCCAGGGGAGCCTATAGGCAGCATGGTTAGCGCAGTACTTGGGTCAGATTTGCAGAAAATGTACAATTCACCTTCACCAATCCTCTCAAATACCCCACATTTAAGACAGAAATGAGCTTCAAAATGCAGTTTAACATTACAGAACTGATAGTTTAAATCAATGCGATACCAAATATACTCAGATATACCCAGTATTCATCATTTGTCAGTCTAATTTAGCAGTTTCCTAAATGTGCACAGCTACCAATTCTACATTTTCTGAAAATCTGACCCGCTTACACTCTAGGGTCAGATTTGCAGAAAATGTACAATTTGTCTACAGCAATCCTTTCAAATAACACAAATTTAAGAGAATAATGATGTTCAAAATTCAGTTCAACACAACCAAACACATCCTTTAAATCAACTCAACAGCAGATATACTCAGATATACCTATTTTTGACAATTTTTCAGTCTTAACTTAGCAGAATTTTCTAAATATGCAGATCTGCCAATTGTACATTTTCTGAAAGTTTGACCCTCTAGCATGCGTAGAGAAGTCTTGTTAAACCCTTTATGATCAAATTCACAATCATGGTATTTGTTTTCAATTCTAATTTATTTCCTATTATTACTGAGTTTTTAAACCTACTCTCAGTTAACGTCGGTTAAAAACTGAACATTTTCTACTTCTTATTCCATTCTTTTCCATTTCTTTTCTAAATGTCATTTTGGAGGATTTTGTCCAGTTGTTTGGGGGACATCTAAAACGTCCTCATTTATATTTTGCAAATCCTTTCCAACAAAGACTTCACTTATTAGACTGATTTGATTAAATGAAAGGTCATTTCATTCTGGAAGACCTCCTAGGTTTCAGGAGATGAATCAACCATCTGTGATTCTGCCTTTTTCAATAGAGGATTTGCAGGTGCCACTGCGCATGTCTAGTACAGTGCATTCTGGGATAGATTCAAATAAAATCTGACATACAAATATCAAGCAACGTTTTTATCGAAAAATAAAAGGATCCTTTCACCAATATCACAGATTGTGTAATGATATATGAAAGCCAAATGTATGATGGGAAAGATGAAGACTTGTGTCATGGAAACATGTATAACACATGGATATTGACATTAAAGTATTGATAAATATTTCATTCTGAACATGGTATGTTTTGTATAAATTTTAGACTGAACCATTAGTCCCATAATTCCATGCCAATCAAGATACAAAATGGCGGCTATGCAAATCCCCAATTCAATATTTAAAGGGACGATGGAAAGGTGAAATATCGCCACAATTCTGGTGGGCAATTGTCTTGAAGATCTTTATTTTGCCAGGGTTTGGCTCCAGAGGTCTGAGGGTGACCTTGGTGTGAGGGTGACCTTGGGCTGGGCTATTCTCCTGATGGAGGGATACAGAGTGGATGGAGGCTGAGATGGAGGAATAGAGGAAGATGAAGAGAAACAAATGATAGCAAGGAGAATATGGAATCATATGCAGGAGAGAGCAGTGTAAGGAGGGGGAGGGGGAGGCGTGGTGGGGGTGGGGGGAGGGGCAGGCAGGGGGAGAGCAGTATAAAGAGGGGTTGGGGAGGGAGCAGTATAAGGAGGGGTGGGGGGAGGCGGGGTGGGGGTGGGGGGAGGGTGAGGCAGGGGGAGAGCAGTATAAGGAGGGGTGGGGGAGGCGGGGTGGGGGTGGGGGGAGGGGCAGGGGAGAGCAGTATAAGGAGGGGTGGGGGAGGCGGGTGGGGGAAGGGGCAGGGGGAGAGCAGTATAAGGAGGGGTGGGGGAGGCGGGGTGGGGGTGGGGGGGAGGGGCAGGGGAGAGCAGTATAAGGAGGGGTGGGGGAGGCGGGTGGGGGAAGGGGCAGGGGGAGAGCAGTATAAGGAGGGGTGGGGGAGGCGGGCAGTATAAGGAGGGGGTGGGAGTGGGTGGGGTTGGGGGAGGCGGGCAGGGGGTGGGGGTGGTGGGATAAAGCTAATGTGATGAGTTCCCTTCGCTATCTCGTACCTATCTACTCATGAATACCTCCAGGCTCTGTGTAGTGGCTTAGGGAGGGGAGGGGTGGTGGTTGAGGGGAGGGGTGGTGGTTGAGGGGAGGGGGGTGGTGGTTGAGGGGAGGGGTGGTGGTTGAGGGGAGGGGTGGTGGTTGAGGGGAGGGGTGGTGGTTGAGGGGAGGGGTGGTGGTTGAGGGGAGGGGTGGTGGTTGAGGGGAGGGGTGGTGGTTGAGGGGAGGGGTGGTGGTTGAGGGGAGGGGTGGTGGTTGAGGGGAGGGGTGGTGGTTGAGGGGAGGGGTGGTGGTTGAGGGGAGGGCTGGTGGTTGAGGGGAGGGGTGGTGGTTGAGGGGAGGGGTGGTGGTTGAGGGGAGGGGTGGTGGTTGAGGGGAGGGGTGGTGGTTGAGGGGAGGGGTGGTGGTTGAGGGGAGGGGTGGTGGTTGAGGGGAGGGGTGGTGGTTGAGGGGAGGGGTGGTGGTTGAGGGGAGGGCTGGTGGTTGAGGGGAGGGGTGGTGGTTGAGGGGAGGGGTGGTGGTTGAGGGGAGGGGTGGTGGTTGAGGGGAGGGGTGGTGGTTGAGGGGAGGGGTGGTGGTTGAGGGGAGGGGTGGTGGTTGAGGGGAGGGGTGGTGGTTGAGGGGAGGGGTGGTGGTTGAGGGGAGGGGTGGTGGTTGAGGGGAGGGGGGGAGGTTGAGGGGAGGGGTGGTGGTTGAGGGGAGGGGTGGTGGTTGAGGGGAGGGGTGGTGGTTGAGGGGAGGGGTGGTGGTTGAGGGGAGGGGTGGTGGTTGAGGGGAGGGGTGGTGGTTGAGGGGAGGGGTGGTGGTTGAGGGGAGGGGTGGTGGTTGAGGGGGAGGGGTGGTGGTTGAGGGGAGGGGTGGTGGTTGAGGGGGAGGGGTGGTGGTTGAGGGGGAGGGGTGGTGGTTGAGGGGAGGGGTGGTGGTTGAGGGGAGGGGTGGTGGTTGAGGGGAGGGGGGGAGGTTGAGGGGAGGGGTGGTGGTTGAGGGGGAGGGGTGGTGGTTGAGGGGAGGGGTGGTGGTTGAGGGGGAGGGGTGGTGGTTGAGGGGAGGGGTGGTGGTTGAGGGGGAGGGGTGGTGGTTGAGGGGAGGGGTGGTAGAGGGGAGGGGTGGTGGTTGAGGGGAGGGGTGGTGGTTGAGGGGAGGGGTGGTGGTAGAGGGGAAGGGTGGTAGGGGCAGTGGTAGAGGGGAGGGGTGGTGCGGGGAGGGCGGTGGTTGAGGGGTGGTGGTAGAGGGGAGGGGTGGTGGAGGGGAGGGGTTGTGGGGGGAGGGCGGTGGTTGAGGGGTGGTGGTAGAGGGGAGGGGTGGTGGAGGTTGGGAGGGGTGGTGGTAGAGGGGAATGGTGGTAGGGGGAGTGGTGGAGGGGAGGGGTGGTGGTAGAGGGGAATGGTGGTAGGGGGAGTGGTGGAGGGGAGGGGGGTGGAGGGGAGGGGTGGTTGAGGGGAAGGGTGGTAGGGGGAGTGGTGGAGGGGAGGGGTGGTGCGGGGAGGGCGGTGGTAGAGGGGAAGGGGGTGGAGGGGAGGGGGGTGGTGGAGGGGAGGGGGTGGTTGAGGGGAAGGGTGGTAGGGGGAGTGGTGGAGGGAAAGGGTGGTAGGGGGAGTGATGGAGGGGAGGGGTGGTGGAGGAAGAAAAGGTTGAGGGAGAAGACTTGGTGGTGGAGGTGGGGAGGGGTGGTGGTTGAGGTGGGGAGTGGTGGAGGGGAGGGGTGGTGGTGGAGGGGAGGGGTGGTAGGGGGAGTGGTGGAGGGGTGGTGGAGGTGGGGAGGGGGGTGGAGGGGAGGGGTGGTGGTAGAGGGGTGGTAGAGTGGTGGAGGGGAGGGGTGGTGGAGGGGGGGAGTGGTGGAGGGGGGGAGTGGTGGAGGGGGGGAGTGGTGGAGGGGAGGGGGTGGTGGTTGAAGGGAGGGGTGGTGGTTGAGGGGAGGGGTGGTGGTTGAGGGGAGGGGTGGTAGGGGGAGTGATGGAGGGGAGGGGGGTGGTGGAGGGGTGGTGGAGGTGGGGAGGGGAAGGGTGGTAGAGGGGAGTGGTGGAGGGGAGGGGGGGGGTGGTGGAGGAAGAAAAGGTTGAGGGAGAAGAGTTGGTGTTGGAGGTGCTAGTGGTGATGGTTCGGGAATGAGGAGATGGTGGAGATGAAGAGCTATGGTTATCATAGAAGGGAGGCACCCTGTTCTGGTGTAAAATTACTGTATTGTTATTATCTCACTCTCTCCCTTTATGTATATATATATGTATGCATTGCCAGAAAGAAACATTATACATATAGAGAGAATGGAACGAGGCGGCACTAATTGAAAATTTATTGACGAGATTCATCCACATAAGCACGATGCCGTAGGCAGAGTGCTTATGTGGACGAATCAAGTCCAATAACATTTTTGATTATTGTTGGGGAGTTCCATTCTATATTTATTATATGGGCATAAAACTTGATGGGTAATCACAAATGCATCATGTGTAAATCTGAAAAAGGTAGCTAACTTGGTCACAAAGTAGTTCATATAGTTTGTGTACTATATGAATATTTTTATAGCACCCCACTTTGACTTATACCACCTCTTATATATATGGAATGCGCATATATGATAAAATATGTTATACAAGGTGGTGGAAGTGTATGAGGGGATTGAGAGAGGGAGAGAGAGAGAGAGAAAGTGAAAAGGCCTAGAAAATGCAGAACGTCATCTAGTGAGAGCTGGAGGCGTTTAATAAAGGCACTTAATGAGAGTTGGGAGGTAAGGGGGGAGGTAAGGGGGGGCGGGGGGGGGAGCAGTGGTAGATTCCAGTCATGAAGGGATCGTCGTGGGAAATCAGGTAAGATGGTGACTACAATATCATCTTCAGCCATCATACATTATCTATAGCACCAGATGCTGCTGCAGTGGTAGGCAGGACGAGGGAGAGCTATATGGGTGAGATCTTCAGAAAATGTACAATTCACCTTCACCAATCCTCTCAAATAACCCACATTTAAGACAAAAATCAGGTTCAAAATACTGTTCAACCTAACCAAACAGATGGTTTGAATCAAGACAATACCGAATACAGTCAGATATATCTAGTGTTGATGATTTTTTTCGTCCAATTTAGCAGAATTTACAAAATATGTTTGCCAATTGTACATTTTTAGTCCAGTAGATCTAAGCAAAAAAAGGGCCTAACCTAGGACAAATTGCAACGTAGGTTTTTTCAACGGTTTTGGGTACTATTAGTACCCCTTATCAACATACTAAAAGTCTATAAAAATCTAGATGGGGGAACACCCCCAAAATCGCAAAAAACAAAATGGCTGCCAGTAAACCTTTGAAATACCATAACTTGGGTTAAAATCAACTTATATTCAAATGTGAATACACTTTTTTAATGTTTTGAGGCATGAGGAATCCAATGGTATATAAATGAAATCGATACAATCAATAATTAGTGAGTAATTATGCTAATTACTAAGAAAAGAGAGGAAAAATCAGCTAAATTACCTCCTGTGAAGTGATAACAAATGTAATTGAAGTTGCATAAGGTCATTCATGACCAAGGACACTTAATAACATATTTCTGTAGCCCAAATATAATACAAAAACTTTAAATAATTATAAATAAATACCACTATGGTAAATTGTATAAAGACCAAGATGCCATTAGACTTTTTTGTAAGTAACCTTGTATGTCCTCCTGACCACTTACCCTTTAAAATGCCATAACTTAATGTGAGATTAATGTATATTCAAGTGTTAATACAGTTTTCTATGTTTTAAGCATGAGAAATCCAATGGAAGGTAAATAAAATCAATAAAACCAATACTTGATAAATGAAACTTGACTGATAGTGAGAAAAAGATGGAAAAAACTGACTCAAATTGGATTGTGCAAATTGAAAAATGTATCATTCAAATTGTATAAGGGTATTTATTACTGAGGACACTATTGTAGGTAAATTATTTCTGTAGCCCTAACAGTAATACAACCTCTGTAATTAGTAAAAATTATCTTTATAACTAAAATAAAGACAGTGCTGTTATTTGCCTGCTGCATAAGGCACTGTATATGTCTTCCTGATGTTCATTATTAGCAGCTGAACTATTTTCACAGTCACCATTGTAATAAACCACAAGCTGGAACATGCCCCAAGTTCATTTTTCTGCAAGAATGTCTCAGTCTGCTGCAGTTACCCAGGCCAGCAGAAGAAATTAGCCATTGGTAGTTCTGTCATGTGAAAGTAACAACATCAGACTGATATATCCAGCCTACAACCATTTAACTGGGGAATCCATCTAAGCAGGTTAGAGCAGTGATGTTCTACTGAATAAGTTGCTAATGCTAAGAAAGTTGACCAGCCATAAATGCAACCTCCTAACTAACTACCAGATCTATGTCTAAGACCAACACTAACAGAAAGCTGATACATCCTCTCAGGCATAGCACCACCAGAGATCCACCATAAAGAATGCCAGCACCAGACTACAGATGAGCGACATCCCTTGTTTAGTTAAGCCAGCAATCAGAAAACTCACATCAAGAAGAAGCTTTCTCATTAAGGTCCATTCCAATGAAGTAGTCAGTACCAGGGTAACACTATGGGAAATGAGGGTTGCCAGCCAGGTTCTAGGGCCATGAGTGCTAAAGATCTTCTGCCTGGTACTGATCAAAGAATATGTATGTATGTATGTTGTTTATTTCCAGTTCAAATACAGTTACATCAATATATTTAATACAATATCTGGAAATGGGTACCACATTCTATGCTAATCATAGCTCTACCAGGAGGTATCTGAATGGAAACACCTCAAGAGGCGTCAGGGATTGGCTGCTCTAAATTGGGTGCAATGAAGTGTGGGTACCAGGTAGGCGATAATGATGTAACCTGTGAGTGTGGCACTGAACACCTTTCAACACTTTGTTGGATACCTACTGTCTGAGCAGGAATGCCAACTTGGTTGAACTAGAAAAATAAACACCTTTCAACACTTTGTTGGATGCCTACTGTCTGAGCAGGAATGCCAACTTGGTTTAAGTAGAAAGATGAGGATTGTTTACAGAGCAGAGATTGTTTACACTTATGGACTGTAGATGACATCTAACTGGTGTATGAACAAAAGTGGACCCACCTTCTACAGACACCTGAGGCATTGTAGATCAGAAAGCAGAGCTTTGCTTTCAAATGTGGAGGCCTTGTCACAATAATTGCTATAATAAAATGATTAGTATCCTCAGCAAATGTATCAAAGCAGAAAGGACTGAAAACTTGAATTTGTACCTGCAATCCATACCGGAATTGCTCTTTCCTGGCTATGTTATGTGACACCATTATACGAAAGAGTACTGTTGACAGTCTTCATCTCCAGAACATGTAAATTAGAAGAATGGAAAAAATGTGTTCATGATAAGTTCCAAGAGGGTGTACTATTGTATTATGTCAGTTTGGGTTCAATGAAGTAGTGAAGGGCTGTCCCATCAAATGTTGTGCTAATATAATTTGAGAATGCCCTCAATTGCTGATCAAATAAGGGTATGACAAGAGGAAAGATTATAACTGAAAGAAATAGCATAGGACATGGCTTTAGAGCATACCTGCCTTGGTTTGAATTATTCATTCCTTGCAGAAGCTTACTTCTGTTCACTTTGGTTTTGGTGAACAATGTAAGAATATATCATATGCCAGAATAAAGATAACATCGAGAGAAAAAATGTTTAATATTTTATGGAAAAGGACCTTTGTAGCAATGACCAGTTCCTGACACAGGGGAGCATGTAGAGTAAATGGGTGTATATACTGTTGTTTTTTTTATATTTAGTATGTTTATACAACAATCATCAGACAATACAAAGATATTACAATAAGGCAGGTACATTGTACATGCCTACAGCTTCTTGTGACATACCTGGTCGAATAAAACTTGTAGACATTTTGTACAGTAAGTCAGAAACCAACCTCATTACATCCTATCATAGTATATGGTATAAGTTTAATAAAAGTAATATTCCCTAAAGAATAATATTTACTCCATATTAAAATAAAAATCGTTGGAGCTGTGGATAAAAATATATGAGAGATAAACTCAAGGCCAGTTAGTTCTAAAGTGATATTTTACTATGCTAATGAATTGGACATTAACATGTGGTACAGGTGGCAGTCCAGCTTGTGCATCCACTGTCTTCTGGTATGTGGAAATGACATGTGTTCTAACATAGCATTCACAGTGTTCGTTTCCATATAAATGTGTACACAC